>CM066246.1:408952-544249 GCA_033675135.1 Frankliniella intonsa | reverse complement strand
ATGAAGTCAGTTTGTGAGTGATTTGGAGACTTTCAAGCTCTGCCACCCCTTAGAAGTTCTGAAAGGAAAATAAAGTGAAAAAAATATTTTCAGGTGAAAAAAAACCAAAAATGACCTTGAGGCCATGATTCGTCCAGAAATGAAGTCAGTTTGGTGATTTGGAGACTTTCAACTTTTCCCCTTGTATTTGTTTTTCCACTATTTCCCTTTCAGAAATACAAGGGGAAAAGTTGAAAGTCTCCAAATCACCAAACCGACTTCATTTCTGGACGAATCATGGCCTCAAGGTCATTTTTGTTTTTTCACCGAAAATATTTTTTTTCCACTATTTCCCTTTCAAAACTACAAGGGGAAAAGTTGAAAGTCTCCAAATCACCAAACCGACTTCATTTCTGGACGAATCATGGCCTCAAGGTCATTTTTGGTTTTTTCACCGAAATTTTTTTTCCACTATTTTCCTTTTATAATTCAAGGGGTAAAAGTTGAAAGTTCCCAAATCACCAAACCGACTTCATTTCTGGACGAATCATGGCCTCAAGGTCATTTTTGGTTTTTTTACCGAAAATATTTTTTTTCCACTATTTCCCTTTCAAAAATACAAGGGGAAAAGTTGAAAGTCTCCAAATCACCAAACCGACTTCATTTCTGGACGAATCATGGCCTAAAGGTATTTTTTGGATTTTTTACGAAAAAAAATTTTTTTGGACAATTTTTTTGGATTTTCAAAGGCCTATATCTACCCCCAAACCCCCTACGGGCAGCTACCACTAGTGCCAAACCTTGTTCAGAGGGGTCACCTACAAAAAAATTTTATGCCAACCAATTCTACGTGTATCACCGGAAAACGTTCCCTTGTCAGCAACGCGAACCCCTTGTAGTTAGGCAGCCACGCCAGTGCAGCTGAGTCGTGCGGTGTAAAAATCAGCTTAAGCCCGCAGGTATGGAGCCAGTTCCATGTGATTCAAGACGAAACGAGCTCAAGATAACAATTTAGGCGCTTTGGGCCCACCAAAATTGCATTTTTTTAAAAAAAAAAATTTTTTGTCCAAAAAAGTGAAATTTGGCAACTTTGGACCCCCATAACTTTTGAAGGGGGTCACCTAAAAATTTTTTCGGCCCGGATTCTGAAAGATGGCACTTTTTTGAGTCCCGAGTACCCCAATGGGTACTTTTTTGGCTTTGGTTTCCGAGATCCCAGCTAGTCCTAAACCCTCAAAACAGCCGTTTTTGGGGTGTTGGACCCCTGCCAAACCCACAGGGGGGGTCGGATTTCAACAAAGTGTCTTTTCGGCAGTCCGTATGCATACAAGGAACCGATAAAATATCATAGTTGCCCCCCCAAAAAATGTCATTTTTCAAGTGGTTTTTTCTGTCTGGAGCTTCTGTAACTGGTAGCCAATGTAAGCATTCTAAAACTTTCACAAAGCCAACTACACACCTTTCCAAATGTACTGAGTTTTTATCTCAACAAGTGGTAGAAAAGACATTCAATGAAATAAATAGTGTTTCCACTTATTACTATAAACGCACGCTTGTAAAATTGGGCCACATATACATCTGTTAAAAATCCACTAACATAAAACATGTTATGTTTGGCACTTACCTAACCTCTTGCGTATAGGATGTACAAAATATTCTCAAGCGATTTAAATGTGTTCTTTTGACGTGGGGGGGGGGGGACGTTCACAAATAATACGTGCCCCCAGTTACTCCCAATTAATCTATCAAAAGTAGGTTTTACATAAAATAGATATTGGAAACATTTAATTCGAGATGTACCTGTTGGATCAAACAAAACGGAGTACGGTAAAAACAGTTCAGAACATGGCGACAAAATTTAAGTTTACGCCGTTGACGACATCAAAGAAAAATATTTAATACACTCAAAAAATACTTACTACTGAAACTCCATGATGTTTTTATGTTAAAATAGTTCATTTCAACTTCGCTCAGTCGATAAACGAGGCAAAAGCCAAAACCGACAACGAAAACATCACGACAATGAACAATATTTGTATATACACAATCACCGAACCCCGGCGAAGAGACTATGTCATGGTAGTATGAAAAATCAGGATGCATTTGAACTTGGCAGTGAGTACGCGGCAGAGATGACGTCACATCCCTCAAACACTGTATTATTACCAATGAAAAAAGCGAAAATAGCGTGAAAAAGGATAGGAAATTCACACGGGGGCTTATTATGACTAGATATCATGCTGTAACGTATCAAAATTCAATGGCCTTTGAATAGCCTCTAAAACTCGCACCTCTCGAATTCAAGTTGGCGGGAGGGTACACCAGCGCTCCTAGCGGCCACGGTCAGTTTCGCCCACGGACAAAGGGCCACGGTCAGTTTTGCTTACGGTCAGTTAAGGTGCACCCAGCAGCCCCTGGTAGGCGGCCGCCACCACGACGCAGACGAGCAGCCAGGCGCTCAACAGCGGGCGCAGACTGGGGCCCGCGGCCGGGGGCGGCGGGGGCGCTTGCGCCAGCAGCGGGGCGAGGGCGAGCAGCAGCGCGGCCCCGCGGTCCTGGCGGAGCGTGCAGGCCAGGGCGGCCGCCGTGCCCAGCACGGCCAGCGCCGTGCCCAGCCACATCGCCGGCGAGAACTCCAGCAGGACGGCGGCCAGGGGGCTGGTCACAGGGCCGAGCCCGGCGGGGACCACGACGGCAATCGAACTCAAATCGTCTCTATATAACGACGATATCTCCAGAGGGCAAGGCAGCGGCATAGAGGGCGATATAATGACACCGTCCAGACTGCAGTTTGCCATACGGCTCAACATTCCTTCCACACCTGACACAGCTTCGTCTATCGTCTGCGGAGTAATCTTATACTGCGTGTTGATTATTTTGCGCGGCTTTGAATAGTACTGGACGATGTGGTCGGCAAAGCGAAACGGTGCCATTTCTTTATTGGGATTTGCAACCGTAATAAGGGTGAGAGGGTCAGCGGGCGCCGGCGGCGGACTCCACTTGTCGCAAAAGCGCTTGAAGAGCGCCGCGCCCCGCAGCCAGCGCCGCTCCGCGGCCGACCAGCGGTCCAGGGCGTGCACGGGATGTAATGTATTCAGACACGTCTGACGTTTGGCGGCGGAGTACGTGTGCACGGCGCCGGCCGCGTCCGCGAGCGCGAGCACCGTCTCGTCCGCGCAGGACCGCCCGCGCAACATGTTCGCTAGGAGGGTCTCGTTCTGCACCACCTCGAGGAGTGGGCGGGCCACGCGCGACCACAACACCGCGCGCATGACGAGCGGCAGCCTCCTGAACTCCGCGAGGTCCTCGGGCGCGTCCGCCAGGACCAGAAGAACGTGGTGTGTCAGCTTGACGGCGACGGCCAGGCTGTCGGCCTCGTCGTACCTGGCGTCGTCCTCCAGCACGACGCGTGGCGTCTCCGCGGGGAGGGTGCGTAGCAGGTCACCGGTCCAGGGCGCGCGGCCTATCACCACGACGCCTGCCTTGTACGGCGACAGGAACGCGGACAGGAGCGCGGC
The DNA here is from genome assembly GCA_033675135.1 of Frankliniella intonsa. Classification (NCBI taxonomy): domain Eukaryota; kingdom Metazoa; phylum Arthropoda; class Insecta; order Thysanoptera; family Thripidae; genus Frankliniella; species Frankliniella intonsa. The sequence goes on along the minus strand of CM066246.1, from coordinate 540,752 downwards.
CGCGGCCGCGGCCTCGTTGGCCACGGACACGTCCCCGACGGCGAGACCGGCGCGCGCTCCCGCGGGCGCATAAGTAGCGCCAGGACCACCACCACGACGGCGACCATGTCGTCTGCTAGATACACGAGAACTGTGAACAGCACGGGCGAAGTCCCACCACGACAACGTCGATCGGTTCGCCACCGATCTAACATTGTGCACCATCTGATTCTGATGAAAGGCTTTCAGCATGCCCTTGACCGCAGACCAAATTGCGGGCCACCGGCGGCCTGAGGCGCGGCGCCTTTCACGCGGGATGTGTAGGTTCTACAAAACGGTAGTCGTTGAGTGTCAGGGGCTTTTTCTACAGACAGACCCGCTACACTGTACTGACGAGCCAGTTTTCCTGTTTCAATCAGGCATTTTCCTCTGATCCATCTCGGATCCATACAGGTTGTCAAAAAATAAAGTGCAGAAAATTTAAGGGTAGATAGAGGGTCCCCAGAGAAATGTTTTGACATAGGCCCCTCGGGGTTGGAAATAAGAAAAAAAAATCGAAAAATGCTTTTTACAGTATACTTAAGGGTTAGAAGTTTTGTGAAACGTATGTTCCAGTTGAGTTTGATTCCTGTGTGTTACGTGCTCAACCCTCCCTCTCGCCTTTCTGTTGCAGAAGGCCCTGGCCCTGGCTCGACGGGCAGTAGCAGCCCCTGCAGCTCCCTGGGCAGCTCGCCCGGGCCCGGCGCGCGCTCCGTCACACCCGGCCAGACCGGCCTCGGCGCACTGGCCATCTTCTCCTTCCCGCTGCCGGCCAAGCAGGCCAAGCTGGCGTACAAGGAGCAGCAGAACGCCATCCGGGCCGGGCTGGGCTGCGCGCCCGCCCTGGCCGTCGGCAGCACGCTGGCCACCCTGGAGAAGGGCGGTGAGTACGGCCACCGCGTGGCGACAGCGTGGCCACAGCGTGGTCACGGGTGGGGTATCACTCGAGCCCCAACAGGTTGGCGGCGCCCAGCCCCATCCAGAGTGCGGCGGCGGCCGCGGCCGCGGAGCACAGCGCGGCGAGGGCGGCGAGGGCGGCCGCGGCGGGCACGTCGGCCCACGGCTGGCGGCGGCGGGGGGGCCGCTCTGAGGCGGGCGTCGTGTGTCGCGGCTGCGACCGCGACCTGGAGCGCGCCCGCCGCCGCCGCCGCCGCCGCGCGCCCGAGTCCTCGGCGTCGGCGTCCAGGCCCGCGGCGAGGCGCTTTCTGAGCAGCTCGAGCCTGGACATGTGCGCGCGCACGTCAGCGACCTCCGCCCCACCCGCCCCGCCCTGCCCCGCCCCGCCCCACCCGGGCAGCACTAACCTGGACAGCTCCTCGCCGGCGCTGCCCGCCGCGGCCCCGACCACGATGCTCGCGTCGCCCAACGCCTCGCCGGCGTCCCCGAGCTCGGGCGCCGCCTCGTCCTCCGGCTCCGAGTCCCAGTCCACCGCCCCGCCCGCCCCCGCCGACCCGTCCTCGGCCTGCGCGCTGGACACCTGCATACGCGGATGCTTCAGTAGTGTTCTTGCCAGATAAGAAGGCAAAAATTCCCACGGGTAGCTGCGATGTGAGGCAGACGGGTATCTCCGCATGCTTACCTGGCAAACTCTCCACCCATGAGACTGTTGTTTGCCTAAGGCAGGCGGAGATACCTGTCTTCCTCAGACCGGTGTATCCGTGGGAATTTTCGCCTACTTATCTGGTAACGCTTATGGTGGTAGCTGGGTAGGCAAGCCCGGCGCGCGTACCCGGCGGGCGTGCCTACCAGCCGCGGCGCTAGCGCTGCTCTGCTCAACGAGGGCTCGCTGCCGGTACCGGTGGGGCTGCCGCCGGCGTCCCCGCGCGCGTCCAGGAGGCGGGGCGGCCGCGGGGGCCGGGGCCGGCGGGTCCCAGCGCCGGCGCCCCTGCCGCTGGCCCCGCGCGCTCCTGCCGCCAGGGGGCGCTCGCCCCCGCGCCCGCCGAACTCAGCGTGTAGCGGTTGAGGCTGCGCTTGATGGGGACGGCGACGCCCACAGCGACGCTGACACACGGCCACAGGCCGGCGCGGGTCTGGGCGGGGGGGGGGGGGGGGAGGCTTTTGGCTAGGCTCCGGAGTAAAGCTCAAGATGTTACTCTTTTCGGATTATGAATACTTACGTCGTAGAGCTCTCGTCTCGCGTGGTAGGCGGACGGAGGGAGACATGAATGAGCTGATCAAACAAACAAAAAAATGTAAAGTAACAAAAAATTATGCTTTTTGCGAAAATTAACTAAACACTCACGGGCTCGTCGGGGAGCTCGTCCGGGAAGGCGTCCCGACGCTCCTCCAACTCCTCCGCGACGTCCTCCTCGGGGACGTCCCCGTCCGAGTCCCAGGCGTCGGCCACCGTGAGCGCGCACCAGTCGGACGCCGGCGTGGGGTCGACCCTGCATAGCGCGTCGGCCTGGACGCCCTCCTTCTCCTCCAGGGCGACGCCGGCGCCGGCGCTGGCGCAAGCGGCGTCCCCGGGCGGTGCGCCGGTTGTGGCCGCAGGCGCGGTGGACGCCTTGAGCACGGGCAGGCTGGGCATCGCCGGCGCCCTCCGCACCAGGGCGCCGTCCGACTGCGCGGCGTCGGGCTGCTCGGGCGTCGCCGGCGTCGGCAGGAGCTCCTGCACGGCCGCGGACGTGGACGACGCGCCGCCGTCGAGCGCCGACAGCGACGCCAGGCCGAACGTCGAGATGGTCCTCGGTACCTTGATCTGTTTTTGTAATGACTTTGGATGAAAGAAAAGGTGTCCTACATAGGTATTGACACATAATAAGTCTGTTTTTAAAAATTACGTCTTTAAAGATTTGACGCCTACAAATATTAGGGATGGTACTGTGAATATAGGATAGGCTTATGGTGTTGACACTAAATTATTATTTATAAAACATTAAAATATCATTAAAATAAAATCATACAACCATCAAAATGCTACAGAAGTTATAAAGTAACTCAATTCCGTCCCAGCTTGCTAATTTTCATTTTAAAATAGATTCGCCTTATTGTTTTTAAAGGTCCGGAGTCTTTGTAAAGGTCTAGATTGTATTTAAAGTTACTGACCTCTGTATGAATATTCATTAACATGTCTTTTATCAATTTTAAGTGACCAAATGTTTGGCTCACAAAAAAAAAAAATTAAAAAAATAGGTTATTGGCTGAGCGATAGCGAAGCCTATTACTTCACTGATCCGATTTGGCTCCTGTCTGTCTGTCTGTCTGTCTGTTTGTCTGTTTGTGTAGCTGCTAGCACGATAACTCAAGAACGAGTTCAGATATCAACTTGAAAATTTTACTGAAGCTTCTTGACCTAAAAAGCTCGGACAAGTTCGAATATGGGCACTCTACCTCAAAAATTGACACCGTTAAAAATTAATTTACATTTTCGAAAAAAATAATTTTAAAAATAAATATTTTTTTACAGTGTCCTAAAGGGTTACTCGGCGAGTTGCGACCCTTTGGGCGAAAATTTCGTCCGTTCGGCCGTATCTCTTACCGTTTAGCCGCTACTGCGTGACTAAAGGAAGAAAAGTCCTAAAAATGCATGTTAGGTGTCGTTTCCGAGGTATTTCGACGAGTTGCGATCCTTTGAGCGGAAATTTCGTCCGTTTGGCCGTATCTCTTACCGTTTTGCTGTTACAGCGTTAAATTTGGACAAGAAGTCGCCAATACGCGCGTAAAAAGTGTATTAATCAGATCGGCATATCGCCGGAACCGAGGGGGCCTCCACTCCCAAATACCGTGGCCCGACTACTCCCTATTACACCTATTACGTGTAATAGATTTCTATTACGCCTAATACATTTCTATTACGCGACTATTACAAAACTAATACACCTCCATTACCACACGGTAAAAAAAATGGAATTTTACAAGAGAGTTCCTGTAATGTAGTAGAGAAGTAGTATGGTAAAATTACAGACAATGGTAAAATTTCTATACTACTTCTGTAAACTTAGAAGTTCAGTAATTTTACAGAAAAGTGTTTTAAATTTCCAGAAAACTGTAATTTTCCCTTTTAAGATTGGTAATTTTACCGAAAGCGGCAATATTACGGCATCTTTACTGGACTATTCCAGATGACATGGAAAATTACATTAGTGCTGTAAACTTCACAACCAGTTTATTCCCTGTAAAAATCACTCACAACGGAAAGCATAAGTTCTCAGGAATTTTCTCATGTTCACCGACCTTCAAAAGTAAGAAGCTATGAAGCTTTTTCTGGTTTTAAACGTAACGGGATCTTGTACTGTATTTTACCACCCAAAGTATAAACACAAAAATATCCGACCAAAAAGAAAAGTGCACTACAAGTTTTCAGTATGGTCGCTATCGGTGCGTCAGGGTGCCTTGATTAGCTTTAATGTCGTCGCGAAGCGGGATGGGTCCCACTCAGGGGTCGGCCGGGTATTTCCCTTCCCGGAATTCCATCGGCCGGCGCTGGAGTGGAGGGTAGCCCGGGAATATTCCGGGTGCCCGCTCCCCCAGGGCCAGGAGTCGACGGCTACCTAGCCTGGCCCCTTACTTGTGCCTCCCCTCCCCCACCCCTACTGTTTCCATAGGGAATGACCAACGACGAATGACTCCAAGGGAGAAAGTACCGAGTAAATTAGAAAAATTTGATGTCCCAGAGACATTGAACCGCATTTTTCAACTTCTGCGTGAATATTACCTTCTATTACAAAACAAATACGTGCTATTACGCAACTATTACAAGATATTACACAACTATTACGTGACTATTACACCTTTTACACAGTTATTACGGCTATTACAGAAATATTACGTCTATTACGCCTAATACACAAATATTACGGCTATTACAAAATCTATTACTAGACAAGTGACCCGACTAATACACGAGTGGAGGCCCCCTCGGCCGGAACCGTCTGCACGAGTGCAATTCAATGGTGCCAACTGATTTATTATTAGAATCGTATTTGAACCAGTCAGCAAGGGCATAACTCAAAAGTTCTGACATTTATCGACAAACCCAAACTACCCTTTCCCGTACATTGTCAGAACGGTCCTTTCCAGTGTAATTCAATGGCGTTCCCTGATTTGACGACAAGGGTTCAAATAAGTTTCGACAATATGGCATCCTAATTTTTTACACGGAAAGCGCCGCAGGCCTAGGTAGATGTACGCAGGCGCGTCGCAGCGTAACAGTGTTTCGCGAAACATCGCGAAGCCTGTTACGCGAGACGTGGTCTGGCGTACATCTACCTAGTTTTAAAAAAGACTGGTTTAAAGAAACTTGAATCCCTACAAATACAAGGGAACGTTATGTGGGTGGGATTAAGGAGAGAAACGTTATTTGGAATGTAATGGTTATGCTGAGAGTGTTTGCACTATATCAGTCTTCGTACAACATTAAAATATTAATAGAGTCATTTAATCATTAAAATGCCACAGTAGTTTTCTCGCTGCTTGTTATTATCAGAAACAGTTCAAATTTATTTCAAAATAGATTCGCCTTAGTATTGAACGGTCCCAAGTCTTTTTGAGTGTCTTGATTGAATTTCAAATGACTAGTCTTCATAACATTATGCATTTCTGTGTCATTTTAATTCAAATCTTAACAAATTAACTTATCAGGGACCCATAGGAAAAAATACGATTTCAGGAAATCCTGGTAGGCACGAAGTATGGTTTGGTTTCATCAGAGTTTTGGGTGATGGTCCATCTAGAAATTTAGTTAAAAATTTCCAACCGTATGAGTGAAAGTATTGAATTTTTTCTCACTCATGTTTGATAAGCGATATAAGTTTAGGTCACAAGCCAAATTTGAGCTCTCTAGCCTAAACGACTTAGAAGTAAGGTTCTTAGCAAGGAATTGTCCGATCAGATTGATTTTTGAACTGTAGGCTCGATGTGCAATGAGCGTTTGAACACTGAATTCATATTTGTATTCTGACGTGTTCTTTCAGTTTTTAGTTTTTGAATTACTGTTCATGACTTGAATCAACAGGTCCTCAGCCACGGTCCTCCTTCCCTGCGTGCCGCGCAGAGGCAGAGGGGCCGAGCCGAGCACCGGCAACAATACCGATTGGGCTAGGCTCCCCTTCGGAACTGGCACTATCCTGGGGGGTAGGCAACCCGCAGCCGGCGCGGTAGACAGAACGGAGCGCGTTTGAGGTGGGAGTTCGCAGTCCTAGGCTGGAACCTCAACTCGACAAAAGAAGGCCGATGGCTCGGCGGCTAGCGCGTCCACCTCGCGACTTTAACTCTTCATATTAGGTGAACGAAATGTTGTACCGTCGAAATGAATGTGTAAATATCAGTTTTGGACCTGCGGAAATAGTTTTGAAAAGTTTCACTTAGGTTCGTCGCGAAGGAACAAAAGTGATTCGTAAAATGGTTTACGTAAAGATACACGTAGATGTACACCATTTCACGAATCAGCTTTGTTCCTTCTCGCTAGATTGAAGTCAAACTTTGCCAAACGATTTCCGCAGATATGAAACTAATATTTCTGCATTCAGTTCACCTTGTCAACGTTTGAATAACTTTAAACAATGAGTTAAAGTCGCGAGGTGAACGCTGTCAGCAACCGGCCAAGGCGGACAGGGCTAGAGAAGGCCGAATTACAGTCCTAGCCAACAATGAGGAGCCGCGGCGGCCAGCTAGTGGTCACGTTCAAAACTGTCCCCGTGGTGCATCCTTTTACACGGCGCGAAACTGCAACGATTCTCACGTGACCACTCCTTGCGTTGAAACTCTTGGACGACGAGGTACAAAGCAACAGGCGATGCTTTTCATTGGTTGAAAATAACCGCGAAATAGTGTTATTGGTTAGAGCTTTCCCAGACCCGGCTCGGCTTCCCTTTCCACGTCTGTTTTCCCGTGACAAGCCGAGCATTACCATAGAAACGGAGATTTTAACTTCAAATTTCTCAAAATTGGCCGCTAACTTTTGGATGCCATTGCAGCAGTGAACTCAGGAGATTCGGTTTTATCTCTATGCAAAGTCTTATCAAAATCGTATAGAAAATTTCGGTTTTGCATAAGGGGCCGTGCTGATAAAAAAAAAAAAATTCTAACGCTAACGCGTTAAACGGCCCCCTAGGTTTTAACACTTATTATAAAATGAGAAAGAATTTTAAAATATTTAGTGTAAACTTTTTGTGAGAACCAAACCATGAATTTTATCCGCCACACGTCTGCCACATAAAATGCCTAGCGGGCCAGCTATCAACAACGCCGGCTTGATGTCCACTCGACAAAAGAAGGCCGGCGGCTCACGCGTCCACCTCGCGACTCTTTATATTGAGAGAACGAAATGTTAGACAGGCGAAATGAATGAGTAAATATCGGTTCTGGACCTGCGGAAATCGTTTTGCAAAGTTTCACGTAGGTTCGTTGAGAAGGAACAAAAGTGATTCGTAAAATGGTTTACGTAAAGATTCACGTACATGTGCACCATTTCACGAATCAGTTTTGTTCCTTCTCACCATATTGAAGTCAAACTTTGCAAAACGATTTCCGCAGATATAAAACTAATTTTTAAGCATTCAGTTCGCCTTGTAAACGTTTAGATAACTTTACACAATGATTTAAAGTCGCGAGGTGGACACGTCAGCCAGCGGCCGCGGCGGGGCGTGTGGCTGGGACTTCCACTCGACAAAAGAAGGCTGGTGGCCCGGCGGCTCACGCGACCACTTCGCGACTTAATATACTTGAACAGTTTTAAATTAGGAAATGAAGTAAAAGGATGCTGCAGGCGTTTAGCATACAACTATGAAAGCCTTCGCGCACCAACATACGGACACATGGGCGAACTAATTTAAACCATTTACTAAAAACATGAACTTGGGACTGAATCTTAGGTTGGCGGTATTGTTAGAAGCCCCGCCCACTTTCAAATAAAATTATTGGAAGGCGGAATTACAGTCCCTGCCAACAATCACGAGCCGCTGCCGGCAGCTAGTGGTCGCGTTCAAAACTGTCCTGCTGGTGCATCCTTTTGCACGGCGCGAAACTGCTGCGATTCTGACGTGACCACTCCCGCCTAGAAACTTTTGGACATCGAGGTACAAAGCAACAGGCGATCTTTTTCATTGGTTGGGAAAAACCGCGAAATAATTTTATTGGTCGAACCTTCCCCGACTCGGCTCGGCCTTGCTGCTCCGCTCGTAATTACCATGGAAACAGCGAATGCAAACTAATTTTATGCAAAAACGTATACAGTTTGACATCACACCAATCTCAAAAATTTTATAATTTTTCGTAGTATTTTTCATTGTAACTTTGTACGAATCGCTTCGGCACGATCGGCTGCGGCCATAAGGGGCCATCGTCAAGCAGAATAAAAAACTCACTGGCGTGAGCAATAGGCACCCCTAACGGGGGCCTAAAAAAAATGGGATCCTGAGACAAATCCATAAGGCTACTTCGTGCCTAAAAAGGAAACGGCGCAGATTAGCTTGCGAGGAGATATAAAGGGAAAAAAAAAAAAAAAAAAAAAAAAAAGGGATTAGAATGAACCCAGTCAAACTCTTGCGTCATCGCGTCTCGTAAAAGAATTATAAAATGTGAAAGCCAGTGAAAGGGCCTTTCAAATGAGAAAAAAAAATGTACAGTAGCCCCAAAGTAACGCTGATAAAGTTATTTTGTAAACATAGATTTGAATGACGGCGAAAAAACGTCAAACGAGACGAAGTCGCCCTAACCATTCTCACGCTGCTCTCTCTCTCTCTCTCTCTCTCTCTCTCTCTCTCTCTCTCTCTCTCTCTCTCTCTCTCACACACACACACACACACAGACGCTGAGTGCGCGGAGCCTGTTAGCTCAGCGTCGCTCTTTTATTGCTCATTTATTCGAGTCACAGGAGCTTCAGTAAGCAGATAAGAGCGGCCTTACCGCCCTGTCCGGACCACTCAGTAAAAACAAAACGGGCGGCACCGCCCCGTATAACATCCTCACCCTCGCCTAATTTTCCAGGCGCGCCCCACTCCAGGTGTACAGTTTTAGTGGTGCGGACACTAATTCTTTATCATCCGGGATGCATAAAATGATTAGTGGTATTACATGACCACAACGGAATACATACTGAAGCAAACTCGTGAATGACTCAAATGACCTGTACCTCAGAATTCTTTTCTTGTGAGGGAATCAGCCCCGGTGCGACTTCCCCAAAAAGCTCTGCGCGCGCGCGCTCCCAGTGGTATACAGGGAAACAGCTCGCGGCCTTTGTGCCGCATGTGTGTGTGTGTGTGTCACACGATGGAGGGCGGAAAGACGTGGGAGCCAAAACCCCGAGGCCCTCAGAACGTCTTCGCCCTACCTTCTTCTCTCTGACTCTCTCTCTCTCTCTCTCTCTCTCTCTCTCTCTCTCTCTCTCTCTCTCTCTCTCTCTCTCTCTCTCTCCCTCTCTCCTCCGCGCGCGACTCGCTCCGTCCGTCCATCCATCTGTTTTCTCCCCCATTCCTCGCCGATTCCCTCCCCGCAGGCAGTGCATACGGAGCCCCTTATTCTCCCCCGTGTTATTCCATCGGCAGCTCCGGGCGGAGCGGAGGTGTTCTCTCCCGTCAGCCTGTGCGCCGGGGCGGGCGAGGTGGGTCCATTATCAGCAGGGCGGACGAACAAGACGGCGGGGAAGCTCTCCAGCCCGGCCCAGAGCAGAACCCCCCGCTCAACCACCCGGGGGAAGTCGGAGCTCACTCTCGCGTCGGAGCACGCCATAAGAGCGAACACCAATCTCTCTCCCCACTCTATCGAGTGCGAGATTACTTTTCGGTATCGACGCGCTCATCGGCCGCAGCGGCAGTGTGTACTCAGGGTACCCGGGCGGGCAGGGCGCGCGCGGCCCGGCGGCGCGGCTGCACAGCGAGTACTTCGACGGGTCCAAGTAACGTCGTCCGATCTCGTAGCGACGGTTCAACGTTGTTCGATCTCGCCAGGACGCTTCAACGTTGTTCGATCTCGGCGCGTCAGATTTCCAACAATGTTTGACGTTAAATATAAAATCAGGGTTTCAGCTTTTCGAAAAAGTAAAAAATGGACTTTATTCTTCAGACTTTGAATAATAATGTCCATTTTACTCAAAAGCTGAAACTGATTTTATATTTAACGTCAAACATTGTTGGAAATCTGCTGCGCCGAGATCGAACAACGTTGAAGCGTCCTGGCGAGATCGAACAACGTTGAACCGTCGCTACGAGATCGGACGACGTTACTTGGACCCGTCGACTTATAGGCCTCCTCAATGGACTCTCAATAAGAAATCGTTTTTAGCCCCGCCACGGCAGGCCACGCCCCCCGCCACGCCGACATCCTCCACAAACCACATGCTTCTTATACTCCACTATTTTTGTTGAGCTTTACATAGAGAACGTTAGGCCCTTTCGTGACAGAACACCAGTTTTACTTCCGTGTCGTTTTAATGAATATGTTAGCCTTTTAGTTTCAGGTGCGAGATGTGACTTGGCCTTCTGCGGGTTTGGTCTAGCATCAATAAAAATACAAAACAAATATTATATTTTCTCCACATTTTACATTTAAATTAACGCTAATTCAGCCTTTTCGACCAATTTTAAAAAATAAACTAATGACTCTCCTGAGGATTAGTCGCGTGGTGTTAACTTCACCCTCACACCACCCGCCAATTTAATAGACGCGTCAAAAACGAGCTTAAACTTGGTGTGATCGGTGAGTCCATCGTCCGCTGGCTCCACGACGAAGTCCCTGATGGTGGTGGCCAACACCGTCTTCATCACAGCCCACCCGTACTTGTAGCCGATGCAGCTGCGTATGCCCCCGCTGAAGGGGACGTACGCGTACAGGTGGCGACCCTCGCTCTGCTCGGGGGAGAAGCGCTCGGGGTCGAACCTGAGCGGGTCGGGCCAGGTAACGGGGTCCCTGTGCAAGCCGAACAAGTTGACGACGAGGGTCGCGCCTTTGGGGAGGACGTGGCCGCTCAGCTCCGTATCCTCGTTGATCTGACGCGCAACCAGGGGTATGGATGTGAACATACGCATCACTTCTTTAAGGACCTTCTCGGCGTATTGCAGCCTGCAAAAATGCATTCATAAGCAATTATTATTAAAAAAAAAAAAAAAAAAAAAGGACTCAAGTCTGGTTGCCACACGTTTTCCTGTATCAGTCACCCTGAATCCGTGAGAAGGATAAGACTTACTTTGGAAGATCTTCGGCGACGATGCTCCGCTTCGTCGCTCCGCGGCCTAGCACGCTGCTAACCTCCTCGTACAACTTCTCCTGAATGTCCGGCCGTAAGGACAACATTTTGAACGTGAAGTTGAGCGTCGACACAGAAGACTCCGTCGCGGCCGCCAGGAACATGATGAGCTCGTCCAATATGTCCTCGCGTGAAAACATTTCACTCCCTTGGTCGTTCTTCTGCAGCAGTACGTCAAGCAGCGACTTTCTCGTCTTTACAAAATCGGCTCCTTCCACCTCGTGAATCTTTTTAAGTTGGATAGCACGCTCATTAATAATTTGATGCATAAACGCTCTGATGCGTGAATTTTCTTTTGTAATCAGTCGACCATTTGCTGTCTTGCTGAAGATCCACTTAGGCCAAAGGAAAGGATTAAAGGCACGCTCGTTTGTCAATTTCAGATACAACCGGATCAGCATCACAAGTTTCATGATGACAATCTCTTCCTCCTTGGTGGGGGTGTCACTTAACACAATAGACCTGCAGAAGGACCACGCGGTGGTGCCGAAGAGCTTATCTTGGGGGAAGAACTCCTGTCGCTGCTCGACGTTGCGCACGTATTTCTCCGCTTCATCGGCGAACACGCCTACGAAGCTGTCGATAACCTCGGGGTGGAAGGCGGGCATCGCTGCTGTCCGGTGGGCTCTCATCTTAGCGCCATTAAGCGTAAGCAGGCCGCTGGGCGCGACCTCAGCCAGGAGGTGATAGTAGAAGTGCGACTTGTCCTGGAGGTCCTTGCGCTTCATGACGACCGCCACGTCTTCTGGCTTGGATGCGAGCACAATGAGCTTGTTGGCGAACGAGACGCGCGACAGGTCCCGCCGCTGGTCCCACGTCTTCAGGATCACATCCAGGATGTCCTCGTGCTTCTTAAACATGAAGCTGAACGTGTTGCCGAAGAAAGGGAGGGACGGCGGGCCGGGGATGGCGAGCTCGTAGCGGCGAAACCTGACGACGGCGAGCACGGCGCGCGCAGCCAGGATCACCAGGACGAGGGCCGTCGCAGCCGCCGCGGATAAGGGTAGTGCAACCGCCATGCTGGGTTGGGGAGAGGACGGGCCGGGGCCGGGGTACTGCAGGGACCGGCCGACCAAATAGACTCCCTCCGCGCTTCTCTTCTCGGACTAAACACTTGGCATTCCCACGGAACACATTCGTTAAATGATGCCGATATGAGGTCACTTTAAAATTGCGTCGTTTCGGTGTCTCAGTATCACGAAAACAACCGCGAGCGCCGGAAGACACTGTCTTATGTAGGGACGGCGTTGGTTGGAGTGGAAGGGGTACGACAGTGACCTCGATATGAGGAGCGGGGGGGACAGACCTGATCGCGAGAGGACACCTTCAGTAAAAATAGAAGTTAAAATTGCTGGTTGAACTTGTCCGACTGTCTTGGACGTTTTGGAGGTAGAACACAAAACAACGTCTAGACTGGGGATCCAAGCAGGTTGTGGTCTGCCGGTCAGTCTGCTCCGCACCTCAAGGTGACCTCGCTCAACTACTATTCCGCAACAAAAGGAGCTCTTAAAAATCGGGAATAATGGGTCCGCACCCGGAAAACTGGGAAGACCGGAAAAAAATAATAATAATAAAATCAACGAAGTTTTAGCCATTTATCAAGACACTAATAAGAAAGTTTGTTTATTTTTCGCCCAGCGCAACGGAAGGAAGCCATAAACCAAAAACGTTACCGATCCACACTCTGAATGTCTAGGGACAATTTTTGTCCATTGATGGTGCATCTGTGAGCACATCCTGCAAGATGCAATTTAGTTACAGAAGAATTGACAATTTTGCATCTCTTGCTGAACAAAAATGGTCCCACTGTGGGGGATCGCGACTCATTTATACGGCAGCGAAAGTGCTGAAGGCGCGCCTTGTCCAAGGCCAGCAGCGGGGCCTGCCTGCTCGCGCCACGCACTGCAGGCGGCCTGGCCTGGCCTGGCCTGGCACGGCCGGCGGCTCCTCTCAATGCATACGCGTTGCCAATAGATTGGTCGGGGGCCGATATCGGGGCGGCGGGGCGGGGCAGGGGGCGCAGGGGTGGCCAGGGGCCAGAGTCACCCTTGGGGAAAGAGGGAGGGGACCGCGGCCAAATCGAAAACGGACAGAATAAAAAGCGATTCAGTGCCGACGCGCGCGCCGGAGTCACAGGGGCGGGCGTGTATCCCAGCAGAGGGCTGTAACAAGGCAAGAAAACTCACGAAAACGATCGAGTGACGGCCATGCGGCTCCTAGCTCCACCTACTTTCAACGCTTCGAAAATAACGAGGCCCTGTGCATACATTGATGCCCGTAAAATTACTTTCAGGGTACAAGTTAGCGCCTCTTGCAAAGGGACGCTAAAACACTTCAGTAGTGGTGCCGATGACAGTTTTAGTGCCGTTGCAACGGGTACTAAATCCTCTCCGGCGCGCACATTCACACCTATGGTATTAAAGTGTTTCATCATTATTGTCAAAAAATAAACAAAACCGTCGCAATTTCCGCTGGTAATTCAGCCATGGCTCTTTCCTTCTGCACTAAGTATTTCCATCTCTTTGACAGATTCTCCTAAATGCCTTAACTTTGTTTCCGCGCCGGCGGCCTCACGACCTTTTATCTCACTGCAATAATTGTAAAACGTCAAGCCTTAACTGTCGTTTAGCGGGACGGCCACGGCAGAGTGAGAGAGAGCAAGAGAGAGTAAGAGTGAGAGTGAGTGAGAGGGAGAGAGGAGAGCCCTGACACGGAGTAATCTGAGCCACCTCCTCCTCCCCAGCCCTCGCTCCTCCTCGCCATCCCTCTCGCGCAGCACCGGCGCACTCAATCAATTAGATTGCTTCCACTCAATCGCCTCCCGGACGCCCGCGCCCACCTCCCCCGCTTCTCCTCCGGCCCGCGCACGTCACAAGGGAAGCTGTTATGATAAAACGAGTGTATTAGAGCTCAAGACGAGGCCGGCCCGGCCCGGCTCGGAAGGTCGTGGAGAAGTATCCGCTGCGATGGGCGCGAGCAGGTACCGCTTCCATACCGGTCGATGTTATCGAACGGGGGCGTGGCGCGGCGTGGCGGGGGCGGCGTAGTGCCAGTCACGACCGCTCAGACCACCAATAGCGCGGGTACCGGCGGGCACCAAATACAGGGAAACTAGCGAGAGCTCTCACAGCGGCCGTTTTGACTCATCAGGGCCGCCCGCCTAGCTCCCATGCAGCGGCGCGCGCGGTGCGGGAGGAGGGGGGAATGCAGGGAGGGAGCGCTATCGCAAATTGGGCTGTGAAGCGGAAGAAGGGGATAAGTCCTAAAAGCGCACTTTTCAGGAAATCAAAAAAACTATTTGCACACAATTTTTGAAATATGTTATGATGTTATTGGAATGTACTTCCAGCAAGGATATTACAGCAACTTGGAAGTTTTTCAATATCACGCTCCTTCATAGAGTTATGGGACTTATCCCTTTTGTCACGGATGGCATATAAGGGTGGAACTCGACTTAACTCTTTTTGACCAAAGTGTATTAAGAGTTAAGTCAATGGAAAATTGGCAAAAGGGGATAAGTCAACTTAACTTTTATACTACAGATAGCACAAAGGGATAAGTTGAGTTAACTCCTTATGACAAAGATTAAAAAAAGAGACAATTAATTTAACACAACTTGCCGCAAAATGAGAAATCCATCAAAAATCAGCAGAAAGTGGGAAAAATGAGTCAAAATAAACAGGCGTACAGACATTATTTCAGTGTTTTATGATTAAGAATAACTGTTGGAATGAGTGGTATAGTCATCCATGTTAATATGATTAGGTATGTCTGCTAGAATGTTGAAAGGTACTCACATGTTTGTTCAGGAACTGCCTATGAAGACTACGTTGATAATGTAGTCATATTAATTGAGAGCTATCCAATGTCTACACTGGAAAAGCAAAGGTAGGACATAACGCCCTTTTAGGGTTGCTACTTGTAATAGTGCCTTTACAAAGGCATTATTTAAACAGCAACCCTACAAAGACACTACTTTGCCCAAAAGGTGCAAAATTTTAGTGCCTATGGACACAATCGTGCTTTTCTAAAGACACTAGAATTTAGCACCTTATAAAGGCATTAGGTCCTACCTTTGTTTTTCCAGGTAGGTATATTCGTTCTTTAGACTTGAGGTTAGGCTCGAGAGAGCAAAAGCACAATTCTCATAAAGCCCGCGAGCATGCCGAGTTAAATGGAAAAATAAATTAATGACTACCCAGAGCTTTCAAAAGGGATTCATGGGAAATAATTGTCCATTCTAGAGTATCCACTTTAACAGGCTTAAATTCACAAAGCTACAAACAATTTACCTACATACATTACAAACTTTGAGACGTAAACAAACCGAACATGTTGTGAAAAACAATCCGAATCGCCGCCGTTCAGCAACTTGAACTCAGCGGAGGATTCTTCTCGCTTTCACTTATTGGAGGAAGGAGAAATGATTATATGGCAGAGATTTTTTAAATCTTATAAAGACCCTAGAAATTTTTCATATTTCAGATAGGTGCATTCAGCATTAGCAGACGATAAAGTGTTTTGGTACTTTGATTTGGTTATGGCTATGTGCCCTGAGGGCCCTGAGTGCATAAGAATTTATTCATTACAAGATTAAAGGATTTGATAATCATGCTTCAAATAGCTTTTTAACAAAATAACTTAACGAGAAACGTTTTAACGAATTCTACCGAAGTCGCGTCTTTTTAATGATGGATTTAATGATGGAACCTTGGATGTAATAATGTTGTGGCCATAATTGTTTTTAGCATGAAATTGCATTAAATTGTTGACTGACATTTTTGTACTCCCCAAAACTCTGTAAGGATACTGTGTTAAACCAGAGAGGACTCCTCTCGTCAAACAAAAATACTTTCCAACGAATCTTCTACTGACTCTACAAGACTGCAGGACCCAATACTATATTGTACCTTTTGAATTGCTTGTGTCATTTGGATTGTAGATTTCTTGTTTTCCCCATAACCTACACTGGACAAACAAAGGTGCTAAGTCCTACCTTTAAAGGCACTAACAAAATTTAGTGCCTTTGGAAAACACTAAACTCAGCACTTGATTTTAGGCACTGCTTAGCACCTTTGTTTTTCTGCTGTAGCCTCCTCTATTGTCTAAGAACGACCATAAATGAATAAATTACAAATCTGTTTTGATTTACCCTCCATTTTCTGTTAAGCTATCCCATTACGCCATACAACTCAACTGCAAATATATCAGGTCTTATTAACATCCTCTTGTGAAAGTAATTTACTATAAATTCAACCTGGATGTGTCCCTGCCAATATTTATTACCATCTAATAATTAAGTAGAATATGGTGTAGATTTAGTTTTGCTGTTGAGCTCCTCACAACAAACCCTAATTAGGTTTTGTTCATAAAATTATCTTTGCATTATTACTTGGTTCCAATTCAGCTTAAAGATGTGGCAAATATGTTAGGGATA
The DNA here is from genome assembly GCA_033675135.1 of Frankliniella intonsa. Classification (NCBI taxonomy): domain Eukaryota; kingdom Metazoa; phylum Arthropoda; class Insecta; order Thysanoptera; family Thripidae; genus Frankliniella; species Frankliniella intonsa. The sequence continues at coordinate 524,115 of CM066246.1, read as the reverse complement.
AATCGATTCAAAATAATTTCAGATGAGGTATAAATTATCAGTATGAGGGCCAGAGGTATCAAATAAGATATTAGTATTGTGTGTGTTAAAAATGTAAAGCTGGCACATATGGAAAGACAAATTTGTCACTCTTACAGATAAAAAAATATTTGAAGACTTTTCATGGAATAAAGAAAATCATTTATAAAACATTTAAGATACTTGACATTTCCATTTTAACAAAGGTATGCCATTACAGCAGACTGTGAAATGATTAACATTATTAAACATGTAATAAAATGTAAGACACTTTGATGCCTTGACACATTAAATGTGTGTCTTGAGGTCAGTTCAGAAAGTGCTTGTCAAAAAAACCTTAGCACATTACAAAACATATTTCATATAATAACAAAAACAGTATTATAGAGGCACTTAAAATTTGAGTCTTATCACAGACAAAGAAAATAGACAAACATGGATGTGCCTTTCCATCATCCGAAAATTAGGTCCATGTTGACTAAGGTATGCTATTAGAGCAGAAAGTGAAATAAATAAAATTAGTTAACATGAGAAAAAATTAGGTACTTTCACACTTAGAAAAGTGTGTCTTAGGGTCAGTTAAGAAAGTGTTTGTCAAAAAAACCTTAGCACATTACAAAACAAATTTCATAAAATAACAAAAACAGTATTATAGAGGCACTTAAAATTTGAGTCTTATCACAGACAAAGAAAATAAACAAACATGGATGTGCCTTTCCATCATCCCAAAATTAGGTCCATGTTGACTAAGGTATGCTATTAGAGCAGACAGTGAAATAAATAAAATTAGTAAACATGAGAAAAAATTAGGTACTTTCACACTTAGAAAAGTGTATCTTAGGGTCAGTTTAGAAAGTGTTTGTCAAAAAAACCTTAGCACATTACTAAACAAATTTCATAAAATAACAAAAACAGTATTATAGAGGCACTTAAAATTTGAGTCTTATCACAGACAAAGAAAATAAACAAACATGGATGTGCCTTTCCATCATCCGAAAATTAGGTCCATGTTGACTAAGGTATGCTATTAGAGCAGACAGTGAAATAAATAAAATTAGTAAACATGAGAAAAAATTAGGTACTTTGACACTTAAAAATGTGTCTTGAAGTCAGTTTAGAAAGTGCTTGCCAAAAAACTTAGCTCACTACAAAATAAATTTAATTTAAAAAACAATAGCAGTATTTGATAGTAGACACTTATTAAAAACTGAAAAACTTGGATTTTCATCTACCATTTAAAAAAGTAAATTCTATGATGGAGAGAAGAGGTGAAATCAATGATGGAATGATAAAATAATCAAGATAGGGACTGAATGGTCCTAGAAAACAAAAACAACAAAACAAATGTTTACATTTCTTCCTGCTGCACTTAATATGTGGTTTCTATTTCTACTCTTCTTCACTGTCTTCAACATCTGATGAGGGCAAAATATCTGGGTCAATGTCATCAGCTTCACCATCATCTGTCTGTAGAGCATGATAAAATGCGTGGCAATCAGGATCTACAAGGTGTAGCATTGACAGGAGATCTTTCTTCTTCTTGGCGCTGATTTTGTTTGGCCCAGCATAAGCTGCCTTAGGGGACAACTCAATGCTGCTGTTCTTTCTCCTCCTCATATCAAGGTAGGAGAAGTCCTCTTCATCACTAAAAGAAGTCTTGAATGCCACCACGCCCAGAGGAAGATTTCTTCGATGCTGCAGCCACACTACATTTTTCCAGACAAATTTGTCTTTAGTTGTGCTGACTTTTCTCTTCACAAAAGGTGAATCTCTACCTGTGTGAAGGCTTTTGAAGTCCAATTGGTCTCGGCCTAACAGGTGTACAGTAAACTTTTTGGAGGCTCCACGAACCAGATTATACCAATCTCGAGGGATGTGAATCTCTCCACTTCTCTTCTTTTTCTCCTCTATGAGAGCGTGATCTGAGTCACATTCAAGATGCGTGTGGCCTGGCACCAAGAACTTCTGATCTATGGTCTTCAAAGTTTTCTTCTTGTTTAATGCTGTAATTAAAGCAGTATTGATAATTGCATTTTTATTTTGTCCACCACACGTATCGGACCACAGAATCAAGTGCTCCACTTCGTCAGGAAGATTCATAATAAATCTGTAGAGTGCAGAGCCAACTTGGTTTGCTCCCCTACCCCCTTCTCCCTCATGCCACATATTATGTAAACTTTGATCACTGGACATAATATGAATAGTTAAGTTATATACCCACAACTGTCTTAGATAAAAAACAATAGAGGATGGGAGGTTTGGAGTAGGTAAGCACTGCTGTAAATCAAACGCCGCAGTTTCCACTGTCGCCTCAGACTTGGCTCTCAGCCTATCTTGTTTCTTTACATCAATGGCCTCTTGAGCTTTCAAATGATGTTTTTCTTGAAGGGATTTTTTCATACTTAATTCCATTTCTGATTTGGAGTTTTTGACAGCCATCTGTAGAGTGTCACATGTGTGACAGGTGTCAATTTTCAGAGGTTTAATCTTAAGACCAAGCTTGTGGAATTCTCTTTCATATGTCCACCTCGACACAGCGTCTTCTGGCTTCTCAATTCCCTTCACATACTCATCATACATTATTTTCACTGTCAGGTTACTTGGCAAGAATTCCTTGTCTGTCTTGTTTCTTGCATAATGAGATTTGTACCTCGGGAATGAGTTGATATGGGCAATCACAGCTTGAAGTCTTTCTTCTGCCAAGGTCTGACTAGATTCACCTCTCCGATCATTAGCCTGAACTCCTCCAATGTTTCCAATTTTTCTACCAGTAATTACCTCAATTACTTTCTTACTCACTTGGTATATCTTCATAAAACATTCTTTGCAAACCTCTGTATTAATTCCCTTCACACATGCAAAGTATCTTACAGTAAACACACGATTTTTCTTCTTCTTTGATGTGTCAAGTTGATTTACTCTTTGTGATTGCTTTAATGAAGGTTGAATTTGACCAGAAAGGTACGCCCTTCTTGCATTTGCATCACCCAAATTTGTCCAAATGCTATCGCACAACTCAACACAGACATCTGGTGGAACTTTATCGGCACAACCTCTTCTGCACTTTGGTAATGGTTTCGCAACTTTCTTCTCTATAATTTTCCCCGAAGCAGTAACATACTCTTGTCCTTTGTTACGTGCAAGTTGCCTTTCCTTTCTAGATGTGGAGGTTGTCTGCCTTACAATGACCTTCTTTCTTTTACCTGTATAAAAAAAAAAAAAAAACAGCACTGACACAAACAGTAGGTAAACAGAAAAAAAATGTACTCCTTATTCCCTTCCCTGTCTCACAAAACTAATAATATCTACATTTACCTGAAGACACCTCGTCCTCGGCTTCTGATTGCAAATCAACAATCAAATTTTCTCCACCCGCTCCTGCTTGTATGGGAATTGATTCATTTTCCCTTCCATCTATAGCTGCACCTGCATCCAGAACACACATTAGTACACATTGTCAGCAGAAGAAAAAAAATCAGTCTTGAAAGCACAGATGGTTGGTTCCCTTTGAAGTATGACTAATAATATGATCCTTAAATGTAAACAAAACCCTTATTTACCTGAAGACACATCTTCCTCAGCTGCAGGTTGCAGATCTATGTCCAAATTCTCTCCTCCAGCTGCTGCTTGAGAGGAACTTAACTCACTGGAACTTGAAAGCAGCCTTCGGCTCCTAGAAATTGTAAATTGTGGTGGAGAGTCACATCTGTTGCTAAGAGGGTTAAGTTCTTGTCCTTCATTGTGTGCAAGTTGCCTTTCTATAGATGTGGAGTTTGTGCGCATTACAATGACATTCTCTCTTGTACCTGCATAAAAAATTAAAAAAAAAAACAGAAAGTAAACATTAAAGAACAACACTGACACAAACACTTTGTAAGCAGAAAAATTTACTCCTTATTCCCTTTTCCACCACACAAGACTAATAATATCTACATTTACCTGAAGACACCTGTTCCTCGGCTTCTAAATGCGAATCCACAATCAAATTTTCACCGCCCGCTCCAGCTTGTAAGGGACTTGATTCATGCTGCCTTCCATCTATAGCACCTGCTGCACCTGCATCCAAAACACACATTAGTACACATTGACACTAATACTTGGTCAGCAGAAGAAAAAATCAGTCTTGAGAGCACAGATGGTTGGTTCCCTTTGAAGTATGACTAATGATATGATCCTTGAAAGTAAACAAAATCCTTATTTACCTGAAGACACATCTTCCTCAGCTGCAGGTTGCAGATCCATGTCCAAACTCTCTCCTCCAGCTGCTGCTTGAGAGGACCGTAACTCACTAGAAGTTGAGGGCAGCCTTCGGCTTCTAGTTATCATAAACTGCGATTGAGAGCCACAACTGATACTAATAGGGTTAAGATCTCTGGTTGTTTTTTGAACACCATTAGGTGAAATTGAGACATTACTACCTGAAAATTTGGAAACAAAATTGTGATTTTTACCATAACAAGAAGCTATTATTAGCTATGGATCAAAATTTAAAATTTTAAATAAATTAGAAGAATTACTTGAGGGGTGGATTGGGATGGCTTGGAGAGAGCGTTTCTTCCGGCTTTGCAATTTGTCACTTGAATAACAGTCAATGCCTGTAAAATTAGTAATGAATTAGAACCATGGCAATAGAAATAGAATTTACTTGCCCACAGAAATAATTTTAAAGTCACACTCATCAATTGAGATCATCATTGAAATGGACTTACCTTTATCAGAGGTCTCATGAAAAGATTCAGAAAAGGACATTAAACTTGACACTGAACTGGCAGACCTCAGAAGCGGTGGTGGCTCAGGAGTGAAAGGATATGGCCTCTTAAGGTTAACTGGAGCATTCTCCTTTATCCTGACTTGTGGAACCTGCAACTATTAATCAAATCCAGTAAACGTAAAGCTAGGTTAGGTATTACATAGCGCAATACTTGGCAGAGCAGGACGAGACCAAATTTCAAGGATAATATACGTAATATTAGGAAAAATCAATCGTGCGAAGGGTGAATTATTTATTAAATAGATATACCTTTCTTTAAGGGAGGATTGTATCTCTTTGATCTCCTGGATTTCCTGGGGAGACCCTCGCTCTCCGAAGAAACTAACATAAAAGATAAAAAAATATTTTTTAAAAAGGGCACTTTTAGTGATAGGAACGCAAGAAAGCGTGCCTACTTGATCGGCATTGGAAAACTTCGACGAAAACTTACTTTTGTTGAAATCCATTTTACTTTCTACCGCTCTGTCTCACGTCATCCACATCCAGCTATCCAGCTATCCAGCTCTGGCCAAAACCAAAACAAATGAATAGCGGGGAATGACAAAGCCTGTGATTGGTTACTGGTGTCACGTGGTCAAGTTAAAGCTATTTTCAGGGCTAACGCCTTATTCACACAATATCATCTGCTGTCTCCGGCAGGCCGTGGCGAGCAGACAACAACAACTATTTACATTTCTCTGCGCGAGTGAATAACTGACCGGTAACACAATAGTTTCGATATTTCGTTGAAAGTTTAAATAATTTGCTTAGTGTCGGGGCACAACTTGACGAGTTTTTAGTTCGTATGAAAACTTGTATAGGTCATGAAGAGTAAATGTTGATAGTGGTATGAACATTGTGTGACAAGGTGACAAGCTGACAGGTTATGTCGTTTTAATGCTGCTAACTTGTTCATGTGAGTTTCGGCCAAGCAAACTGGTACCATCGTAAGGAAACAATCTGTGTTGTCATTTCACTCTCAAAATTTTTAAAAATGAAAAAGAAAAATACTTTTTATGGCGGTATAGTGTAATTATGTTGCCTTGGAGCATTATTATATCATTGTGTTGTTATGTTTCAATATTTTAAATAGAGTTCAAAAGGGGATAAGTCGACTTAAATTTGTGAAAAACTACAATCAAAAGGGGTTAAGTGCACTTATCTCCTTTTGTTTCTGTCGAAATCCTGATGAATTATGGGATAAGTCGACTTATCCCCTTTTGTAGCGAGACAATGAGCATACTTAACAAGTTAAGTAGACTTAGCCCCTTTTACAAGCCCCTATATCTCTCATCCTATGGGAGATATCCCCATAATATTTGGTAGACACAAGCAGACTTTTACGTACTATAATATGCCATTGAAATCTCAGTTTGGGGGATAAGTCACTTACACCCTTCTTCCGCTTCACAGCCCAATTGGCCTAATGAGCTCCGATGCGCGATCCCGTCAATCGACAGCAAACGGGATTCCAGGCTTGATCTGTACCGCCCCGCCCCGCCGCACTGCTAAAAGGCTAAGCAAACCAGCAGGGAGGGAGGCCAATGGCCAGCGAGAGCGCGGTAGAAAAGAAAACACCCCGGTAATGAGTGAGGAAATAAACAAGGCGTCGAGAATCAAACAGACCATTCTCGCCATTTTAAGCAGCTGACTGTAAAGGAACCGACAGTTTAGTTACTTCCCTGGGATTGCGCACTACGTCGTATTAGCGATCTGCGGCGAGATTGATCGTGCATGCGTTGTTAAAGTAACAAAGTCGTCCATGGTTATTTAGAGAGAGAGAGAGAGAGAGAGAGAGAGAGAGAGAGAGAGAGAGAGAGAGAGAGAGAGAGAGAGAGAGAGAGAGACTGCTGCGGACCAAAAATGTCGGCGTTACGACATGGGGCAGGTCGGGTCGCGCGGGGCCGCGTCGTGCGCAAGCAGGCCGCGAGTGCTGCATTAAGCAAAGTCGATGTGGGGCTGTGCGGTACGGGCCGCTACACTATGGGCCAGAATACCCAAATCCCTGGCCAAAAGTCCGAAATCTCGAAATGGTCTAGCAGATAGGCTGTGTGGCTTAAACGACTCTTAAATGTCCAAAGGACACATACCAGGCCATAATTCGATGCCAGGCAACGCCTAGCTCCGTCAATGAGCACGCAAAGTACGTCCTTTTCATGGTCAAACCAATAGGAAAATGAACCTTTCCGAAATATCGCAGTATTTAATCGACAAAATGACTTTTCGATGGCGAAGTTGGTGGAAACCTAAAGTAGAAAACCCCCCTAAAGTAGTTTACACCCAGTCCGCCCCTTCCAACCCGCTATCGGCAAGAAAAATGATGTCAAAGTCATGCAACTATTAGCGATTCAGCTAACTTTGAAGTGGTTTATATAACGGGATCCGTCCGGATCCGTCCTCTACCCCGGCTTAAACGATCGTATTGTGACCCAACTTGAATGCGCCAAGAGATCATCTGCTTCTTTCTGCTTCTTCAGGAGTTCTAGGCACCTAAACTTGACCAAATTGCAAAAAAATCCTACTAGATTTCCTTAAGAATTTCAGTTTTGGACGCCGGCCAGCCATGCGACGAACATAATAACACTACGCCTGGTACTACTTAACTCTTATCTTTATGAATCCATGTTTCTTTCGATATCGATCACGATATCGAAATCGATATCGTCCGTATTATCGATTTTCTTGTCGAAAATGATTTAACACATTTTTAATTTATTCAGACATACAATAAAATGATTTAAACTAAGTTTTACTTCAATCGGAGTTTTGGCCAGGTTTTGCTGGATTTTGGCCCATAGCGCGCTAGAGGGCGAGGCGAGACCGGGCCTGGCAGGCGATCGGGGTAAGGTCGGGTCGCATACCATGACCGGCTTGTAGTAGTACGAGGTGCCGCTGCTGACAAATGGCCGCGCGCCGAGAAACACAACTTTATCTCGTGTTATTAGCGGGCTGGGCTGGATAACACGTGCGGCACAAACAGCCACGTTAAAGCTAATTGAACTAGCGGCGCACATCGGAAATGCGCTTCGAAAACTTACTCCTAACTTTTGCAGATGACATTTTACAGTGCGTCGAGCGCCCGTTCCGCGAGAGCAGCACAACGGCCTTAGGCCCTGCCCGGCCCGGCTGCCAATGTCTCCCCTCTATCTCCGCTGAGGGGGCTAATTCAGCCGTCTACTTAGCGCACAAGTAGTACGTCAGAGAGAGCGACCCGGCCCGGCCCGGCGGAGCACCAGACAAACAACACCAAATCGCATTTGTGATGCGGGATGGTATAACCCCCCGGGCGGAGCCGAGCGCTCCTCGCTCCTCCTCCTCCTCATGATGGTGAGACGGCGCTCAATTGACGAGGTTGACGACGACGACCATTGTGAGCCCTGGGCGAGCCAGCCCGGCTCAGCCCTGGCCGGGGCCCGTCGGGGAATAAGGGTTAGCAACATGCTCCGTGCACGTAACACTCGCTAAACCTCGACCAGCTCATAGAATACCTTCCGTAACCAGAGAGGCGCTCCCACAGAGAGGGCGACAAAGACGCGACAGCCATCGGATGATGGAGATGGCTGGTCAGCTCGACAGCGCGATCGAGACGGGCATCGACAGGACGCGGACGACTTGCACGGGTAATACCGCGCATCGCAGCGCTTTGTGGCAGCCAGGCGGCGCCCTGTCCTGCGGGGCCGGCTCGGGCCGGAGTGAGCCGGACAGCTGTGTGCAGCTGCAGCTGGCGGCAGCGGGGGCTATCAGATCAGGCGTGACACGACGGGAGCTGTCAGACTGCGTTTGGAGCAGGGGCTGCCGGCAGGGAGGGAGAGAGAGAGAGAGAGAGAGAGAGAGAGAGAGAGAGAGAGAGAGAGAGAGAGAGAGAGAGAGAGAGAGAGAGAGTGAGTGAGAGAGAGAGAGAGAGAGAGAGAGAGAGAGAGAGAGAGAGAGAGAGAGAGAGAGAGAGAGAAGAGGGGCGCAAGTGGCTTTATCCCCACGATGGGTTCCCGCATGCTTTTAATTCCCTCCCGCAGCTGCGTTTTACGAGCCGCTATGCGGTGTGATGCGCCACCGCTGTCCTGCTCGGTTCTGTCCGGCGCCAAGCACCTCGCGCCGCTGCCACAGTCACTGGCCGGCACATTCGCACTCGCGGTGACACTGAGAGATTGTCTTATATTCAAACTAGAATTCGTTCACATACATGCAAGACTTAAAAAATTCACACAAAATAGAATGTGAAATATGTACGGAGAACTCTGTGTATTTTTTTAAAGAACTTCGCGGTTTTTAAATTAACGTCCGCGACTTTGTAACTAGCACAAAATTAGGTGTGATAATTATAATTTAATTTGAAAATTTAAGTAATGAAATTCGTAGACTGCACGAGTTGGTTGCCGGGCTCATTGGAGACACATTATTACCAATTACACCATACCGGTAGGAGTGACGTACGTTTAACGAGTGATCACCGGCGCGCCTGCACTTAGCGCCCGCAGGCAGGGGCACATCATCCGCGTCGTAAACTAGAATAGAGGTGCTCGACCTTTGCGCTTGTAAGCGACTCGCGGTCCCTCGCTGAGTGTTCCGCCCGTCTGGAGTCTCGCCCGGGCAGCGCCTGTGGGGGCTGCTGGAGGATGGGGGCTGCTGGAGGACGGGCGCGCGAGAGCTCTGCCTCCAGACCACCTTGAGCAGCGCCTGGAGGCTGCTGGAGGACGGGCACCCAAGAGCTCCAGCCTCCAGACCGGCTCGTGGAGCAAGCACAGGCTCTGCGGCGGCGTGCTCCGCAACGGAGCACGATGTGCTCCAGTGTCCACAGCGCAGCGCGCGGAGCTGCAGCGTCACTGCCGCGGGTCAGTGGGGCGCGGGCGGGGCGGGGCGGGGCGGGGTGGGGCGAGGCGGGGCGGGTGCGGCGGGGTCTATGGCTGAGCCGGCCGAGCCAAACAGCCGGCAGCCGATCGACACGACGATATCGTCCGGAGAGGCACGCGTCGCTATTTCACACAAAGTGCATCCTGGAATAGGAGGGGGGGGGGGGGGAGTGCACGCCACGGCCCGGCGAGTCCTGTTGGGATCACCACCACCGCCACCGCCACCGCAATAGCAGGCCGACGAGCAGCGGCAGTTGAGGAAACGGCTCAGCACTACACGTCCTCCCACACGACCGTCGCCAAAACTCTTTCAGAGAATGGCAACGCCTTCCTCGCGCATTGAAAAAATTGCGCAAAACGAAAGGAAGAATTTTCTTTTTCCCGCGACTGATTTAGTGCCGGCCCCCCTAAGCGCCCCTGCGCCCCATGTACGGCACGGCGCAGACCCCCTCGAGTTTTATTCCTCTTATCGTCATCGCGCGGCCAAACACGGCGGCAAGACAAATACTCCCGCCGCGCGCCTAGCCTCGCGACAGGCCCCACGCCCCACGCCTCCGCCAAACTCACAGCGGCACACCGGCACCAGGCGCGGCACTGCACAAAGTCCCCGCGTCATTAATTGTAGACGTTTTCAAGAAAAGAAAACAACATGATTTTGAAGTTTCTTCTCATCTAGATCCGTTTTCCTATAAATCATCGCGGGAATTTGATCCTGTGGAGCAGTGCAGAGGGTGGGGCGGGGTGTGACGTGACGGGGCGGGGTGGGGCGGGGTGGGGCGGGGCAGTCAGCCTCTCGTCGCCGTCCTTCTTTAATGCATGAAGACGAGGCTCATCGCCTTCGTGTGGAGGATTACAGGGAGTGGTGACTGAGCGCGACAGCAGCGAGAGAGGAGAGGAGAGGAGAGGGGAGGAGAGGAGAGGAGAGGAGAGGAGAGGAGAGGAGAGGAGAGGAGAGGAGAGGAGAGGAGAGGAGAGGAGCGTAGAGGAGAGGAGCGGAGCGGAGAGGAGAGGAGAGGAGGGGGAGAGATTCGCTGAATCCTCCCCGCGCCCAGCCTCCCTCCTCCTCCTCAGGCGAGTGATGGGACGCGCCGCCAAATCGCGCGCTTCGCGATCATAATCACCGGCCGGGCCGCGCCGCGCCAAGGAGCCTTCTCTTCTTGAAAAATGGTCCCGGCCGCGGGGCGGGGCGGGGCGGGGCGGGTGTGAGTGTATATGTGTTGCCGAACTTTCTCCGGGTGTGGTCGATGCGTCCGACACAATACTGCCCCCCCCCCCTCCCCTTCCCGCCCCCCGCACCCGCGCGGTCTGTCGGACGCGGACGGTCGCAGAGGATGTCGACCCCCCCCCCCCTCCCCCTGGCCGATGCGCTAACCGCAATTTGTGGAGCTTCTGTCAAAGGTCAAAGACGTTAAAAGAACAACAGCCCGGTCGAGCCGGGGCGTGGCGGGGCGTGGCGGGCCGGAGGTCCCGGAGGCAGAGTATCTCTGTGGTCGCGCGCGGCCGCGGCGCGGGGTCCTTGTGAGCCGGAACACATCACCGCTCTCTCCCTCGCGCGCGCGCGCGCGCACACACACACAATATCGGATCAGAAAGAAATGGCACGGCGACGCGCTGCGCTATAGGACGGACGCCAAGAACCTCACCAAGAACAAAAGAAAAACGGCGCGCGGGACCCTCTGGCTGGCACAGGTGTGTATCAGAGCCAACATTGTGACCGCCAGCACCGCGGGCGGGGCGGGGCGGGGCGGGGCGGGGCGGCCAGAGACGAGCGCCCCGCCCCGCCCCGCCCGGCACACCTCCCGACTGTCGTCACCTGTTGCCGCGTGTAATCACCACGCCGCCACCGCGGTGCGGCTGGTCAGTCCCATTGTGCCGCACTGGTTGTTGCTTAATTGGGTCGGGACAAAGGGGCAGCGTGCAGCAGCAGCAGAGCTCTTGTTTCGTTCCTCATTGACATATACCCGCGGGGCGGGGCGGGGCGGGGCGGGGCGGGGCGGGGCGGCCACCGCGCCCGCGCGGTGTAACCCTGCGCTGCCTGCGCCTCTTTCCTAAGCCGCTGATCTCTTCTGCTTTGCCGCTGTTGCCTCCTCGCCTCGCCTTCACGCCGGTCAGCGGGGCCTGCTGCAGTGCAGGCTCAGGCTCCACGACCAACGGTTGCAGTTGCAGTTTGGCTGTCAAGTTGCAGTCGCCGCGAAGCAGTAGCACCAAGGGGCGGGGCGGGGCGGGGGAGGTTGCATCTCCCAACTGCAGCACAGTTGTTGTTACAGTGCGCCCTGCAGACGCCTGCAGCCTGCAGGCCACCCTGGAGACTGCGCCACGCCCCGTAGGGAATTTCCTCGACTCACTCCGGGTAATAGTCGGCAGCACGGGAGCAAGTCGGCAAAAAAAAATACGATTTCACGAAATCCTGGTAGGCACGAAGTATGTTTTGGTTTCATAAGATTTTTGGGTGGATGGTTCATGTAGAAATTTAGTTAAAAATTTCCAACCGTTTGAGTGAAAGTATTGAATTTTTTCCTCCCTCAATGTTTGATAAGCGATGTTAGTTTAAGATAAGTTTAGGTAACAAGCGAAATTTAAGCTCTCTAGCTCAAACGACTTAGAAGTTAGGTTCTTAGCAACGAATTGTCCGATCAGCTTGATTTTTGAACTCTAGGCTCGATGTGCAATGAGCGTTAGAACACTAAATTCACATTTTTATTCTGACGTGTTCTTTCAATTTTTAGTTTATGAATTACTGTGCAGTACTTGAATCAACAGTTCCCTAGCCACGGTCCTCCTCCCATGCGAGCCGCGCAGAGGGGCCGAGCCGAGCACCTGCAACAATACCGATTCGGCTTGGCTCCCTTTCGGACCTGGCCACCTGGCACTATCCTGCGGGGTAGGCAACCCGCAGCAGGCCGGGGAGGCGCCGCGGAGCGCGTTTGAGATGGGAGTGCCCAGTCCTGTGCCTTCTATAGTTCTAGGCCTCCGCTCGACAAAAGAAGGCCGACGGCTCGGCGGCTCACGCGTCCACCTCGCGACTTTGACTCTTTATATTAGGTGAACGAAATGTTGGACAGTCTACATGAATGTGTAAATATCAGTTTTGGACCTGCGGAAAGAGTTTAGCAAAGTTTCACGTAGGTTCGTCGAGAAGGAACAAAAGTGATTCGTAAAATGGTTTACGTAAAGATACACGTAGATGGACACCATTTCACGAATGAGTTTTGTTCCTTCTCGCCAGATTGAAGTCAAACTTTGCCAAACGATTTCCGCAGATATAAAACTAATATTTCCGCATTCAGTTCCCCTTGTCAACGTTTTGATGACTTTTAACAATGAGTTAAAGTCGCGAGGTGGACGCCGTCAGCCGACGACCGTGGCAGACTTGGCCGAGGAAATGCCGAATGACAGTCCTAGCCAACAATGAGGAGCCGCGGCGGCCAGCTAGTGGTCACGTTCAAAACTGTCATTGTGGTGCATCCTTTTGCACGGCGCGAAACTGCAACGATTCTGACGTGACCACTCTTTGCGTTGAAACTTTTGGACGTTGAGGTACAAAGCAACAGGCGAACTTTCTCATTGGTTGGAAAAAGGAGCGAAATAATGTTATTGGCCAGAGCCGACTCGGCTCCCCTTTCCACGTTTGTTTTTCCATGACGAGTCGAGTATTACCATAGAAACAAAGATTTTAACTCCAAATTTCTCAAAATTGGCCGATAACTTCGGAATGGCATTGCAGCGGTGAAATGAGCAGATTAAGTTCTAACTCTCTGCCAACTCTTATCAAAATCGTATAGAAAATTTAGGTTTTACATAAGGGGCCGTGCTAATAAAAAAAAAAATCGCATCCTGCGACAAAACCATAAGGCTACTTCGTGCCTAAAAAAGGGGGTGGGGGGGGGGGGGCTGAGAAAAAGTGAATTCACTGAATTTCACACACTCTCACACACTTAAAAAATTGAAATCAGATATCAAATCACAGGAGAATTCTGCACATGAGTACACTTTTAGAGTGAACAAAACAACCAATTATTTTAAATTTTTTTATTTTAAGTTTCAGAGTAAGAAAATTTAATGATTTAAGGGCAACCTTACAGTCTTTCTACTTTTGCTGCGCGTTCATTAAATTACTCTATTCTTAAAAAATAATTGTAACGTTCAAGCTATCATGCTCTGTTTAGTTTTAATGGACTTCGCTCAGCTACCCCGTGCGAAACTGTAACGCACGGGCGCCTACGTCTATAACAATGCACATACTGTACATAATAATGCACAAATTTTGTACAGAAATCTCGTGCGCACGGCGGCCTCGAGAACAAGATACCCGTGAAGTGCGCGAAAAGTGACAGTAACCAAGCGATTCGCCTATGGTTCCACTCGTCGCACACAGGTGCGGACTTGTGCGTTGCAATCTGCATGAATTGTACTTTCATCTGAGGGGGGTGCTAAAATATCGATTTTATTTTTAAACAGCCTACTGTGGCGCCGAAACGGTAAGACATAGAGTCAAACGGACGAAATTTTGGTTCATAGGGACGGAAAATGACGCATAACCCATGAGACGATACCCAACATGATGTTTTCGGATATTTGGGCTGTCGACGTGGCTGTAGCGCCGAAACAGTGAGAGATAGAGCAAAACGGGTGAATCTTTGGTCCCGCGGTTCCTAACTCGACGAGATACCCCCTAGAAGACCATAACATTTTTATAAAAATATTTTTCTTTTCCATTTAGGCAAAACTTCGACACCTTTTTAAAGTGCCTAAATGGGGGTTGGCAGGATTCGCACCGGGCATTTCGGTGTCCAGGAGTGACCCTCCCTTAAGATCCCCTAAAAACTACAACTCCCTAGCTCAAATCCTTCGAGTGGTACAGACAGACAGACAGACAGACAAAAAGGCAGACACACACACACACACACACACACCAACACACACACACACACACACACCAACACACACACACAGCAGATCGATTGCATAAGCCCGCGCTCAAGCTTTTTCAAAGCAGAAGGGCGGGCTAAAAACTAATAATTTTTTCAGTGTAGAAGCGGGGAACACTGGAAAAACAAAGGTGCTAAGTCCTACCTTTAAAAGGCACTAAAGTTCCAAAGGCACTACAGTTTATGTTTTTCGAAATATTTCCTTACTATGGAATACAATTACATTCGAAGACCTATATTCGTACTCTAAGCAAATTTCCGCGTCGAACGAGCCTACATGTGATGGGGTTCTGTTCAAAAATAGCATAAATTGATTGCAATTTTTGTACTTTTTACTTGCTTTTCATTTGCTGACCGCTTATCAGAACCCCATCACATGTAGGCTCGTTTGACGCGGAATTTTGCGAGGAATTCAATAATGTGGTCTAAAATGTGATTGGTTCGCTCACACAGAAAATATTTTTAAAAAACTGAAAATTTAACCTTTAGCATCCCTAAAACGGGTTTAGCACCCCTGGAAAGGTAGGACTTAGCACCTTTGTTTTTCCAGTGAACTGTTGACAAAAAGGCCCATTTGAGAAAAAAACGAACGCTCGCTTCTGTAAAAATTCGACTCTTGAAACCTATATGGTCGTAGTTCGTGGAGGCTTCGTACAAGGTCGTCGTTCAGAGAGGTTTCCTATAAGGACGCAATTCGTGGAGGCTCCGTACAAGGTCGCAAGTGCTCCGAAGCCGGTTTCGAGATAAAGCGGTTTAAAAATTTTGAGTTGCATTGCGGCTTATGGACGGCTGGATTTTCAAATTCGAATAAGTTTTGAACCAAGCAACATTTGAGAATGCGGTTTGGACTAGTTGATAGCTTTTTTGTGCCTCTATCCAAAACACAAAACAACCCAAAATTTCCAGAAACCATACTTACGACCTTTTACGGAGCATCCACCAATTGCGTCCCTGTACGGAGCCTCTCTGAAGTACGACCTTCTAAGGAGCTTCCACGACCATATAGCTTTCAAGTGTCGAATTGGAGAAATGCATTGTACCATGTCCTATTTACCATTTGTTAAGCAACCCTTAGGCCCGCATTCACTTTGTTCTAGGAATTAGTTGAAGAACTCGAGCCCATGATCGTAAATGTAAACCGGCGAAGTGTCAACCCATTTTTATGGCCGGACTGGATATTCAAGCGGACTAACATGTATCATAAAGAGATAGAGTATAATGAGAAGTTTACGAAGCTAATGCGGCGAATAATACACCGGAAAACTACGGAGATAAATCAGAGCGCTACAAGGCTTCATACTGCGAAGCTTGGCTTTAAGGTTTGTTCAAAGACATCGAGTATTTCATATTTATGCATAGTTGTTTTACCTGTTCCCCTCATAGCTTGTATGTTGGTTGTTATGCACTCAGAAAACCACTTCTTTCCCCTGGGGAAAAAGTACCTGAACTGGAACTGATGTTAACTGATCAGACCTATCGAAAAGCTACTTTTTACTGACGATGCCTGATATGCAATTTTCTACCTGGCAATGACGCCAAGTTACTTGGATTTAAAACGTTGATAGCTGAACGCTACTCAGCTAATTTCAGCTTTTTTCAGTTACTAAAAATCAGTAAGATTCCAGCTTTAATCAGTTTGACTTACAAGTGAATGTGAGCTGACAAGAAACTGAATTGTGTTCTGAGTCTGAGCTGTTACTGAATTTCCCTGATTTCCAAAGCGCGCGGAAAGTCAACTCGGAGCAGCTCAGCGACAGAATGCTGATCGTAACTGACTGCGGTTCAGTAAGTGCTCAGTTGCAGCTCAGCTCGCACTCAGATTTCATTCAGTTAGTGTTCAACTGACACTTTGATGTTAACTGTTTATGCCTCAGTTAATTTGGCAGTTCTCCTACAGCATTGCATCAGCTACTTTTCTCTACTGATTTCTAATTGATCACGCCTGAGCTAAAATAGTTTGCAAGGTGAATGTTTTTCAGCAAAAAAATCAGCCCTGTCAGCTAATTACGCGCAATCATCGGGTGTACCTGAACCGTGGAGTCAGATAATTTCAGCTAAACTCAGTTGGAGTCAGTTACGTAAGCAGCTAAACTCAGTTAAAAGGAAAGTCTCTTTGGGTTCGCCAATTAAGAGCTCACAACTGATCAGCTATCAGCGCGCCAAACTCAGATAATTTGGCGTAATTGTGAGGTATTTTCAGTTAAAAGTTAGCTTAACTGAAGGTCGCGACCTTCCTGGATCCAGGACAGTTCATTTCAGCTTGTACATAGGTTCGATCAGTTAACATTAGTCCGGGGTCAGATATTTTTTTTCCCTAGGGTTGTGCGAACGAGAGGTCGTCCCCGTAATTAACGAAATTTTAGTAGAAACAAGTACAAATTTTCGTTAACGTAACTAAAGGTTCAATTGAAAATAATAGAAATTGGAACAAATAAAATTTGTTGTCTTCCCAACAAAAATTTGACTTTTATTTCAGGACCAAAAGATTTTCGTTAAGGGAAATAAAATTTCTTTCCGCCAAAGAAGCGGTTTTCTGAGTGTGCGCTCAGCTAAAAAGTTATCTGCACGGCTAATTTCTTCAATTACAAACGACGACATGCATTTCAGTACCACATACAGGGTGGCCTATTTAATTCTGGCGTCAGTGTGAGTTGGCAACTCATTCTACTTCTGCTGAGCGAGGGCGAGAGGAGTCATAACCATCGGAAGACCAATTCAATCTTATTGTCAAACCGGCAAAGTATCCTTCCATTACTATTAGGATTTGTATTCTTTATGAATCAGAACTCAGAGTTATCCAAGATGTCCAGAGAGCTTTATTCACACTACCCACACTCCGTACAGGATTTATTGACAGTGTTTAGATTTGCAATGTTACCAATCTGACAATAACCCATGTTCATGTTCATGTTACAGGATAGGAAATCTGTCTTAGATATCCTCTTAGAGGGAAAATCGTGCGGGGAGCCGAACATGACTGCCGATGACATTTTAATCGAGACGTGTACCATGTTTGGTACGGCCATTCACACTCCTCCTCTCCTCGTCACATTCATCCTGAAAGTGCTTTCGATCCGGCCGGATATACAGGAACGAGTTTATGCCGAAATCTGCAATGTCTTTCACGATGAACGAGATGTATTGAGCTACGATGACCTTTCCCGTGAGAAAAAAATTAATTTGGTTCAAATATGGTTTGTAATATAATTTGTATTTGAAGTGAATTTGAATTAAATTAAATTTAAATATAAACACATACCGCCAACTATATCTAATCAAATATATTTTAATATGGCACAATATAGATTTGTAGAGCAGGCCAGTAGGTGTTACTAATTTATACTTCATCAAATTTGTTCTTAACTAGATGATATTAGTTTTTAACTAGATATTTATTAAAGTAGATATGATCTTATTAGTTTTAATTTGTTCAATTTACTAAATTAAATTAGAGTTTTATTCAGATTTAATTTGACTAGTTTTTGTTTAAAAAATTCTTTTAAATAAAATTCAACATTTTTGAAGTTAAATTGTCTTTTCCATATGAGTACAAATATATATGCAGTAAATGCGGTAAATGGACGGAAAACAGGTGAAAAGAATGTGCACCGGTAGGAGTCGAACCCACGACCTTTGCCCTCCCACGCCTCTGCGCTACCACTGTACTACCAACTCAACTTCCTGAATGGACCGTACGCTTCGCAACAGTTTCTAAGGTTCTGCACTTTATTAAATTTAATTAATTAAACGGCCGGGACTTACAACACTTCAACGCTGTTGGGCTAGAGGCATTAGAAAATCCGGTACAGGTTCTTTTATTAAAATTAAATATGTTCATATAAACATTTAATATGCTGGTAAACATTAGGCATTGTGCTTTTAACATATAAGCATTTAATTAAAGATCCATATTAAGATCATATTTGTCTTGTTTAGGGTTCGAGGCCTGAAAAATTTCACGGAAAAATATGGAAAAATTTCATATTTTTCGGAAATTTTTCACAGCTATTTTTTTCAATGGAAAAAAATGAAAAATTGAGTTTTGTCCGTAATAAGTTGGTTTTGAGAGATTGTGTGAAAAAAATAATAATCAAATAAGTTTAGCGTTGTATGCTGAAGAAGTTGGTATAATTTCAAATGGAAATGGACATGATAGATGAAAAATTCTAACGCTAACGCGTTAAACGGCCCCCTAGGTTTTAACACTTACCTTAAAATAAGATAGAATTTTAAAATATCATTTCAAAACTGATTGTGAAAGTCAATAAATCATGATATTCGTGAGCCACAGATCTGCCACACAATGTGGCACTGAATCTTAGGTTGGCGGTATTGTTAGAAGCCCCGCCCACTTTTAAATAAAATTATTGGAAGGCGGAATTACAGTCCCTGCCAACAAACGGGAGCCGCGGCCGGCAGCTAGTGGTCGCGTTTGAAACTGTCCTGGTGGTGCATCCTTTTGCACGGCGCGAAACTGCTGCGATTCTGACGTGACCACTCCCTCCTAAAAACTTTTGGACATCGAGGTACAAAGCAACAAGTGATCTTTTTCATTGGTCAGGAAAAACCGCGAAATAATTTTATTACCAACCGATAGTCGCGAGCAAATTTAAATGTGTCGCGGTGTCACGGTCGTGGGGTTTCTCCATATAATGGTACTTGGAGAAACCGTATCGGAGGCGATTTATTCGAAATAACATAAAATTAACAAATAGAGATATAAAACAAGGTTTTAAGACAAAACCGCATCAAAAGATATATTTTTCATATTTTTCCATATTTTTCTGAAAAATTTGAAAAATTTCAATGAAATTTTTCCATGTTATACTTTTCCTGAAAATTTCGAACCCTACTCTTGTTACACCCTCCATTTGAGATTGAAGACGCTTAATTTGACCCATATTAAGGTTAATTTTGCTATATTAAACCTTATTTTGGTCTCAAATTAAGGCGGTTGCAGTCATATTCAGGACATATTAAGCCGCAAATTAAATTTAATATAAAATCACTGCCTTAATTAATATTACATAAAACTCAAATTTAGTTCGTATTACACTGTTAAAAAAAGTGTCGTAAATTTACGACATATTCGTAGTTAAGTTTGTTAGCGACACATGTCGTAATTTTACGAACATGTTGTAATTTTACGATGTTCATAGAATGTCATGAAACATATTTTGCACTTGGTAAAAGTACGTGTTCACAAACAACACAACAATGAGGTTGTATTGAAACGACATGTGTTGTTAACAAACTTAACTACGATTCTGTTGTAGCGTTACAACATGTTGGGAAGAACTTGTTCCTTAATGGACCGATACGGTTGAAATAGAAAGTGATGGAGCGTCTTTGCTCAGTTGGACAAATGCAACAAATGCTTTTGTAAACCAACAACACGGTCGTCACGGGTAGTGTCGTAAACTGACAACTATTTTTAACAGTGTAAATCATATTTGAACTTTATTAAATTTTTTTTCGCGGGTTCCAGGTAGGAAAAACCGCCTAGTGCACTGTGTTTTTATACTC
This sequence comes from Frankliniella intonsa, assembly GCA_033675135.1. Lineage (NCBI taxonomy): Eukaryota > Metazoa > Arthropoda > Insecta > Thysanoptera > Thripidae > Frankliniella > Frankliniella intonsa. Next base: position 504,046 of record CM066246.1, on the reverse strand, counting down.
TGTAAGAGGTGCCTGCCTATTGCTCACGCTCACGCCCGGGAGTTTACACTGCGAATCCAAGTGTGGAGCATTCATACGCAAGGTTGCGTTTCAGTTCCATGCTTCCATGCGTGGAATTCCAAATTTGTTTACACACCTTGGTTTACGTCTCTGTGCGTGGAACGCTTTCTTTCACGCAACCTTTGCGTATGAATGTTCCAAACTTGGATTCGCAGTGTATTATTTATTCTTGACGATGGCCCCTCATGACCGCTGCCGATCGTGTCGAACCGATACACACAATTGTATGAAAAATTCTAATGAAAAGTATTACGAAAAAATAGAAATATTTTGAAATATGTCTAGTGCTAAACAGTCAGTGCGTTTTTGCATAAAACTAGTTCGCATTCCCTGTTTCTATAGCAATGGGGTGCCTAGCAGCTAGACCCGAGCCTATATTGTCGAAAAAAAAATTCGAAATTGGCCCTTGAAATCTAAAATATACACCTTGACGACTCCTAGCAACAACGACGTATCTGCAGAGACGCGTTTCAACAACGACGTATCTGCAGAGATTCATTTCAACAACGTCGTATCTGCAGAGAGCGTTTTAACAACGTCGTACACTGCGAATCCAAGTGTGGAACATTCACACGCAAGGTTGCGTGGAACAAAGTGTTCCACACAAAGAAGCGTGGAACACGGCAGTTCCACGCATAAATGCGTGGACCACGACAGTTCCTCGCATGGAAGCGTGGAACACAAAATGTCCCTCGCTTCCATGCGTGGAAATCCTCTAATGTGAAGACATACTTAGTTCACGCCTCTTTGGGGTGAACATTTTGTGTTCCACGCTTCTATGCGTGGAACTACCGTGGTCCACGCTTCTATGCGTGGAACTGCCGTGTTCCACGCTTCTATGCGTGGAACTGCCGTGTTCCACGCTTCTTTGCGTGGAACACTTCGTACCACGCAACCTTGCGTATGAATTTTCCACACCTGCAGGTCTGCAAGTCCCTCGTTCCGAGTTAAAACTTTGGAGCCTGCGCACGGTTCGAGGTTGCATCTCTGTTCAAATTCAGTGCTCTGGGATCTTAGCGTGAACTTGTAAGGAACACGCCGATATACTTTTAGTGCGATTTTTGAGCCTGGGTACTTAGTATTAAGATGCCTAAAAATGTTGGTTTCGACGGCTCTGTGCAGATACGACGTTGTTAAAACGCGTCTAAACTAAAACTGAGCTGGCATGAACACCCGCAGGCCTGTACTGATTTTTTCTTAGTAAACACCTACATACTTAACCCTTACGATTTTCACATTTTCATGCACAGTTTTATTCACAATTAACAAAAATTAAACGGGACAACAGCATGCACACAGAAGTTCATAACTGTAACTAAGAACAAAATTGTGCATAAGAGTTTAGTGTGTAGCCTTACAACAATGTTTACGTTTATAGTTTGGTTTGAATACTTCACATGTTTTGCAGTTGTGAAGAAAGCTGGCTACGTAGTGGTTTTAATTAGGCACGTTCATTTGCCACGCAGGCTGCAGTACATGGAGCGGGTCATCAAAGAAACCCTGCGCATGTTCCCTGTTGGTCCCCTCCTATTACGAGAGGTTAAGAAGGATATGGAGTTAGGCAATAAAGAAATTCCAGCGGGCAGTATCCTCGTTCTCAACCTAATAGGCGTACATCGCAGCGCCAGATATCACAAGGACCCGTTGCACTTTGACCCGGACCGGTTCTTACCTGAGCGGGTCAGTGGCATTCACCCTTACAGCTTCCTGCCCTTCAGCGCAGGCCCAAGAAACTGCATAGGTCAACCGATGGCCTGGATGATGGTGAAGACGCTTCTTGTGACAACACTTAAAGCATTCGAGGTACTAGATATTATTCTAAATACCCTATACGATAAGTAAAGCAGTCCGTCGGAGTTGATTTATGGTCGGAAATTTGTGGAGAGTTTCCTCATATGAATAGAACAAAAGGTTACGAGGGATACGATCCCAAAAGTGTTTCCTTTCACTGCAGCAGCGTAAGGCAGGCGTTTCGCACTGCGCGCGCGCGTTTGGCTGCCCAGCTTATAGACGCCAGACCGGATTTCAAAACCCCAACCATTAGCGTTGAATGACCTTTGCTTCCACACTGTACCGGTGAAAAGTGATCGTCTATCCGTGTTCTAGCAACCTTCTATTTTAAGTCCAATTGAGCAGCAGTTGAAATTATCGACGCTCCCTACGAAGAAATGGCTATCTTTCTCTTCGCGGTAGACACTAGGGCCTAGTGACTAGGCTATCTCTTGGAGCCTGGTAGACAAAGGGCTAACTGCTTTTCCCACCTCGTCACCGTCGTCGTCACTTTGAGTTCTAATATCGCATGACTGACCATTACTTTGCCTATGAAATTTTAACCATGCGTACCTCGAGATTGTCAAAGCAACATGAATCGTCCCCGATAATTTTATGAGATATAGAAAAGGAGTTATTCGGTGTTAAAGAGGACAACCCTAACTTTCAAGAAAAGCAGTTAGTTCTTACTTTCAAGTAAAATACATAATTTTAAAAAAACAACCCCCCCCCCCCCCCAAAAAAAAATGGGGTTGGCGCGAAACGTAATTAGTTAGGAGATCAACCTCCATAGTACCAAACGGGAGCAGAAAAGGACTTGGGGATTTGGAAAATCCCAGCCTTTAAAGTACCCCAGAAGTCTCTACGATGCTACACTCGAGTCTCTACTGCAAGACGCTATGGTGCACCTATTTGTCTCAACTACTTTCAGTATGGTGTCTATGTGCCCATATATAGTCAGTCATGTAGTGTATCTACAGCCCCTCTGATGTTGTCTGACACGTTTAAAATGGTCCAGGAAGCCTTCCTCTATATGTTCTGTGAACGGAGCCAAGAGATGGATCCGAAACACAATGGCCCCGGATGGATTTCACTAAAATGGAACTACAGAGGGATTTCAAAACGAGCGAAATCCCATCTCAGTCCCTACGAAATCTGGGACCGGGGAGCAAGGGGGGAAAACCTGTGGGCTCTCTGCGAGCACCTTGTGACAAGTGTAAGACATTGCATTGCATTAGACATGGCATTACCTTTAAAAATTAAGACTTTCCCAATGCGCTGCCAATGAAGCGTCTTTTTCGGCCTTTGTGTCACTTGAAACGTCCTTATTGCCCCTCTTCCGCCTCTATGAGGTAGGCAAACACCATGGCACCGAAGGTGTGTGTGTGTGTGTGTGTGTAGGGGGGGGGGGGGTGCTCCTGGGCCCCTGACCCCCCAGTCCGTCCGGGACAACTTTGGAACGTACAACACCCAGAAAAACCAGATCTTCTCCCAAGTAGCTTAGCATTGCGCGAAGTAGATTTTGAACTGCAATATAGCAAGCTGAAAATGTTCTTGGCTAAAGAACGTCTGCATTAGTACAATGCTTCGCACTGCATTGATACCGCATGCTCTTGCATTCAACATGCTTCTGTTCAACCTGATCGAGAGTATTGCTCTTGCTATCTAAAAGAGCACAGTTGCGTTGTGCCAAGCAAACAAATTGAGAGCATCTGAAACAGATTTCAAAAAAATTACGCCGACACTGCTGACCCAAGAAAACCCGTGACGCGAGTGCATCAGAGGCGTCCTGGACACTTGTCCAGTGCACACTTCGGTGCATTGAATGGTTTGGAGAGGTTAATGGCGGCCAGAGGAAGTTGAACTTTCAAGTCCCAAAATAAAATACTTCCTTTTTAAATACAAGTGATGGTCCCAGCCTGGTGGCCCCTAGCAGTTTCTACCCGCTGGTAGGTTCGACCCTAAGGAACATCTCCGACAAATTTAATGCGGTGGTGAGCGAGGAATTGACAAGTTTATTGTGCTTGCACCAAGAGCACAGTCCAAGAACACATTTCAAGCTTTGCTCTATACTTAGGAGAAGATCTGGTTTTTCTGGGTGTAGGGACGAAATAGGGCCTTCGTTTTGTACAAGGGTTTTTTTTCGAACAAGTAAAGTATGGTCTATACTAAAACCCGCTTTTGGCTTTGGGTCATTTTTGTGAACTATGAAAATGAACCGTTAGATAGAAAGTCAGATATATTTTCTGAAATTTTACTTGTTATCCTAAACAGATTTTTCCAGCGGCAGACGGAATACGTGACCCAAGTCAGTTCGAGATAACTATGGATCTAATGATACAATACGTTGGAGGTGCAAAAGTGCGTCTTGCTCCACGAAAAGATTATCTACTTCAAGCAAGAGGATGACACTCAACGATGTTACACACCAACTGTCAATGTACTTTATCGTACATATCATATGTAACCAGATAAATATGCAGATTTATGAACAAAATCGTGGGTAATAATGGAGAATATACACGAGATCTGCTCACATTTTTAATGTGGAACAAAAATACACATATTTATTTACGTAATGAAGCACGATTTTTGTTCATAAATCTGCATGTTAATTAAGTTAAATGTAATATGTACGAAACAGTACATTCAAAGTCAGTCTTTATGGATATTGTAAATTTTCACCTTTCTACGATGATTGCGCTAGTAAACTTGCCGTTTTCATTGAAGTAAATCATTCCTTACGTCCACCCTTTTCAATTAAAAAAAGCTTCAATGCGGGCATATGTAAACGGCCTTGTAGCTGTCCCGGGTAAGAATAGACATTTGTCTATATATATGGAAACAATCTGGGCAATTCGCTGAATATCTGAATCGCTCAGGTGTAAATAAGCGTCCTGCCCGCTTCAATTCCCTAGTCGGTCTCCAGACTGTCGCCCCTCGCTTTCCTCCAGGGAAGGTACTTCTTCTCTTGGAGCTCGAGGTTGTCACCCGGGATGTCGCTGTTGACTGGGGTGGCTGAGTTGATGGCGGACGCAGTTGAGTGTCTACTGGCAGCTGAGCACTGGTTGGCGGGTACTGGTAGGGTCCCAGTCTGGTCTCGGCGGCCCTGGCGTCAAGGAGGTTTCGGCGGTTTAACCTCAATGTTCTGCGTCCAACCGTGACGAAATAACTTCTCCGCGTGTCCGCTATGCCTTTAATAGTGCCATAAGAGTTTAGGTGGGTCATTCCATGCGGATCTATCAGACGAAAAAAGGGCACCGCCTCCTTACTCCGCGTTTACCTCGGAAATCGAAGGTTCCGGGGAGACTGTTTAAGAATCTCTGATGGGTTTTCCGAAAAGTTCACCCAGACCCGAGATATGGGGTTTGAAAGATTTGAGCCCTTTTGAAGAGGTGGGTTAGAAAACAGCGAATAACTCGAGAACCAGTTTAGTTGCAGTGAAGAGGCATCTCTCGCTACACTACTTGAAGATGTTTATTACTTTTGGTACAGCACTATCTGTTGTGCAGTGTCTTGAACCAAAGCCTGGGAATTCCTATGAAGTTCAATGTAAGCTGCTTTCCCATAGGCACAAATTGACACTCACACATACAGTCAGACTACATTGATCTAATGGTTTCTCTATCAACTGGTGCTAAATCTGACAATCAACTTAAGTCTATTAATCGTGACTCCAAAGAGGGTACTATAATGTTCATTCAGGCACTAATTAAATTTAGGAATTCATTTCCACACAACGGGAGCCATGATATTGCTCTGAATGAGGTTTAACGGTACCTTTCATCAAAGAGAGTTATTTGTGTTCTGGGCAGACTGCGCACAAAGAGAGGAAATCTTCTCAACACTTTTCGAAAACAGGAGAGGAGCGAGACTTCAACAAAGACTCCCCAGCACATAGCATGCAGTGTTGCTTTTAATAAGTCAGCAGAATTGAGCCTGGCACAATATATGAACCAGATGGCGATAGCGATAGCTCAAGTACCTGTGGAAGTAAACAGAATATACTTAAATTTTCCAAAGGTGATTAATTTTAGCTGTTATAAGCTGACATAAATTTTGTTCTTCTGCAATGTTGTCACCCGCTTTTTACTTTACAGTTGCTCAGTAGACCATACCCGCGACTAGGTGTTTGATTAGCATTTGTCATGAAGAGCAAGAAGACTTAGACAAACCCATACGTCGATCAGGTTTCTGGGACATGATAAGTGGCGAGATGGTAGATGAAAAGTATTTTTACTCATCGTCACAGTGTGACAATAAAATTGAAGCCCTTATATGTCTTTACAAGTCCTACCATGAAGACCTGGCAGATACAGGGAGCAGAGGGGCAGCAGTTCTGTTACAAAGGAGTGGGTTATCAGATGTTATGGATTTGTTAGATGTCTTGTTACAGAATGATGTGACCGCTAATCCAAAAGTCACAGCAGCTGCTGGTGTTCTGCACAATGTAGTAGTCTCAGAGGTATGTTGTATATCGGACTTCGTTATATATTTGCCAACTTAACAATGTAACTGATGCGTTCAATTTTTTTGAAGGACCAAAACCCTCCTAGAGGTAAGGCGAGGCCTCCAGCTTTAACTGGAAGACAGCGGAAAGAACAAGAGAAAGACAGACAAGGGAGACGCACTAGAGCCTTAGAAAAATTGGCGGAAGAACTTTCCTTGAGAAGGAAGTCCTAGTTTCATCAATTGTTTTATGTGATTTTACGAATCTCATACTTAATATTGTTTGACTTAGTTTAAGCATTTGTTTTAAGTGATTTTACAAGTCTGATATCACTAATATTGTTTGATACCTAGTTTCAGCATTTCTTTTATGTTTTGTTTCATGTGATTTCACAAGTCTTAAAATGTAAATCAGGAATATTATCTAGTAATAATCTCATATGTGATGTTTACAGTCTACAATAGGAGCCTGGCTAGTTTGGCCTGATAGGCTTACAAGCCAATGCATAAAAATACGTGTTATCAAAGTATTGCACGGTTTTTGCATCACACAATTCACAAAATAATATTAGATACCTGTTTCATGAAGTTGGATGTAGTAATCTGAAGACGAAATGTCTATTTCTCCTGTAATAATCCAGCACTTCTAGACGAAACTTAGCGATCCCGGCGGCGACAAGATGGCTGACGAGAGGCCTCGTAAGGCAGAGCAGGTGCCTTCACCACCAACATTCTGGGACGAAAACTTTCATTTCCGTTATTCGCTTTGTATTTTTATTGCAGGATGTCTATTAACACTTAGGTATTCTGGAAATACTCGTTTCTTTGTTAAATATAAGTTGCTTGGGTGTAGCAGTGGAGGCATAGTGAGCGCGTTTGGTGTTCAGGTTGGTACGCATGCGACTAGCCCCGCCCGGAATTGCTCACGGCTCGCCCTATCTCGTTACCACTCTGATCCTTCTGTGCTTTGTGCCCGACCCCGGGGCGCGCTAGTAGGCAGGCGTTAATACCGACTGCTCAGCACCGCTGTGTGTTAGGTGCTTTTAGCAACTCATTTTCTGGCGCAACGCAGGTGGACAGCCCTCGAATCACCTGAGCGCATCGCATATTTGGAGTATTATGTTGCTCCCATTGTCGCAATTGTCATCTTCAGGGCCGCAGGACTTTCTTTTTCGGCGAATGTGAAGATAGTGTGTCGGTATTGCATTTTGTGCAACCTAGGATAAGCGCCGCCGATACAGCTGTCTCTGTGGTGATATTGGTGCCGGGGATAAGGGGGGAGGGGGGGGGGGGCACGGGGCACAGCCCAAGGCCATTAGCTCCAACTCTATAATAGAGGCAGGCCGCGTGGGCGGGACTCAGTCTGGTCCGCGAAATGGCTGCAGAGGGGCTTGCTGTTGCTGTTCCGCCTGCTCTTAAGCAGATCCTACAAGATGTCGCTGTTAGGCATGGATTCAAGAAACCGAGGTAGAACGAAAACGAATTGCCGATAAATGCTTCAAAGCCGCTAAGAGACAAAACGGTGTCCTGAATTTCGAAACGCGAGTCTCAATTGCGTTTGGCTGTCCTCTGTCTATGCCGATTGCACTACCTTACCTTTCCAGCTTGCAAGCCGCACTATCACTAGATAAGTGAGGAGTTCTTTAAGTGTTGGAAATCTTTGCCTGTCTGCAGACTGTCCGCTGAACCAGGTTCCGGCGCTAGAGATGGGTATTCAAGCACGGTTTACCGGGTAAAACTAACAGACGAGGTAAGAGGTTGTCGTATTATCAATGGGGAAGACCTTTTAGCTTGACAAAGAAACGACTAAGTGATTGTTTTAAGCTGCAATTTTCTGTGTTATTCTACACAGGACAACCGTAGTCCTACAACTAAAAGTATTTTAAGGCTTTTGCATACGCACTGAAAATTAGTACTTCCTAGATGGGCATTACAATTTCCGAAAGATGCTAAATTTTAATACCTCTGGATATTTTCGTATCCTAAGGCATTAAAATTTAAACCTTTTTAAAAGGCATTTAATCATACCTTTGCTCTTCTACCTATGTTACCTCTCAGTCCCTTAAACAGATTTGCATGACTTTTCTGATTACAGTCTGACTCCGCCAACATTAATTCTCTTAGCCTCATATGTAAAACATCTATGCCAATTTTTGGAAATATTATGTCAAAAATGTACGGAATTGAGGCGTATTCTTACGACAAGCTGCTACCCGAATTAGAAAGCGTCGCAAAACTTACGAATCCGTTACCGTGGCCAAGGTAAATACGTACACTTCCTTGTGAGAAATTGGAAACGATGCGATATCGAATCGATAACAAATCAATATCGGATATCAAGACCACCTCATTATCGATTCGATAGATAAAAAAAAATTCCGACTTCACGTGAAAAGAAAAAATTATGCATTGCACATAGATGTTCACACACATGTCTCACATGTATGGTGCATAAACTTTGAGAACACATGTGTAATACGAGTAGCATACGAGACACAGGTATGCAATACATTCAACATAGAGATCTCAAATGCAGAAAATATACAACGTACATACAAGTAGACTTGTATGTGAAGCACATACATGTCCAAAAAGAAGAAAAAAAATAACGCAAATGAAGTAAAAACTATTAATTTTTTTGCGAATGGCTGATATGGGGCTAGAAACATTCTTCTTACGATTATTTTCACTTCAAATCGAACTTTACTTATTTCTTGTTTACCGCACCTGATGAGATTCGCACCCGGAACCTTTGGGTTACTGAGCCGAAGTCTTGACCACTAGACTTCTGGGGTACCGCAGGTAGAGGCATGCAGGTTTGCACTCTATAGCTACATAAGTCAACATGTATACCACATACATGTGATTCGTATGTCACGTACATCATGCGGTTACATGCATGGGTGGCATAGGACTAGTCCAGCACCACATGCATGGCAGTGCCTGGCTCATACGTATGCAACATGCATCGTGCAGTCACATGGATGGGTGGCATAGGACTGGTCCAGCCATACATGCATGGCAGTGCCTGGCTGTTACGTATGTCACATGCATCGTGCAGTCACATGGTTGGGTGGCATAGGAGTGTTCTAACCCAACATAGATGACAGTGGCTGGTTCATTCGTATGCCACATACATTATGCAGTCACATGCATGGGTGGCATAGGAGTGTTTCCAGCCCACATGCATGTCATTCCTGTTCGATATGTATGTCACGTGCACTATTCGGTTGCATACATGTGTAACGTTCTAGACAGGTCGGTGTGCTTATATGTTACATGCATAAGTGCACATACATATACGCATGTGGTAAGAATGTGCCACACATGCCAAAACCTAACCATACATGTAACATATATGTCAGATAAATGGTGCATGTATGAATTGTGTTGCACGGGGCGATATCGGACCGATATCGTTTCGATTTCTCACTAGGTTGTATTAGGGGGGAAACCAATTTTCGTGCGTAGGTAACTTAATACATCTATCTCTGTTTGCAGGTGCGTTCATACTGATGTGCAAGGCCCCCCTCCCCACATGATGGTGCTAGTGGATAGCGGCCTGAAGGCTTCGCTATGGCGGACCGCAGCAAGTTCATGGATGCAGAGCACTGCCGTCTGGCCATGAAGCAGCTCGCTCGCTTTCACGGGGCTGGGCTTGCTTTGAAACACCTCAGACCAGGCACTTTTGATGAATTCAAGAAAATCCTTAATTTAAACATCTGGGACACATCCGAGCTTCGGGCTAATCAGAAACCTTTTACGGAGGGATTGATGATAATACCTGGTAAGCAAAAATAGATAGAAGGCTGTCTTCATTGACAAGAAATCGAGCGTAGGCCTACAGTTTGGGTGAAATATAATCAAAATGTCGAAAGCAAAAATTGAACATCGTTGCTGCTCTTTTAAACTACATCGAGAAAATTGTGGATGAATGTTAACACGTAAAAGAACTAATCTGTACCTTTCCTGGCAGATGTGTTGCAGAGCAAGTACCCAGAGGGTAGCGACGTACATTCTCGTGTCAAGAAGATTTTTGAGGCTTACAAGAAAGATAGCATATCTTTGATGAGCCCTATGGATGGCCCAGGCTACACGATTATACACAATGATCTGCACGTTAACAACATGATGTTTCAATACGATAAGGTATATGATACATATTAGGTTGCTCGAGTTTTATTATATTTGTACTTTTGAAAGATAGCCTGTATTAAGTACATGACGCATTTTTTTATATAAAGAATAAGGGCGCATTCAGTTCTATCAGTTGATGTTAATTTACTTTTCGCGACAGTCATCAGGTGCGGTCACCGATTGCCGCATCATTGACTTCCAGATGTCAGTGTTTGGACCTCCGGCTCGCGATATCGCCACTATGCTGATGGTGTGCACTGATAAGCCTATGCGGGACAAACACTGGTCCAGCCTCTTGCACGCCTACCATGAAGAGGTACTCGCCACCATGACAGCGGCTGGTTGTGAGGACTCTGAAAGTCTTTTCTCTTGGGAAATGTTGCAGGTAAAGGTGTTACACTCGTGATCACCCCACCCATTATTGAAAGAATCTGGGTGGTGGCGCAGCAGCCGTTTTAATAGACCCTTCACAGAGAAAAGTTTTTGGTTGCTGTCATCGAATCTTTGATTACTATCATCAAACTGCTGTTCGATCCGTCTGAATCGTTGTGGGCATCGAACTTTCGATTGCTGTAATCGAAATTTCAGTTCCGGGAACTCAAATTTTGATGCCCCTGACGATTTAGACGGATCGAACGAAATTTGATGACTGCAACCAAATATTTTTCTCAGTGTTCCGGTAACCCGAGAAAGAATTACAGTACTGAAAGAAAAAAAGGCGTAGGACTTTTCTACAAATAAATGGCAACTCCCATAATGTGTGCACTTGGGCTCTCCGGGTAGGCCTCCAAACCCACGCAAGTGCTTGGCGGGTTGGCCCATGCAGTGTGTCGCAGGCGCTCTCATTAGCTCCGCGTCGGCGTCCAATTGTGGGGGTCCAATAGGCCGTAGCTTTATATAAATATGTTCTATTGTTGCAGGACCAAATGAAGTTAGCCTCGGCGTACGGTCTGTGTATGTCAACGATGTACTACTATGCACTGTATGCGGATGACGAGACAATTAATAAGTGGAGAGAGGGAATGGCGAAAATCAGTAGTGGCGCCGACTTGAAAGTGGACATTAATCTGAACCCTATTCAACGGGCGCAACTTGAGGGTCTCGTAGAAGACCTTCTGAACTGGGTATATCTACCGACGGTTCACGGAAAAAAATATCAATGTTACCATAGCTTACGTATAGGCTGATATCGTGACAAGCAACTTATAAGCTACCGTAGCAAAAAGTTAGCTTTCGTATTCAAATATTAGCTGTGACAACTAATGCCCAGCTGGATTTGTCAAAGACGTTTGTTGCTAGAGATGATGTCACATTATCTCCTGCAGCGATGCATTAGCTCTCAGAGCTTATGGGTGACTACCACAACAAACTTTTCGCTACAGTAGCCTAAAATGCTGCTTGTCACGGTATCAGCTGACACGGAAGCTAATGTAGCTTACATTAAGTTCTAATAACTTATCTATTTTTTCCGTGTTGCAGAATTAGAAAAGCAGGTAGCAACCTACTCATTAGAAAAATAATCCGCTCAGAAAAATCCAACAAAATAAACTAGTGGATATTTGTTTGCTGTGATAATTGTATTAAATACTTGCAAACTTTGCTTCGAGAAATATTATTTCGGCATGACTCATGGAAACACACTGATATCAACAGCTAAAATCCAATAAAAATAACCCCACACAAATTACATTCTAGCTTTGCATCAAGTGTTCTTGACAACTGCTAGAGGATTTCTTACGTAGCTGAGGGTTTTCTTGCGTAATTTCACTCAACAAAAAAAAAAAAAAAAAATAAAAGGCACAATTACTGTTTGCAAGAGCACCAGCACCCCCGTTGCCATTCGGGCTCGTCAAATCTTCATGTTCCGTCTAAGGAGCAGCCTATGCATGAGCAATATAAATTGCTAGGGCATGAGTGTGAGCAGGAAGCTGAAACAAATACACTGGTTTGCAAAAAACACACTTTTTTTTCATCGCTGAGCGAAGCGAAGCTTATCGCTGAGCAAAGCGAAGCTTACTCCTGCAGGGGTTCGGAAGAGTACTTGGTCGTGAGTCTGTCTGTCTCTCTGTCCTAGCTGGTTCTCCTCTTAAAGTATAGAAGTAATCGTAAAAAGCGGTTGTGTTCCGAAATCTACCACTTTCAGCGCTGTAATATTTCTCCAGACTTTTCCTCTAAATGGAGTTTGAAATATTGAAACGTTTCATGTAAACTTCACTCCGGAAAGGTTGGCAGGCAACGAAAGGAGTTGAGCGGTAGCGCTACTTAGCAGCAAAGCGCGAACTACGTCACGACAGCCCAGCCGAGCCCGGTGTCCACCTCAAATGTTTACAACAGCAAAATTAGAAATTTAATTGTCAGTTCGACGAAAAATGCGGTGTTAAATAGTTTATAGAGTGGTGGCAGTCGTCTCATAAATTTTCAAGTGTCGTCATTTTGTAGAAGTGTGTGTACGAGTGATTTGTCCTGTGTTCACATCTGAGGGGTGGGGTGGGAGGGTAAGTGCCTCAAATTCTTATCAAAAATACCTCTGATTGTACTGGATTTGTGAAATGAACGTAACGGTTTGCTGAAATGACAGCCAGGATCGCTTCAACTTACTTCCTAACTTATTGGCTGAGCGATAGCGAAGCCTGAGCGATAGCGAAGCCTATTACTTCACTAATCGGATTTGGCTCCTGTCTGTCTGTTTGTCTGTCTGTCTGTGTGTCTGTCCGCACGATAACTCGAGAACAAGTTGAGATATCGACTTAAAATTTTTGCTGTAGCTTCCTTGCCCAAAAAGCTCCGTCGAGTTCGAAAATAGGCATGCTAGCTCAAAAAATGACACCGTTAAAAATTAATTTACATTTTCGAAAAAAAATGATTTTAAAAATAAACAGTTTTACAGTGTCCTAAGGAGGTAACTCGGCGAGTTGCGACCCTTTGAACGAAAATTTCGTCCGTTTGGCCGTATCTCTGACCGTTTAGACGCTACAGCGAGAATTTACGACGAAACATCGTCAAAATGCATGTGAGGTGTCGTTTCCGGGGTATTTTGACGAGTTGCGACCCTTTGGGCAAACATTTTGTCTTTTTGGCCGGATCTCGCACCGTTTGGCTGCTACAGCGTTGGATAAGGACAAGGAGTCGCCACTATGCCCGTAAATAGTGTATTCATCAGATTTTCGCCCATAGACCGGCATATCGCCGGAACCGTCTGCAGGAGTGCAATTCAATAGTGCCCTCGGTTTTGTCACTCGTAGCGTATTTGATCCAGACAGCAGGCGCAAACTCAAAAATTTCTGACATCTATCGGTTCCCCCGTCCCGGACATCGTCATAACGGTTTATTCGAGTGAAATTCAATGGTGTTCCCCGATTTGCTGACAAGGGTTCAAATAATTTGCGACACTTACGTGTCGGCTGATACCGTGACAAACAGCATTTTAGGCTACTGTAGCGAAAAGTTTGTTGTGGTAGTCACCCATAAGCTCTGAGAGCTAATGCATCGCTGCAGGAGATAATGTGACATCATCTCTAGCAACAAACGTCTTTGACAAATCTAGTTGGGCATTAGTTGTCATAGGATATCTGACTACGGAAGCTAACTTTTTGCTACGGTAGCTTATAAGTTGCTTGTGACGGTATCAGCCTTTGCGTAAGCTATCGTAACATTGATATTTTTTTCCGTGCATGGCTTCAGGTAAACTGAAAGCACAAACAAATTTACTTTTTTAATATTGTCTAATATTTTTTTTTTCAATTTGAAATTCTCCTGCCAAAGAAATTTGCAAAGTTAAAAAAAAAATATATAACTTTAAAATAACTGGACTGTTTTAAGATTTAGCTCATCACCCACCTGTCAGTGCAAACATGTGTATTATCAAACAATTTTCCCATAAACCTTGCAGATGAAACTGCGATGGGAGGTCTGAACTTTATAGCACCAGGCTTAAATGGATTGTCTCCTAAAATAATAGAGCACAACTCCAGCAGGTGCCGGTAGTCAGCTCTTGCATGTTCCCTCTGGAAAAAAAGGAATAAAAATTTACTTAGAGTTAAAAGGGCGCAAAGGGGGCGCGAGTTCTAAATAATTTGGTTACCTGCAGCTGCCGAGGGGGGCCTCACTACGGAAACAGGTGTACACTGACTGGAAGTCAAATGATTGGAAGTGACTGAGATATGACTGAAAAATGACTAATTTCGTCAAGAAAATTGACTGGATGAGAGTTAGAAATTTTCCAACGATACAGAGCACGAACTATTACGCGGTTTCCACTCTATTTCGAATTATTTTAAGGCAATACGTGACTATTTTGACTCAATTTTCCTTGACTGGATGTGACTGGAAAATGATTGGAAGTGACTGGAAAAGTGACTGCTGGGAGACGTGTACACTGACTGGTCGCAGTAAGGTCCCCCTCGGCAGCTGCTCTGTCACAAAACGACACTTGAAACCTATAAACACGCATTTCACCAGACCCTCGTATAAACACGGAGTTCACAGGGTCGCTGCATAAAGTCGTATGTATGGTTTTTCGACATTTCGAGATTTTTGAGGTTTTGGACAGAAAAAAAAACAAGAACTATACAATAGAAAAAACCGCACACAGAAAAATCGTTTCGGTAAAAAGTTATTCTCATTCTAAAACACAGCTGCCCATAAACCTTAGTGCAACTTTAAAACTTTGAATCGCATTATCTCGGAACTGACTCCGGAGCACTTACGACTCTGTACGGGGACCTGGTGAACTCCGTTGTTATACGGGGACCTGGCGAAAAACCGTGTTTGTAGGTTTCTAGTGTCGAAAAGCAAGAATGTCGGCAGTGCGGTCCGCTAAAAAGTCCGTGCAGTCAGGGTCCTGGGTGTCGGGCAAAAAGGCTGCATGGTCCATGCCGTCCCATTGGTCCTGAAGCTGCTTACAAAGAGACCCTATGTCCGGACTGGTGGATTTCTCCACTAGTTTGTCAAAGAGACCTTTTGGAATAATCTCCAGGACATGGTGGCGACATGCCATGTAGAGCAGCTCTCTGCCCAGTCCCTTCTCAATGAGCACGGCCGCACCATTCTTGTGGCCAGTGTTCCCCGCGTCGGAGCACAGAGCGATGACGTCGTCCTCGCATCCCCACTCTTTGAGAGCGCGCAAGACCTCCGACGCCGTGTGCTCCCCGGAGCCACTGGCAATCATACTGCCGCTGAGAAACTGGTTGACGCCAATACCTGAAAAATTATTTTTGAAAGAGTCAAAAACCCAATTAAGAACGGGCACAGGGGGGGGGGGGCGTATTTCTTACCAGTGACTTGAACAGGAAGACGCTCTACTAGTTTCCGGCGACTGCCTCCAACAAGTGGCGCCACTTTGATGCCGTCCCAGTGTGCGGTCAAAACTTTTCCCTTGTGCAGTTTAAAATTTTCCCGAACTTTGTCGAGCTCTAGCGATCCGCTCTTGAGTTCTTCTTCGCCAGAGAGTGGAACGGCTGCACCTCGCACTTTTGACAGGACTGTTGGTTGCCGCAACCACAGACGCGCCAGTGCGAAATGCAGACCGGGTACTGCAGCTGCCCTTGTCTAGGTATCCGCACAACTGCCAAGTAGAGACTGGATTCGCTAGCTTCTCCTCCTTTACTGAGCAGGAGGCTTCGTTCTGATTGCAGCCAAGAACAAAATCGGTATCGCCGCGCCCCAGCCCCCGCCACCGTGCCCAGGCCCCGCCGCGCCCCAGCCCCGCCAACGTGCCCAGGCCCCGCCGCGCCCCGCCGCGCCCCCCGCGCCCCCACTGTAAAAAATAATAACGGTGAAATGACGGTTAGCAACCGCTAATTAATTTCCGCTGGTTACCGTACTTAATACGGTGCTTCGTACGGTCAACCGTACCTCGGTTTGAGTGCTATGGAGCTCGAAAACGGTTCTTCCGTACCGCTTTCAGTGGGTACGGTGAAGCCGTTCCACGGCTCCTTGGTATAAAATCAGTGGGTACGGTCTCTCCGTACTTTGCGCACCTTATCATATTTCAATTTCGCAGGTACGGTGCACCGTATCTGGCACCGTATCGGTCTCTCATTTTTTACAGTGCCGCCGCGCCCCAACCCGCCACCTCACCCTGGCCCCGCCACGCCCCCGCCGGCCCTCTCCGCCGTCCGCCCCACCCTGCCTGCAGCGCTGCGCGCTAGGTCTTACCCTCTGATATGCCAAACACGGGCACGGACTGCCGCGGGGCGGGGAGGGCCGCGGGCTGCGGTGCTGCCGGCGGCCAACCCTTGCCTGCGCCTAGCCGTTGCCCTACGGCCAACTACTAATGTGCGAAGTGCCTTTTTCCAAAGTCGAATCGCATCCAATTTCTAAAAAAAATTCCCGAATCGAATCAAATCGAATTACATTTTCCCCCCCCGAAGCGAATCGAATTGAAGGTCCCCACTTCAAATCCGAATGGAATCGAATCCATTCAAATCACTTAAAATGCACTAAAATTTATACGCAACGCTCTGCAGAAATAATTTGTGCCAGAGATGTAGATGCACTACAAAAATAATAATAAATAAAAAAAAAAACAGTCCAAAATTCTGTAACATTGTTACGCAGTAATTTGTACACTGTTAAAAATTCACTGTAATTTTACGACCAAGTATTGTACGGCATTTGTGGGAAAATTACGACTCCACTTGTAAAAAAAGATTATGGTTCAGTAGTCGTACTTTTACGATTCCTGATATCTTGTAAAAATATAGCTGACTCGTAAAGCTTCAATACAACTGAATTGTTGAAATATGCATTGACCGTCTCAATGGGTTTACGACTAAAGTTGCAGTTTTACAACCTTGTTGTAAAAGCAGTTTACGACACCTGTCGCCTCAAAAGCTCACGATTTGTCGTAAAAGTACACTAATTTTTTTTACAGTGTAGACCACATGTTACAGTTTTTTGTATCGGAAATGATACAGATTTTTTTCTATAACTGTGATACAAATTCTGTCATCGTTGATACAGATTGCGTCTAGTGTTTAAAAAGAGTTACCTTTCACCTTTCACTTTATCTTCCTTATATATCATACGCACTTATACTATTAGGGAAACCTTTATTTCATATTAGTTAGATGTTAATTACCTTACCACAGCGAGAGTTGAACCCCTGACCTGCGGCTTATGAAGTTGTGCCTCTAGCCACGCGGCCACCGGGGCTACCTGCTCGGAGCGGTGCTATCACCCGGTGTCATACCTCCGGGGCATCCCGGAGCTTTCTTATACCATCCCGACAACACTGGAAAAACAAAGGTGCTAATTCCTACCTTTAAAAGGCACTAAAAAAAATTAGTGCCTTTGCAAAGGCACTAAGATTTAGTGCCCCAGGAAAGGCACTAAGATTTAGTGCCCCAGGAAAGGCACTAAGATTTAGTGCCCCAGGAAAGGCACTAAACTTAGCAAATGATTTTAGCGCCCCAGGAAAGGCGTTGCTTAGCACCTTTGTTTTTCTGGTGAAAGTTACAGAATTTTGTATCGAGTGATGCGGAAAATTATTTTAAATGTTACAAAATACTGTAAAAGATACAAGATATTGTAACTGATGCAGTATTTTGTAACATTTTGGGCATGTTACAGAATTGTGTACCCATGTTACACATTTCTGTATCATAGAAGTCTGATACAGGAAACTGTATCAAAGTCGATACCTAATTTCATATTACTGTTTAGAGAGTGTTATATTACTTTCATCTGCCACGAATAACGACAACTTATATCCAGAGTCACGTCACGAGTCCTCCTGAGGAAATGGTTAGGCAAGAAGGTTTGGCGCAGGGGCACAGGCGCGCTGCGCGCGCAGCCGCTTTGAACGCGAACTTGGAGAAATTCTTGTCTTCGAATCCATCAATATCGAACCTGATTGTTTCGAAATCGATCCGAATCGAAGGGGCACTGATTCGATTCGATTCGATTCGAATTCGAAGGATTCGCACATCACTACGTCCAACGCTTTTACTGGAAATTCTAAAATTCTTACCTTCGAGTTTGATGCACGGGGTATCTTCTGTAGCGCGTACTCTTTTTCTCCTCGCTCGGACCAGCCCCGACCCCGCCACCGACGCGTCTGCCCTGGCGGCCTGCCGCATCACATCACGTTTGTGCTTGGGGTTTGACGGCGACGTGGCAGGCAGTTGTTGACCATTGCTGATATCAAACATCATGGTGATTTCCTTTTTTAAAGTTTCAAGTCGCTTCTGGTAGGCGGCCCCCTTCTGTACTCCCTTGGATTTCTGAAGTAGTGTGTAGACCTTGTTGAAATTCATTATTTTCTTCACTATGTTCGAAATCTGAATGGTGGTCTGCTCAGCTTCAACCCATCTTCTTTGGACAGCAAGTCCCACTACTCTTGCACACTGGTTGTATGTTGTTTTTTTTTTGTTTTTTTTTTTTCTTTTTTTTTTTTAAAGTTAGAAAATAAAACATGCGCATAACATCCGTCATTGTAGGCAAAGTCCGTCCACACGGCAAGCATGGCGAGCGTGGTCCACGGAAAACTTCCAGAAATAAATCCATCACTAATCAAAGCAACAATGGATGTGAGAGTAAACAAACACTACTGTCCATACCGAGCGACACTAACGAGAAGCCGCCCACCGGGCCAGCTGCCCGCTTATTTGAAGACTGAAATCTAGGAGACAAGAAGGCAGCCTCTTTTCATGATTTTGACCTTATGTGGATTTTTGTCCTTTATGTTCAGTGTACCGGGTGTTTCAGCTAATTCACCACAGTCAGTTAGGTTGCCTATCCTCTCGTCTGCAGGCGTACTGGCTCGGAGCGCACGGCAGGGCAGCGGAGCGGTGGTGGGGAGAGCCCGCCCCGCCCGCCCAGCCGCCGGCCGCCGCCCGGTGACGGTCGAGGAGTGGGGGGATAACGTCTGCTAGTGCGTAAAAGGTATCGCAAGGGTTTGTCGCGCATTTAAGGGTGGCCGCGATGGGTCATCGCGGTTTTTGGGGAGGTCGCGGGATCCCTCGCGGCCACCCCAGAACCCGCGACCGCCCTCTCGCGACCTCCCAAAACACCACGACGACGGCCACCGTCGCGGCCACCCCGAAGTCCGCGACCTCCTCTCGCGGCCACCCCCAGATCCGCGACAACCCCTCGTGGCCACCCCAGGACCGGCGACCGCCCTCTTGCGACCTCCCTAAAAACCGCGACGACCCCTCGCGGCCACCCCGAGATCCGCGAAGACCACCCTTAAATGTGCGATAAACTCCTGCGATACCCACTACGCACTAGCAAACGTTATCCCCCCACTCCTCGACGGTCGTCGGGCGGCGGCCGGCGGCTGAGCGGGCTCTCCCCACCACCGCTCCGCTGCCCAGCCGTGCGCTCCGAGCCGGTGCGCCTGCAGACGAGAGGATAGGCAACCTAACTGACTGAGGTGAGTTAGCCGAAACATCCGGTACACTAACATCATGATTTTTCGAAATCCTAACGTAAAGGACAAAAATCGACATAAAGTCGGAATCATAAAAAGCGGCTGCCTTGTCTTATGAATTGGGATATTTTCAAGGCATCAGAATAAGAATCCTGCGCGCAAGCTTTAATTTTGGAAAGCCAACTATTTAGATTGTTTTGGCTAGGCCAATATCTTGGCTTTTCCAAGACTTTTCATAAGTTTTCATGGCAAAATCAGAATAAAAAAGTTCTGCATCAGAAAGCACCCATCATCTAAACAAAAACGGCCATTTTTTCATTATTTTTTTCATGTTTTTGCAGTACCTATGCAAAAAGGTGTCCCTTCTTCACAATTTTAGTGAACCAAGACAAGACTTGGCTTATGAGCGCACAAATACGTTAAACATTTGCCAGCTCGGAAGTCACTGTGGAATGAGATAAAATGATTGCAGAAGGAAGCCGAATCGATCCTTCTCATAGTTTCTTGCTGCGAGAGGAACAGAAATTTGTGTGCGAGAGGCAGCTACTCAGCGGCATGTTAAGGGCCTGTCGCTGAGAAGATGAAGATATGGTTAAAAGCATTGATTTATTAAGAAATAACATTACTTCGTCAGAAAACAATGATAGTCATTCTCTGTTGGCAGCAGTGTTCTGTAGCCTGCCTGACTACGGCTAATGTCCTCCCTGATATCTGAAGGTTAAGTCGGTACGAGGATTACAGGCAACGAAGCAGTTGGCAAGCCAGTAGCTGTAATGCTTGCAGGACTCTGAACGTTGACTTAACACAACGAAGGGTTTAGAGGATCCCGCGATAAAATGGATTCGTGCGCAGCGCGTGCGCGACCGGTGCGTAGAGCTGTGCGCATTCTTCGATATCGAATCGAATCGGCCGGATTCTAATTCGACTGGATTCGACTTTGCCTGATTCGATGTCGAATAATTCGAAATTTCGAATCGGGCTGGTTCGACAACGAATCGCATCGGGGTCGGCGTATGGCATATATATTTTCCCAGCCTGGACCCAGACCTCGAAATCCTGTAATTATTGTATTTCTACGCTAACTTATAGCCATTTGTTTTTTTCTCGATTCGATTCGGACCCGAATTTAAGCCGATTCGATTCGATTCGGAAATTTTTGAGCCTATTTGACTCAATTCGATTCATAAGATATTTTTTGGGATTCGATTCGATTCAAACACAAAAACCCCGGTTCGCACAGCCCTTCCGGTGCGCCGCTTGTGCATTTCGCGTGCTTGACGCGTGCGCACATTGTGCGAGATACGGTCGCGGTGCGTGCGAAGCGCGTGCACATTGCGTGCCATATGAGTGCACAATACGTGCGCGACGCGGGCGCAAGGTTTCTGAGCGCAAAGTCGGTGTGCACAGCTAGAGGCGCCCTAGGTGGGCACAGCCCAAGACAACACTTGTTCCCGGTAGGGACCCGGGTGCGAAGACGGCTGGGACCTGGATGGGACCCGGATGGGACCCGGATGGGAGCCGGCGGACCCGGTTGAGATCCGGATGCGAGCCGGATGCGAGACGGGTGGCACCCGGATGGCACCCGGACGGCACTCGGACGGCACCCCGACGGCACTCGAATGGCACGTGAATGGCACCCGAGGCACCCGAACGGCACTCAGACATGGAGTCGATGGGGGTTGGCTTGGGCTTGCGTCTGGCCGTACCGATACGGTGAACGGCCGCTCTTCGGCCCACGCCACCCTACCCTCAAAACACAGAAGGGGGACCCCTTTGCAATTTTTCTCGATCCCGGCCCGACCAGGAGCTGGTTGGGGCCCGGTAGCGCTCTGCCGGCCGTGTCTCAGGCCGCATTCGGCTGCAGGTCGGGAATGGCGGAGCGCCCCTGAACTGGGCCGCGTGGGCCGAAGAGCGGCCGTTCACCGTATCGGTACGGCCAGACGCAAGCCCAAGCCAACCTAGTCCAGTCATATGGTGCAAAAACAGGCCTCTTGCTGGAAAAAATTTGCGGCAGAACGCCCTTTTGGGAATCGGCAGAGTTCGATCTGGAGAACAACATATCCGATTTTGAATTTCGTCCAACGGTGAGTTTGTTCGGAAATACGGTTCAAAGTTCGAAAATTCGAACATTTTCCGAACTGATGTAGTTAAGCCCCAATTTGTCGTACAGGGTTGAGAGTGGTACTGATCGACGCGGAATGAAACGCAGATTCCAAATATGGCCGGGTTATTGCATTTCGGTCCACCGTTTCGGACACAGAGGCCAGAAAAGTCAAAAAATCGTGTTTTGAACATGTTCAAAATGTGCAAATTGGCCATTTTCTTGAGAACTAGCAGTTTTATTGAAAATTTGCTTTTTATGATTGCAAAAGGGGACTATTTTATCTATAAGAAGAGCTCGCGCGCAAGTCTCTGTGACTATTAGTACTAGAGATATTGTGTGGCAAAGTAGAGCACAACACTGGCTATCGGGCGGTTGTAATGGAGAATCCCCGTAAGGCGCTGTTAGGCAACCGTCATAACAAGCCAATTTCTAGTCGAAAAACGCCCTGTTTTCTCGCTGGCTTTTCGCGTGCATTAGAACGATTTTCTCGGGGTTTTATCTTTGCGTATTGTTGGTTTGCTGGTTGCAGGTGCCTACTGAACGAAAACGACGCATTTACTTAATCCCATCAGCTCACAGAATGGGATACAAAACTGGCTTTTTCCTGAAAAGTTGAGATGTTGCACTATTTCTGTGGGCTGATGGCTGAAGTAAATGCGTCGTTTTCGTTCAGAAGGCACCTGCAACCAGCAAACCAACAATACGCAAAGATAAAACCCCGAGAAAATCGTTCTAATGCACGCGAAAAGCCAGCGAGAAAACAGGGCGTTTTTCAACTAGAAATTGGCTTGTTGTGACGGTTGCCTAACAGCGCCTTACGGGGATTCTCCATTACAACCGCCCGATAGCCAGTGTTGTGCTCTTCTTTGCCACACAATATCTCTACTACTAATAGTCACAGAGACTTGCGCGCGAGCTCTTCTTATAGATAAAATAGTCCCCTTTTGCAATCATAAAAAGCACATTTTCAATAAAACTGCTAGTTCACAAGAAAATGGCCAATTTGCACATTTTGAACATGTTCAAAACACGATTTTTTGACTTTTATGGCCTCTGTGTCCGAACCGGTGACCCGAAATGCAATAACTCGGCCATATTTGAAATCTGCGTTTCATTCCGCGTCGATCAGCACCACTCTCAACCCTGTACGATAAATTGGGGCTTAACTACACAAGTTCGGAAAATGTTCGAATTTTCGAACTTTGAACCGTATTTCCGAACAAACTCACCGTTGGACGAAATTCAAATTCGGATATGTTGTTCTCCAGATCGAACTCTGCCGATTCCCAAAAGGGCGTTCTGCCGCAAATTTTTTCCAGCTAAAATCACCATTTGACTGGACTAACCCCCATCGACTCCATGTCTGAGTGCCGTTCGGGTGCCTCGGGTGCCGTTCACGTGCCATTCGAGTGCCGTCGGGGTGCCGTCCGAATGCCGTCCGGGTGCCGTCCGGGTGCCGTCCGGGTCCCGTCCGGGTGCCGTCCGGGTGCCGTCCGGGTGCCACCCGTCTCGCATCCGGATCTCAACCGGGTCCGCCGGCTCCCATCCGGGTCCCATCCGGGTCGCATCCGGGTCCCAGCCGGCTTCGCACCCGGGTCCCTACCGGGAACAAGTGTTGTCTTGGGAGCGGTGGCTGCGCAACCTACTTACCCAGGCGCCAGGCACGCACAGCAGCCGCCGTGCACTCTATGTGCACAGGCCCCGTGCACGTTGCACAGACCTGCACATGGGAAAGGGCCGCTGTGCCCAGCTTCGGCGCCTCTCAGCTGTGCACACCGACTTTGCGCACAGAAATCTTGCGCCCGCGTCGCGCACGTATTGTGCACTCATATGGCACGCAATGAGCACGCGCTTCGCACGCGCCGCGCCCGTATCTCGCACAATGTGCGCACGCGTCAAGCACGCGAAATGCACAAGCGGCGCACCGGTTGCGCACGGGTTGTGCACGAATCCATTTTATCACGGGATGCCAACCTATGCTTAAGTTGCTGATTGTGCATTCATGAGGACTTGTATAAATTGGAACCAGAGACGGAAACCTTTGCGGCATGTTGGTAGACTCATCGTGCCCACGCCAGGGACGGTAAACCTCGCAGGGCGGGAGCAGGACGCCATGACTAGAAGACGATAGCGACGGGTTTGTACGTCCTCCTCGAGCCACGGGCCCTCGAAACGAAAGAAAACAAATTGAAGTCCACGGCATACTACAGTCCTTGTTGTTTAATGGTCCAGGAAGCAAATTAAGGGATTAAGGGCAATCTCGTCACTTTTCCGGAAATTTAAAACTAATCTACTGCTTAACGCTACTGAGCTATTTGAAAACTAAACCATTCGGTTCGGAATTCTTAGTACAGTATAAGTTTGCAGTCCACAAAAAGAACCCAAAAATTGTGTTACGTGGTTTCACTTGGGTCGCGCAATGATACGTGGTTTCACGGTGAATCAGTGTGCATCACCGTGCTCACAGTGCTCTGTCAGCACAAATGTGCACTTACATTTTACACTTTAGGTAAAGTATGTATTCCATGTACACTTTAATAAATAAATACATCACCATGCATACTTTAATCAATGTCTACATAGCCATGCACACTTTAATAAGTGTATACATGACCATGTACACATCTTTCAAAGTGCACATGGCATGTAAGGTGACAGCAGTATGTGCGTTCTTTACAAAGTGTACATGGGTATGTATACATTTATAAAGTTAAACATGCGCATGTATACACATATAGATGCATACACGGTTTGTATACATAAGTTAAGGTATACACGCCATGTATAATTAAAGTATACAATGTACACATTTGTATTGACAGAGTGACATTCGACGTAGCTTACGGTAGGAATTAACCGTAAGCTTCAGTGCTGCAGGGCTCACCATAGCTTACAATGAAATTCACCGTAAGGTTTTAATATAGCATTTATTTTGCGATATTTTTCTCATGAGATTTCATCGAATTATTTTTGTGATACAAACTAATTATGCGCTCAAACGCCATGAATCGTGGGACTGGCAAACCATCGGTAATCGCGTGATTTTTTGTTAAAACTATCAAAAACTTGATTTCAGTGATTCCTTGAATAAAAGAAGTTATTTGCCTTGTCTGATGAAGGATGGAGCCATTCCACCCCATTTTACGGGGTTTGGTTTCTCATCGTCACTGAAATTCCTCACCATGTGAGGAACGTTCCAAACTGTGAACTTAGCTAAGAAATGGGCAGACTCGATTTGTTAGGGGGAAGGGGGAAAAGGTGGTTGTTGTGGGTGAAATTTTTGTGGTCTCCCTAAAGCTGGGTCCACTGGCAAACGAAGAGACCTTGCATGACAAAAATCGCACTAAATCTCTGGGTGCTAGCGACACTAAAAGGTTCGAACTTGGCACGATTCAATCGCGTCGCGCAGTGGGTAAACGACAACGCACGATGGCGGAATGGACGGCGTTGGCCATTTATGACCTAGGTGCACCTAAAAATCAGCGACTTTCAAAAACCTATTTTTTTTTAAAGACCCTAGGCTGTGTCTGCGATGAAGCTCCCTGTACTGGTCGCTTGTCCTGTTTTGCTCTTAAGACACCTCCCAACACTAGATTTATGAACAAAATCGTTGCGAACGTGTTCTTCGCAAGCATTTTGCTGTTGTTTTTTTTAACAAAGGGAGTTCTGTACAGTGTAGCGTTCGTCCCTTACTGCATAAGTGTTGTAAGACAAAGCGGCACTGGCGTCAAGCATGCGCTGTCCGGCGGCGCACATGGGCACGAAGTAAGCGATGATGGAGGGCGCACAGATCACGCCGTATATGTCGGCCCGTACCCCGTTGGCCACAATGGACACGGTGGCCAGCAGGGGCATCGCGAGGATGCCCAGCAGGAAGACGGGCAGTAGCAAGCCGTACATTGCATTTGCGTGGCGGCAGGCCGCCAGCAACGATATGTGCAGGCGCACCGCTCGGACTATCTCTACTGAGCCCTGCCAAATCACATTTCAACTTTAGACAGCGACAAGTGACATTGGTTGAGGCACGATTATGAAGTGAGAAGTCGTAAGGCTGCTCTAAAATTTTATTTTTGCCCCATTTAGGGACTTTTTACGAGGGGCCATCACTCTGGTTACGTACGTACACAGGATTAAAAAATTACACCGATTACATGATTACATACCTTATTTAACGTGCTGAAATGTTACTTTTTACTATATTTTTAAGTTTTTCTGTTGGCTGTCCGTCTAGAGTCAGTCTAGTCTCACACAAGGCTCTCGCAGTGCCGTCATTAAGAAAGCCAAAACAACCAGACCGACGCACTTCAGTCTTCTCTCTCCGTGTACGACAGTCTTATGCGGCCTATGCATTTGGACGCATACGTCCCGTAAGATACATGCATAAGGTTCCTGTAAGGTTCCTGTAAGGTTCCTATAAGGTCCCTGTAAGGTCCGTATAAGGGCGTATGTTGACTATAAGGAACATACGGAACGCATACATTCTTTATGTTTTAGGTCGTATGTGGTAGGCTTAAGGATGTAAGACAAAAACAGAGCTTTGCCTTTCATCTTCGGCATTTCGCATTGTACTTGCTGCTTCCTTACTCTCCTACCACCTCTCATCTCTTAGCTTTGTGTTAGAATTTCAGTTTTACTCATTTTCTTTTACCTTGCTGGACGGGGAGTTGAACCTCTGACATCTGAGTTACGATCCCAGGACATATGGAAATTCTATAGAGAATGAGCGGTTTTCGGGAGGGCCTTAGAAAGATAAGTGGTTTTCAGAACGGCTTGGAACAACAAGCGGTTTTCGGAAAGGCTTGAAAAACAAGCGGTTTCCACTGTAAGGTATCGATAAACGGTGTGCTCCTTTTTCTCTTGAAAAGAGGACGGGGTTCCGCAGTGGGCACGAGGGGCGCAATTTTTGGGGCCGGCGAGGCCGGGCGGGGCACCGCACCACGCACCTCGACTCCGACACAAAGGATAGTATGCCCGAGTATGCCGCGGCAGCTTTCTCGGTACACTGTAAAAACCTTGCGAAGAAATTGTGTTCGTAAGCGTTCGTAAGCGTTCGTAAGCTGCGAAGCATTCGGCTGCTTCGTATTACGAAGCATTTTCTTCGTAGTGTACAAACAAATTTCTTCGTAAGGCAAGGCTTGCGAAGAAAATGCTTCGTATTACGAAGCCTTGCGAAGCAGCCAAATGCTTCGCAACGTTACGAAGAATTTACTTCGTAAGGATTTTACAGTGTAGCAAACTGCGGCAGTAGGGTGCCCATTATTTGAAAAATTTTCGATTTTTGAAAAGTTCCACTCGATTTCCTCCTATAGGGGACGAAAAAGTGAACTAGCTGCAGCCGCAGGTCTGTGCGATAAAAATTGATCCCCCCTCATAGGGCTTAAGTCATCAGGTTACAGTTGTAGAGAAGCGTGATGCTTAAAGCTAAAATATTGGACACCAATATTTTTTTCTAGGAATAATCAAGTAAAGCAAGAGATTAGTGCTAAGCACTAATCTCTTGAGTAAAGTTGTGGCACAGAATTCGAAAATCTTGTCGGTTTTGCCGTATGTGTAATAGTTTCTGAGGGAAAGTTGTAGATAAGCCCTAGATAAGACCAATTTTCAACAATAAAATTTTCGAGTAATACACAGTGTCTCTATGGGTAAGCAAGTGATATTGAGAAACATTGGACGAAAATTTTGTCGGTTTTCCCGTATCTGTGATAGTTTTCGAGATATAGATATGCCTATATCTCAAAACCTATTACAGATACGGCAAAACCGACAATATTTTCGCGCTGTGGACCACAAAGTCACGTGTTTACCCCTAAAAAAAATATAGGTGTCCAATATTTTAACTTCAAGCATCACGCTTATCTACAGCTGTGACCTGATGACTTAAGCCCCTCGAGGGGCGGTCAATTTTTATCGCACGGACCTGCGGCTGCGGCTAAGCCATTTTTTCACCCACTAGAGAAGAAAATCGAGTGGAACTTTTTAAAAATTGAACATTTTTCAAATAAGGGGCAGTCTACTGCAGCAGTCCGTCGCGACCTGCTGCCATCTGACTTGAACTGCGCTAACTCGACCCGCACAAGATCACAACGCTTGTACGCAAAAAGCTGCAGAAAGTAAGCGTGATCCTGTTTGCCATGCACATGTGCCGGGCGTTTCATAAAAGACGCAGGTGCGAGCGGGTTTGCCTACCCGATCTCCTCGTAAGGCGCCATAGCCCCTAGGGTAGGCAAACCCGCCCGCGGCTGTGTCTTTTATGAAACGCCATGTACATCCTCGCACCACGGCTGTCACCAGCAGCAGCAGACTGGCAAGCGAGTGAGGGGAGGGCAGGGTGAGGAGCGAGGCGAGCGAGCAGTGCTCGCCGAGCACAAGTGAGTGGCCAGGTAGCCGGTGACTCCTGCGTGCGGTCACCCGGGACCCGGGGTACCCCCAGGCATGAGGCGAGGGACTATGGATAAGCAACAAACCCGGCCGAGACCCCCGTCTTATAAAATATTCAGCCTGATTAAGTCCACTTTCAATACTTTTTGCCCATCGCTAGTAAGCTTGTTAGAAATAGGGAGGTTCACAGTATCCCCAAAATTCAAAAATTGAGATGCTGCCGAAACTTAAAATCTGAAAATTGCCCAAAACCTCTAAAAATGTCCAAGAAAATCTTCAATCAGCCATATCTTAATCTCCGGCACCAGTTGGGCTAGAGAGCCCCCGTTTAGCTCAAAATGCTCATCTTAAGGTGCGCTCCAACATATCACGAAGGAATGCGAAAAAGGGTCGCATGAAAATCTGAAAATCTCTCGTGGAATGACCCCTACTCTGCAAACTCAAGTGTCGTACAGTAAGTACTGCAGTAAAAAGTGTAGGACCAATGGTTCTGCAGTTTTTAGTGTAGGGCACCCTGTGTTCTACAGTTTTTAGTGCAGGACACCTTGTGTCCGACAGTTTTTAGTATAGGACGCCGTAGGTCAGACCCAGGTTGTCCTACACTACAAACTGTCGGACACAGGGTGTCCTGCACTAAAAACTGTCGGACACAGGGTGTCCTACACTAAAAACTGCAGTACCATTGGTCCTACACTTTTTACTGCAGTACTGTTCGACACTTGAGTTTGCAGAGTATACAAACATGCTTCAATATTCATAATTATTTTTTTCTGCAGATGTCTGATACCAATGGGCCAGATATACCACCTCCCCTGATATAAAGGCCACACAAATACCACCAAAGAAAGCTGGCAAGAAAAGAGTTGCAAAAAAAAATACGATTTCGGGAAATCCTGGCAGGCACGAAGTTCATTAATGTTTTGGTTGGTGGCATAAGATACCTAGGTGGTTCGATGTAGAAATTGCGCTCAAAAATTTTTGAGTAAAGTAATTGATTTTTTTCACCTTAGTGTTCGATCAGCGTCATAAGAACAGGTCACATGCAAAATTTCAGCTTTTTATCCCTAACGGTTTAGAAGTTCATCACAGAAATGTCCGATCAACATAATTTTTGAACTGTAGGCTCGTTGTGCAATAATCATTAGAATAGTGCATTAACATTTTTATTCTACCATGTTCTTTCAAATTTTAAATTATAAAGTACTGTGCATGACTAGAATCAACAGGTCCCTAGCCATGGGCCTCCTCCCCTGCGCGCCACGCGGTGGACTCGAGCCGTCGCAACAATACCCCGATCGGCTCGGCTCCGTGACAAGTCGAGCATTACCATAGAAACGGAGATTTTAACTTCAAATTTCTCAAAATTGGCCGCTAACTTTTGTATGGCATTGCAGCAGTAAACTCAGGAGATTTAGTTCTATCTCTCTGCCAAATCTTATCAAAATCGTATAGAAAGTTTCCGATTTACATATAAGGGGCCGTGCTGATAAAAAAAATCGGATCCTGAGACAAAACCATAAGGCTACTTCGTGCCTAAAAAAGGTTGATCGGATTCAGCACACTAGGAACGAAAATAGTAAACGACGCATCTAAACCCCATCAACCTTCCACTCGTTTGAAAGGTCTTTTCGATAGAAAGTCAGTGGTAATGTTTTCAAGCAGTGGGTAAAAACGGTCTATAACACAGCGGGGGCAGAGCTCGAACCACCGACCAGGGCTCCGGAACTTAACGTAACGATGTTACGTTACAAAAAGTCGGAGAAACGTTACTACCCTTGTACAAATCGTTACGTTACTCATAACGTAACTTAATTTCTTACATTACGTTACTCGTTATTTTACAAGTAACACAATTGAAAATTACATCGTTTTTTGAGGATTTTACCTGCCTAAGACTGGGTTGTTGTTGTTTATTAAATTCAGTACCGTGAGGAGTTTTTCAGAACCTCTTCTAGTTCCCTATAAATCTCCTCCGTTACAATGATTGTAACGTTACAAAAATTATATTATTCGTTACAGTTACATAACGTAACACATCTATGTATT
Source organism: Frankliniella intonsa (assembly GCA_033675135.1). Classification (NCBI taxonomy): domain Eukaryota; kingdom Metazoa; phylum Arthropoda; class Insecta; order Thysanoptera; family Thripidae; genus Frankliniella; species Frankliniella intonsa. The sequence continues at coordinate 473,729 of CM066246.1, read as the reverse complement.
TTTTTTTAGTTACCGTACGGTGACGTAAAGTAAAAATTGGCGTTATAACGAAATTTTTCGTTAAGTTCCGGAGCCCTGCCACCGACACAAGTTATTGCGGGGAGGTATAGCTCCTAAACAGTTTATCGCTTTTGAAAAACAGAAAGTAATTTGGAAAGAGAGTAAAATTCTACGTGGCCTAGGTGTAAAGTTCTCACCTATCGGCGTGTTTAAATACGAGCGTTTTAAAGTTCAACTTCCAGTTTGGTGGGAAAATACGGGCAGTGGCTCTATTTTTGCCGTACTTTACACGACTCATACTCAACGTCGTCTGTAGTTCTTACCTATGCACATACGCCCTGCAATTTCTTTCCCCTTTTCAAATCACCTTCTGTTTTTCAAATCTGACTAGCCGTTTAACAGTTATACCTCCCCCCAGGTAACTGCTACGCGATTCCCGCTCGAATCGAGCATTGCCACCGCTCCTCCATGGGCCGTTTCTACCAAGGACCATTAAGTGGATGGACTACGCATTCGGGGGTTTGGGCGTGCATTTACAACCGGCGTGTCAGAGCCCCCGGTGACAAGCCGGTAGGCACTTCGGCTGCGCTCGGCGGTGCTCGGGGCGGCTTCGGGTCCCGGCTCGAGCTGCGTCGGGGCTGCGGCCGGGTGCATCTTGGCGGGCTGGAGGTGGGGGTCAGCGGGGCCCCGCTCGCTCGGCTCGAGCCGGGACCCGAAGCCGCCCCGAGCACCGCCGAGCGCAGCCGAAGTGCCTACCGGCTTGTCACTGGGGGCTCTGACACGCCGGTTGTAAATGCACGCAGCAGGGATAGGGAATGCGTAGTCCATCCACTTAATGGTCTTTGGTTTCTACCCACTGTTTCAAGGCCGCAACCTCATTGAGGGAAGCGATTATCTTTTAACAGAATGAATTCGTTCCTAGTGTGCTGAACCCGCTCAACCTTATGCTCGTTTGAGAGATCTTTTCAAAAGAAATCCGGTGGCGATGTGTTCGAGACGCTAACATCGTACTGTAATAAAATAAACGCGAATTTAGAGTGGTTGTCCTCGTGTCCCCTGTCGGAGGAGAGGTCCATTTCGTGACCGCCCTGGGCGTCGTGTCCTCCCCGTGACCGCCCTGGGCGTAGTGTCTTCCCCGTGACCCTCCTAGAGGGGTGGTCCTCTCCGTTACTCCCTTATCACCACCGCACTTGTTGTTGCAGTGGCGGCCTGGGGTGGGCGCACTGCCATCGCCGTGACCTCGCTCCTCGTCACTGCTGTTTCACATCTCAAAACACGTTTCCAAATTTGACACAATTTTAAGAATGACTCATATGACAGCAGGGTTGTTAACGATAATATATCGGTTATCGACGATACGACGATTTCGATAACGATATTTTATCGTTATCGTATCGCGATACTTTTTTCTTTCGGGCAGTATCGTATCGCGATACGATAACGGGAGCCGGTATCGCCCTATCGTCGATATCGATAACATGATTTTGCGGCTGAAAAAAATAGGTCTTTGTTTCATGAAATACGCTAGTAAAGCCCAAAAGCGCCTCTACCAGAGCTGGGATGTTACTCGAGCGCGACAAGAGTGCAGCTCAGGGCGGGTTTAACTTCTCCGAGTGGACCCTGCTACATGATAAAACTCTCAGAAATGAAGTTCTGTTGAAAGCAAACTTCGATTAGTGGAAGTAACTGATTAACCAAATAACCAAAGTCCTGGACCCTGGTTTAATTATTACTACAAATAATTAATATTTTTTTTTTTTTTTAATTTCATGGCATTTTGTCTTTCAATTGCCTTTCAGATTTTTTAGTATGAGACGTTATCGTGTCGACGATAAAACGATTATCGTATTGTATCGCGATAAAATTTTTGCCAACGGCGTATCGTATCGCGATACGATAACGAGAATAAATATTATCGTATCGTATCGCGATAACTATTTTTTGTTATCGTTAACAACCCTGTATGACAGTGGCGAACGAGATGAGATGTCCTTTCCATACTGTAATTTATCGAACTCACGTCTGTCGCCAAGTCATCATGTCGCCGTCGTCGCGGAGAAACCACCGGATTTAAGTCAAAGTCATGAAGTTATCAACACTGCTTCAGTCTGCTGGTATGGACGTCCAGTTTCTAGCGGTGAGGTCCACTGCGAGAAAAAACTACAGATAATCCGGTTAATTTTAATACAGTCTTTTTCTGTAGTTTCAGGTACAGGATTGTCCGTCCTTTTTTGGCACTCCATTCCACTCACCCAGAAAACGGTTCCGTTGAATCAAAGGATTTGACGTTAAATAGGAATACAGGCAGTTTTTCCCATGCGTCAAGAAAATTTTCCAATGCTTCAACGGTGATTCTATTAAATCATTGGATATTTCATTGAGTCATAGAAAATTTCATTGAGTCATTGGATAATTTCCATGAATCATGAAAAAAATTGCCTATATTCCTATTTAACGTCAAATCCGTTGATTCAACGGAACCGTTTTCTGGGTGCTCCACCCTAAAAATTGAAATTGTTGAAACGGAAAACCAATTATAGAAATAGATTCGTCTCGACAAGACGAACGAAAAATGTTAACATATGTCATGGGTTCGGACTCACAATGAAAAAGTTATTGGCCTTCAACAATCTTAGGTTTTGGGGTACGGAGAAAGCTGTCTCTGGTAGTACGGTGAATCTTGTCAGGAAGTACAGTGAATCCAGTTATATCAAGTACGGTAAAGGCTGGCAAAAGAATTAACTGGATTTGCCGTAGTTTTTTTTACAGTGTCGCCTGAGATTTTAATTTCGTCATTTTCTACGTCCGTCTGTGTGCACGTCTCAGCATGTCGCCGCAAACCACGTGTTGTATGAGGTTACGTTTTACTCCTCTATCTTGTTTTTAACAAACTGTCGTCTTTAGTGGACTCTTCTTTAATTCATCAAATGCTTGTCACTTTTAAGCTTTCTCAAAGTCAATTTTGACATTGAAATGTTTTTCTTTGTGCCCCTTCATCCATCCATGATGGTCTGTTCTTAGTTTTTAGATTTTTGACAAGTGCAAAACTCAGCTTTAAGTCTTAATGTACCTTTAGTCAGTAACCATAGTTTTAATTCTAAACCAATTGCAGTCAGTGGCGAACTACTTGTTCCATCTATAGGTGTAGAAAAGAAAGCCTTGTGTACAGTTTTCTACAGTCCATTCTTTTACTGTCTGTGTTCAATCAATTCAAAGTCAATTTCATTGTTTAAATGTCTTTCATTTTAATTAGTCCTTATTGGTATAAAGCTTCGTCAGTTTTTTTAAAACCTTTTCTTCCAACTCATGCTTGGTCTCTTTGGAGCATAGGTCTAGTGTGACGCCCTGCCATGATGTAGTGGTCGTGCCAAGTGCGCTGTGTTTCTTTTTTAGCATTCTGTGCTAGTTTTGTTTAAATTTTTCTAAATTATTTGAGTTTTTATTTTTTAGTCAAAGTCAATTTGTCAATTTGGTTAGTTTGAAATCTTACTGTCTTCTAGTCTTTTAAAGTAATTGTTAGTCTTAAGTCAATTCATCCTCATCCTTGTTTGAGCTCTAGTCAAGTCTATGCAATGCACACATTTTTCGAGTGGAATGCTCATGGTGTTTTATTACACTGTTGTCATCGAGTGTCCAGTACACTGTCCTCAGTCCGTTGCCTGATCAGCAACTTTTAAATCTAACGTTAGTAAAGTGTTAATGACATTCACGTCAATAGTCAGTCGTTTCTTCGCAACAATTCAAATTTGAGCTCTTACGATTTATTAATGTCATGCTTAGTCATTTTGTTTTTCACAATTTACTTTTTGGTTGCCTTTTTAAGTCAAGTCTTTTGTTATTAGTAATCTCTCTCCCTGATGGGACTGTAGAGCTCATTTGGATATCCGGATCGCATCTTAAACTGTGGATGTGGATATCCATATCCAGATTTGTTTGAAATCGGATGCGTTACGGATGACACCACCATCCGCCCAAAGCATCCAGCGTCCGATATCATCCACCGTTATGAATCCGTCGGCCATCCGAACCATCCGTCAGACCACTGCATATGGACAATGTCCACCTCGTCCAACGTACATCCACAGCCCATCCATATAGCATCCTTTACATCCGCAACTGTCCCCGAAAATTCATCGTGAATCTGCAGCATCCACAACCCATCCTCATACATCCGCAGTGCATCCGATGTGCATCCGTTGCATCCAGACCCTATCCAAATGCATCCGCATCATCCACAACACATCATCATACATCCGCAGTACATCCGATGTGCATCCGTTGCATCCAGACCCTATCCAAATACATCCGCAGCATCCACAACCCATCCTCATACATCCGCAGTGCATCCGATGTGCATCCGTCGCTTCCAGACCATATCCAAATGCATTCACAGCATCCACAACACATCCTCACACATCCAATTTTGACCAACTCTGAGTTTTTGATATATTTGTATGATTTATACACGTAGGATTGCAAATATGACAAAAAACAAAATTGGTAAAAAAGTGGATATACTCGTGTTCTCAGCGCATCCGGGAGTTACTAGAGTTCTCCGGGCGGGCGCCAGTTGCACTTGTTCTCCGGCAATAGCTGAGTTGCGCTTGTTATCTTCGGAGCCAACGAACTCTAGGCAAGGTAACCACTAGACAAAATCTGTATCAGCGGTGGATGCCAAGGGATGGCTTGCTGATGCTGCAGACGCATTGGGATAGGGTGTGGATGCAGTGGAGCCACATTTTTAGGCACGAAGTAGCCTTATAGTTTTGTCTCGGATCTGACTGTTTTTTTATTTTTTAATTTTTTTATTTTTTTATTTTTTTATTTTTTTATTTTTAGGCACGAAGTAGCCTTATAGTTTTGTCTCGGATCTGACTGGTTTTTTTTTTTATTTTTTTAATCAGCTCTAACAGAATTTTTTGAAACTCAGTTTCAAGGTGGAAACCGACGTTCCGAAACCAAATCCGGAATCGTCATATCAGTAAAATGCACCAGATCTGAGATATTTGGCCCGAAAGTTTAGTGTGAAACGTATCTCAGTGGGGAATCTGATGAGTTGAGGGGTTTTAGTTTCGGGCGCCAACAATACTCGACAAGTACTCGCCAGCACTGGCCGGCGGGCAGGGGAGAAGGTCAGCGTGGCTGGGCGTGGCTGGGGAACTGTTGATTCAAGTCATGCACAGTATTTCATAAAATAAAAATTGAAACCACATCCAAGGATAAAAATGTGAATTCAGTGTTCGAATGATGATTGCACAACGAACCCACAGTTTAAAAATCAAGTCGATCTGACGACTAAAACCAAACATTCAGACGCATTTAATGCGCATTACACGCATTAAACGGTTTTCAGTAGTACATTTTGATTTTCAGTGAACAAACTGATTCTTAGTGATACGACGACTCAAACCTAACTTAAACTTTCCTTGAACCTGAGTGTAACTTAAACCTAAATTTCATGCTACTTCGTGACTCCCAGGATTTCACGAGGTGAAATCGTATTTTTTTATTTTTTTATTTTTTTAATCAGCTCTAACAGAATTTTTTCAAACTCAGTTTCAAGGTGGAAACCGACGCTCTGAAACCAAATCCGGAATCGGCATGTCGGTAAAATGCACCAGATCTGAGATATTTGGCCCGAAAGTTTAGTGTGAAACGTATCTTAGTGGGGAATCTGATGAGTTGAGGGGTTTTAGTTTCGGGCGCTAACAATACTCGACAAGTACTCGCCAGCACTGGCCGGGCCGGCGGGCAGGGGAGAGGGCCCGCGTGGCTGGGCGTGGCTGGGAAACTGTTGATTCAAGTCATGCACAGTATTTCATAAAATAAAAATTGAAACAAAATCCTAGGATAAAAATGTAAATTCAGTGTTCGATTGATGATTGCACAACGAACCCACAGTTTAAAAATCAAGTTGATCTGACGACTCAATCCAAACATTTAGACGCATTTAATGTGCATTAAACGTTCTTTAACGGTTTTTGGTAGTACATTTTAATTTTCAGTAAACATACTGATTTTTAGTGATACGACGACTGAAACCTAACTTAAACTTTTCTTGAACCTGAGTGTAACTTAAACCTAAACTTCATGCTACTTCGTGACTCCCAGGATTTCACTTGGTGAAATCGTATTTTTGGATATGTTGCGGAGGCAGCGGATGTGGGTCGGATGTTTTGGGATGCACTATGGATGCTTGAGGATGGGTTGCGGATACTATGGATGTATTGCGGATACACTCTGGATGCACTGCAGATGGTATTAGCATTCTTCCGGATCGATTTAGGATGGAGTGGATGTTTTGCGGATATGCTGGGGATGTACTTCGGATGCGGTGGATGCACTACGGATGCAATGCTGGTGTGGTTACACGGAGGGTTCGGATGGACCACAGATTTATTGTGGATAAATGTGGATTGATTGGACGCCCGGTGGAGAGGTCAGGATGGCGGGGTCATCCAAAACACATCCGATTTGAAACAAATCCAGATGTTCCGGATATCCATTTCATCGTGAATGCCGTCCGCGTCAGGTCCGCGCAGCCCTCCGCATTTCATCCGCGCCAGTCCCACCAGGGCTTTCAAGCAATTAAAATTGTGTTAAATTAATTTATGTGTCATTTATGTCTTGTTTTGTGTCAAGTAGTTAGTTATGTTTTTGTTTTTCAGTTCATTAGTGCTTTGTTAAGCTGTCATTGTACTTTAGGCGTTAGTTAGTCCATACCTTACTGGTATTGTCTTTTCATTAAAACTCTTTTTTTAGTCCTGCTGTCAAATTACTTCGAGGATTTACGTCACTTTAAATTGGAAACAGTGGATATACGTGCAAATCATTAGACGTGGAGTGCTAAAAATGTTTATGGTGTTTCCTGAGAAAAAATGCAGCAGAACCTATGCGTTTGTTTTTGTAAATGTTTATCAGTCTTCAAATGAAACGTTTTATTGCTCTCCTGTAAAATTTCGAAAATGGCTTTTACGTCACTCTAAAATATGACCAGTGATGTGTGCTGGATAACAAAAAAGTGCAGTCCCGTGTAAATCAAGACCGCACTGTAAAAGTCACATTTTTAGCCCACCCTTCTGCTTTGAAAAAGCTTCAGAGCGGGCTTATGCAATCGATCTGGTGTCTGTCTGTCGGTCTCCCGCTATGTCAGTCTGTCTGTTCCACTCGTAGGAGTTGAGCTAGAGAGTTGAAATTTTTAGGGGATCGTAGGGGTCCCTCCTTGACATTCAAACGCCTGGTGCAAATCCTGACAACCCTCATAAAGGCACTGAAAAAAAATATTAAAGTTTTTCCTGAATGAAAAAAAAATATTTTCAATAAAATATTATGGTCTCCTAAGGGTCATCTCGTCGAGTAAGGCCCCTCTGAAACAAAATTTTATCCGTTTTGCTCTAGCTCTTACTGTTTCGGCGCTACCCGAGATGAAGGCGGGAGCAGGGTAGGCCCGCGATGGTGGCCGGGTGGTGGCCGGGTGAGGGACCGGGTGGGGACCGGGTGGTGGCCGGGTGAGGCCCGGGTGAGGCCCGGGTGAGACCGGGTGACACCCGGGTGGGACCCGGGTCGGGCCCGGGTGGGGACCGGGTGGGGCCCGGTAGAAACCGGGTGGGACCCGGGTGAGCCCAGGGTGTGGCAGATGCATATCGGCTGGGCCTGGGGATCGGTCTTACCCCAGAAGAACCGGGGCGAGAGCCGGGTGAGAACCGTTGAGCAGTGTGAAGTCCGGGTGAGGCACGGGTGAGAGCCGCGACCGCTCCACGGACCGGGTGGAACACGGCAGATCACCGCTTAGGAGAGCTGGCTGAAGTTGACCTGCCCAGAATAGCCTGCCCGCAAAATATGTCTCCACTCGTTTGTTCATCGTTAGTTCACGCTTGTTCAACCCTTACTTTTGTTTGTTCAAGCATAGTTCTCGAGAAAACTGACATGTCGATGGGCAGGCTAGCTTCCACGTGCACGAAAACGAGAAAAAATATAGCCTGCCACCAAATTACGCCTCCCACCGATGTAATTGCGTTTTTTCACGTTTGGTCAACCCTTACTTTCGTTTGTTCAAGCATAGTTTATTTTAAAAAAAATAAAGCAGTGGGCAGGCTAGCTTCCACGTGTACGAAAACCAGAAATACGATAGCCTGCCACCAAATTATGTCTCCCACCGATGTAACTTCGTTTGTTCACGTTTGTTTAACCCTTATTTTTGTTTCTTCAAGCAGAGTTTTTTTTTTGAAACTAAAGCAGTGGGCAGGCTGGCAGCCACGTGCACGAAAACGAGGAAAAAAATAACACCTGCCACCATATTATGTCTCCCGCCGATGTAACTGCGTTTGTTCACGTTTGTTCAACCCTTAATTTCGTTTGTTTAAGCATAGTTGCTCAAAATATTACAAAGCCTTTTACTGTGTACACACTCAATTCCTTGCGGATGTACTCGCCGTAAGTTACGGAAAATTGAGTGCAAACGTAACGCACGGAAAAATTCACTCTATTAATGATGGACAATTTTTTCATAATACAATCATACTTAGATCTGTAGGATATAGAGATGTATTCGATTTTTTTTCACCAACCTTAGGGATCGAGATGCGTCGGTATTACAGATATAATTCAGTTACGGACCGTAAACATACGCATTACAGTAAGTTTTAGGTCCGTTACGTTTGCACAAAATTCTCCATAGCTTACAGCTTTTACATCCGTCAAGAAGTGAGAGTATGCAAAAGAAATTTTGGTTTAACTTAGTTTAAAAAGCCTTTCCTTGCTAGTCAACCCGCAATTCTGCATCATTGTCACAAGTCTGCAGGGAGCAGGGTTGGCATAGAGTATTAAATTACATTTTTATTTTATTTTATTTGGTCAAATAATATTGCCCTTCTCTCCACTGCGCGGCGTCCTGCGCTTCAGTCAGCGTCTAACCTGGCTGAAACTCATGACGCTATCAACTGCGAATTTATAAAGTCCTCTCGGAGGTCATGAGGGTCATGAGGTGTCCCCAGGTACTGTATTTTGTATTTCGCACAATTTGGCCCCATTTAATACTCTATGCCAACCCTGGCAGGGAGGCATCCTTGCTGCAAAAAGTGTACTCATTTGTATGGTTGCAGGTCCCTCGGAAGGAGGTAGTAGTAAAGGATTTAAAGAGGCTTGTCACGGTGTTGGTAGAGAAGTGCCAGAAGGTGTTCTTTTTGGGACTCCCGCCCATTCCAAAATACCCCTACGAACATAATATCAACAAGTCAGTGAGAGGCTTTAACAATGAGCTACACACTGAAAACTCTATAGTGAGCATTGCACGCTTAAGTTAGAGTGAGCATGGCATGCACGCTTTAGTTAGAGTGAGCATGGCATGCACGCTTAAGTTAGCGTGAGCATTGGGATGCTTGCTTTAGTTAGCGTGAGCATCCCGATGCTCACGCTAATTTGTACCTATCTCAGTGGGGAGAATGCACACTCCAATTAGCGTGAGCATTGGGATGCTTGCTCTAGTTAGAGTGAGCATCCCGATGCTCACGCTAACTAAAGCAAGCATGCCATGCTCACTCTAACTAAAGCGGGCATGCCATGCTCACTCTAACTTAAGCGTGCAATGCTCACGATAGAGTTTTCAGTGCAGCTGCTGAGCTACAGTAAATTCTACACATCACGCATTTATTTTACCACCCCCCGAAAATTAGACCTTTATATTCACGAATATTCCGTTTACAAACGATACATTTGTAACAAAGGAATTTTTGCACCTAATCTTAGCAAATTGCTTTAATGGCCAGTCAAGATTCACTGTAATGACAGAATTTACTTCAGATCATGAGCAAAATTTCCTTTGCAACAACGGAACCGGTTTTTATCGAAATATTCGCAATATCAAAGGTACAATTTTCTGGGTGTATTGTTGCGGCGTGCCAAGCAATGTTACATAGAGTTTCAATATGAATTATTATTATTTCAGGATACCAGCAGATACAGTTTGTAGATGTGTACACCCAGTTTGTAAACGGCTTGGAACATGCCACAATGTATTTCGAAATGTTAGTACAATCATAAGTATCGAGACATGCAAACTAATTATGAACTAATTATATCACGACTAATTGTTGTTACAGGAAAAGCAATGACCGCCTCCATCTAAATGCCAGCGGCCACAGGGTTATTCTGCAGAAAATTAGAGATGTTCTTTAGATTAGTTACAATTACCTGACACATATTTTTAGTGAAAATAAGCATAAATATTCTGACATATTGTTTTTATTTTTTTTTAAATTAGCCAAAGATATCAGAAGATTGTTTTTACACTTTTTATTGTAAGTGTATTAAATTTCCCAAATTGTAAAATAAATTTAACTGGCTACCTTTTTTCTTGCTCCCGTTCCCCAAAAGAAAGGCCTAACCACCACTTTCTCCACTAACGTACGCTTGAACAAACAAAACTAAGGGTTGATCAAACGTGAACTAACGCAGTTACATCGGTGGGAGACATAATTTGGTGGCAGGCTATATTTTTTCTCGTTTTCGTGCACGTGGCAGCCAGCCTGCCCACCGCTTTACTTTTTTAAAAATCAACAACGCTTGAACAAACGAAATTAAGGGTTGAACAAACGTGAACAAACAAAGTTACATCGATTGGAGACATAATATGGTGGCAGACTATCGGATTTCTGGTTTTCGTACACGTGGAAGGTAGCCTGCCCACTGCTTTATTTAAAAAAAAATTAAACTATGCTTAAACAAACGAAATTAAGGGTTGAACAAACGTAAACAAACGCAGTTACATCTGTTGGAGTGTTGAGGTGGATTCACGATGGACCCGCTTCTAGCGGGTCCGCCCCGCTCGGAGCGGGTCGGACCCGCTACTAGCGTTTTTGCACAAAACAAAAGTAATTTCCATTGCGGCGATGTAAAACTGATCATGACAGACAGCCAATTGCAGCCCAGGCCCAAGGAAAAAGAAGCGAGATCAATTAGGCAAATTATTGCGACTCAAAGTGAAACTGACGCGAGTTGCGTGTTCTCCGTGTCGAAAACGCTCGGAGCGGAGCCGGCCCGCTCGCGCGGTGCATCATGGGACACACCGAGCGGGTCGGACCCGCTGGCGCGGTGCATCATGGGACGCACCGAGCGGAGCCGGCCCGCTCGCGCGGTGCATCATGGGACACACCGAGCGGAGCCGGCCCGCTCGCGCGGGTCCGACCCGCTCGGTGTGTCCCATGATGCACCGCGCCAGCGGGTCCGACCCGCTCGGTGTGTCCCATGATGCACCGCGTGAGCGGGCCGGCTCCGCTCCGAGCGTTTTCGACACGGAGAACACGCAACTCGCGTCAGTTTCATTTTGAGTCGCAATAATTTGCCTAATTGATCTCGCTTCTTTTTCCTTGGGCTTGGGCTACAATTGGCTGTCTGTCATGATCAGTTTTACATCTCCGCAATGGAAATTACTTTTGTTATGTGCAAAAACGCTAGTAGCGGGTCCGACCCGCTCCGAGCGGGGCGGACCCGCTAGTAGCGGGTCCATCGTGAATCCACCTTTGTTCGTTCTCGTAATTTCTCATTCCTTGCATTGTGTGTTAGAGTTTACAGTTTTGTATTGTTTCCGGTTCCGACCGTTCTTTTGTTTGTACTTTTTTTGTTGTGAACAAGACTTGTGATTGTGAAGCGGTGTGAAAGCGAGAGAATATAGTGGTGATTGAATCCTTGTGATTTTCATTTGAAAAAATACGATCTCACGAAATCCTGGTAGGCACGAAGTATGTTTTGGTTTCATCGGATTTTTTGGTGGATAGTCTATGTAGAAATTGAGTTAAAAATTTCCAACCAATTGAGTGAAAATATTGAATTTTTTTCTCTCTCAGTGTTTGATGATAAGCAGCAACATAAGTTTAGGTCACAAGCCAAATTTCAGGTAGTTTGCTTAAACGACTTAGAAGCTAGGTTGTCAGTAAGAAAATGTCCGATCAGCTTGATTTTTGAATTGTAGGCTCGTTGTGCAATAAACGTTCGAACACTGAATTCACACTTTTCTTCTAGAGTGTTCTTTCAATTCTTAGATTTTGAATTACTGTGAATGACTTGAATCAACAGGTCCCCAGCCACGGTCCTCCTCCCCCTCCCCTGCGTAACGCGCAGAGGGGCCGAGCCGAGCACCTGCAACAATACCGATTGGGCTTGGCTCCCCTTCGGACTTGGCACTATCCTGGGGGGTAGGCAACCCGCGGCTGGCCGGGGAGGCGCCGCGGAGCGCGTTTGAGATGGGAGTGCCCAGTCCTGTGCCTTCTATAGTTCTAGGCCTCCGCTCGACAAAAGAAGGCCGACGGCTCGGCGGCTCACGCGTCCACCTCGCGACTTTGACTCTTTATATTAGGTGAACGAAATGTTGCACAGTCTACATGAATGTGTAAATATCAGTTTGGGACCTGCGGAAATCGTTTTTAAAAATTTCACGTAGATTCGTCGAGAAGGAACAAAAGTGATTCGTAAAATGGTTTACGTAAAGATACACGTAGATGTACACCATTTCACGAATCAGTTTTGTTCCTTCTCGTCAGATTCAAGTCAAACTTTGCCAAGCGATTTCCGCAGATAGAAAACTGATATTTTCGCATTCAGTTTCATCTTTTTAACGTTTTGATGACTTTAAACAATGAGTTGAAGTCGCGAGGTGGACGCCGTCAGCCACCGGCCGTGGTGGCATAACAGTCCTAGCCAACAATCAGGAGCCGCGGCGGCCAGCTAGTGGTCACGTTCAAAACTGTCCTTCGTGGTGCATCCTTTTGCACGGCGCGAAACTACAACAATTCTGACGTGACCACTCCCTCCTTCGAAACTTTTGGACATCGAGGTACAAAGCAACAGGCGATGCTTTTCATTGGTTGAAAACAACCGCGAAATGGTGTTATTGGTTGGAGCTTTCCCCGACCCGGCTCGGCTTCCCTCTCCACGTCTGTTTTCCCGTGACAAGCCGAGCATTACCATAGAAACGGAGATTTTAACTTCAAATTTCTCAAAATTGGCCGCTAACTTTTGGATGCCATTGCAGCAGTGAACTCAGGAGATTCGGTTTTACCTCTATGTAAAATCTTATCAAAATCGTATAGAAAAGTTAAAAGTTTTGTATAAGGGGCCATGCTAATAAAAAAAAAAAAATCGGATCCTGAGGGAAAACCATAAGGCTACTTCGTGCCTAAAAACATTATCAACCTCAAGTACCACCCACAAATACAGAAACTGACAACATCAGTGGGAGACATAATATCGTGGCAGGTGTTATATTTTCCTCGTTTTTGTGCACGTGGATGCCAGCCTGCCCACTGCTTTATTTAAAAAAAAAAAAAAAACTCTGCTTGACCAAACGAAATTAAGGTTTAACAAACGTGAACAAACGAAGTTACATCGGTGGGAGACATAATTTGGTGGCAGGCTATCGTTTTTCTGGTTTTCGTACACGTGGAAGCTAGCCTGCCCACTGCTTTATTGTTTTTTAAAATAAACTATGCTTGAACAAACGAAAGTAAGGGTTGACCAAACGTGAACAAACGCAGTTACATCGGTGGGAGGCATAATTTGGTGGCAGGCTATATTTTTTCTCGTTTTCGTGCACGTGGAAGCTAGCCTGCCCATCGACATGTCAGTTTTCTCGAGAACTATGCTTGAACAAACAAAAGTAAGGGTTGAACAAACTTGAACTAACGATGAACAAACGATTGGAGACATATTTTACGGGCAGGCTATTTTGGGCAGGTCAACTTCAGCCAGCTAAGGGCAGCGCCTGTTGGGCGCGACTTTTGCGCCTTCTTCAAGGCGCCCCGAAACTTCGCCAAAAAAGCGCCCCTCAGGGCGCTTTCTTAAACATTTGTTTTCCCAGTGGATGTACGGTCTTAAAGAAATTTGCATCAACAGGCAGTATAGCATCCCTTCGCGGCACCGCCCCCCGTGCAGCAGACAAATCCCTCTTCTCCAGTCCCATACGGTCGATGTCTCGATCCTCGGGCACCCTCTCGTCTCTATCGCATCGTACACAGCATACATTTCTCGTACCCCCAGTAGAACGGTAGCGCTTGTTGGGGGCGACTTTTGCGTCTTCTTCAAGGCGCCTCGAAAGTTCGCCAAAAAAGCGCCCCTCAGGGCGCTTTTTGGGGTGCTTTTCGATCGTAGAAAGCGCCCTGAGGTGCGCTTTTTTGGCGACCGTACATCCACTGGGAAAACAAATGTTTAGTTCTGCACATCAAGACATCAATTGGTGTTTAGTTTCAAATGTGCAAAAACCAAACACTTGCTAGTGTCGAGCTGAACTAAACGTCAACTGGTGTGCACTTGTTCTACATTTGTGGAAACGTTTAGTCAACTGCACACCATGTGGTGTGCAGTTTCTCGAAGTATCCCATTGTAACCATTATGCCTCGGGTAAGTGTCCAGTGAAACTATCATAAATCCCACGTCGTGATGTGTGGCGTGGTTCTCGGCTATGTGTACTCGTGTACTCTCGAGCACGCTATGCATAGTCGCTTGTGCGTAAGCTGCATCAGGCTCCTGGCGTTTCGCGCTTGTGGCGTTTCGCGCTTGCGGCGTTTCGCGCTGGTGGCGTTTCGCGCTTGTGGCCTTTCGCGCTTGTGGCCCGGCCTTTCGCGCTTTTGGCGTTTCGCGCTTTTGGCGTTTCGCGCTTTTGGCGTTTCGCGCTTTTGGCGTTTCGCGCTTGTGGCGGTTCGCGCTTGTGGCCTTTCGCGCTCGTTGCGTTCGCGCTTGTGGATTTTCGCGCTTGTGGACGTCGTCGGAATTAAACTCCGGCTTCCTGCGTTTGGGCTCTCCGAGTAGGCCACCGCCTTCTCACCAGTGCTTGGCGGGTTCGCTTATCTAGTGTGTCGCAGGTGCTCTCATTAGCTCGGGCCTCGGTAACGTCAATTGTGGGGGCGCCATGGAGTGCGAGAGAAAAACGACACCATTCTGTGGCTCGGAGGAAGACTTTTTTGCCGATGAAATATTAAAATAATATAAAGCATTAACGGTGGTGCTAGAAATGTTTTAAACTTATTGTGAAATACACTAAATATCATCCATAACTCGGGTCGTACCAATAGTTCAACCATCGAACTATCTCGATGAAACATGGATATTAATTTTCGATAAAGCATCCGCTTCGAATCAACGTGTACCGCTCTCTTGTTACCACGATTTCAAATGGGGATCTTGTGTAGAATTAGAATCTAGAACGGGGATGTATCCCTGATACTGTACGAGCATAGGACGTTGTTCGGACAGGGAAAGAATTAAGTTTCACGTTGCATCCACCTCGAATCCACGTGGTTGTTCCCATGGGGAATTCTTGCTTATTATTTTCCTCACACGATGCTTTTGTAGACGATGACCCACATGCTCCATGAGCGCTGCGGTGGCCGTGTGAATAGCGAGCTCCACGGTCAGCGCCGTGAACAGAGCGGGTATACAGCACGACAGGGCGGCCACTTCGAAAAGCCACTTTACTGCACCAGATACCTGCGGTGATCCATCAAAGAGCAAGATATATATATATACATGAACAACATTTCACGGATTTTTTTCACGGATGAGATTTGTTTCTTCTCGACAGATTGAAGTCAAACTTTGCCAAACGATTTCCGCAGATATGAAACTAGGTAGATGTACGCCAGACCACGTCTCGCGTAACAGGCTTCGCGATATTTCGCGAAACACTGTTACGCTGCGACGCGCCTGCGAACATCTACCTAGGCCTGCGGCGCTTTCTGCATAAATTAGGATGCCATAACTTCGAAAATTATTTGAACGCTTGTCGTCAAATCTGGGGAATGCCATTGAATTGCACTCGAAGGGACCGTTCTGATGATTTACGGGCAAGGGTAGTTTATGACTGTCAGAACTTTTGAGTTATGCCTTTGCTGACTTGTTCAAAGACGATTCCAGAAACAAAACAGAGGGCACCATTGAATAGCACTCGTGAAGACAATTCCGGCGATATGCCGCTCTGGTGAGCGTAAATCTGATTAATACACCATTTACCGGCTTATTGGTGACTTCTTGTCCAAATTCAACCCTGTAACAGCAAAACGATAAGAGATACGGCCAAACGGACAAAAATTCCGTCCAAAGGTCTTACCTCGTCAAAATACCCCTGAAAGAACACCCAACATGCAATTTGACGACTTTTCGCCCTTAGGTAACGCTGTAGCGGCTAAACGGTAAGTGATACGGCCAAACGGACGAAATTTTCGTCCAGAGGACCGCAACTCGACGAGTTACCCCTTAGGACACTGTAAAAAAATATTTATTTTTAAAATTATTTTGTTCGAAAATGTAAATTAATTTTTAACGGTGTCAATTTTTGAGCTGGAAGGCCCATTTACGAACTCGTCCGAGCTATTCATGTTCAGAAGGTACTGTAAAAAATTCAGGTGGATATCTCAACTCGTTCTCGAGTTATCGTGCGTACAGACAGACAGACAAACAGACAGACAGACAGGAGCCAAATCCGATCAGTGAAGTAGTAGGCTTCGCTATCGCTCAGCCAACTAATATTTCCGCATTCAGTTCCCTTTGTCAACGTTTTAATGACTTAACAATGAGTTAAAGTCGCGAGGTAGACGCCGTCAGCCGACGACCGGGGCAGACATGGCTGAGGGAGGAAATGCCGAATGACAGTCCTAGCCAACAATGAGGAGCCGCGGCGGCCAGCTACTGGTCACGTTCAAAACTGTCATTGTGGTGCATCCTTTTGCACGGCGCGCAACTGCCACGATTCTGACGTGACCACTCCTTGCGTTGAAACTTTTGGACGTCGAGGTACAAAGCAACAGGCGAGCTTTTTTATTGGTTGGAAAAAGGAGCGTAATTGGCTAAGCGATAGCGAAGCCTATTACTTCACCGATCGGATTTGGCTGCTGTCTGTTTGTTTGTTTGTTTGTTTGTTTGTCTGTCTGTCTGTACGCACGATAACTTGAGAACGAGTACAGATATCGAGCTGAAATTTTTACTGTAGCTTCTTGGCCTGAATACCTCGGACAAGTTCGAAAATGGGCATTCTAGCTCAAAATTTGACACCGTTAAAAATTAATTTACATTTTCGAATAAAACGATTTTTAAAATAATTTTTTTTTACAGTGTTTTAAGGGGTAACTCGGCGAGTTGCGGTCGGCTGGGCGAAAATTTCGTCCGTTTCACCGTATCTCTTACCGTTTTGCTGTTAGGGCGTTGAATTAGGACAAGATGTCTCCACAATATGCCGGTAAATGGTGTATTAATCAGATTTGCGCCCATCAGACCGGCATATCGCTGGAACCGTCTCAGGCGCGGATCCAGCCCGGTTCTGAGGAGGGTGTGGGGGGGGGGGGGGGCGCAGACCAAAACCCTCTACAAAACAGATTTTTTTTTTGGGGGGGGGCGGGGGGAGAATTTTCTGCCCTGCCAGTCTCTTTCCTTCCTCGTCCGTACGTGTTTTTTTATTTGTATTTACTTGCGGTCTCCTTCCTCCTCTCCTTTTTTCTCTCTCTCTTCTCTCTCCTCCTTTCTTTTTGTATTTTCTTTCCTTTTTCCTTTCTTCTCTTTTTATACCTCGGCTCGGGCTGAGGGGTGGGGGGGGGGGGGGGGCGCGACCCCTCAAACCCCCTACCTGGATACGCGCCTGAACCGTCTGCACGAGTGCAATTCAATGATGCCCTCTGTTTTCTTTCTCGAATCGTATTTGAACAAGTCAGCAAGGGCATATCTCAAAAGTTCTGACAATCCCAAACTACCCTTTACCGTACATCGTCAGAACGGTCCCTTCGAGTGCAATTCAATGGCGTTCCTCGATTTGACGACAAGGGTTCAAATAATTTTCGAAATTATGGCAGTCTTATATACAGAAAGCGCCGCAGGCCTGGGTAGATGAACGCAGGCGCGTCGCAGCGTAACAGTGCACAGTGGTCCAGAATCGCCAAAAACGGGAAATAAATCGTGAAATGAACAGGGCACGTCGCACCTTGAAACCAACTTCATCTAGAGGGTTTTCAAGGGTGCTCTTTTCATTTCTGACAAAATTTTTAAGATGCAAGGGGCGGAACCAGTCCAAAAAAGGGGGGTAAAGTTAAAAATTTGCTCAAATTTCACGAAAATTTGTACTGAGGGGTTTTTAAGAGTGCCTTTTTCATTTCTGATGGAATTTTTAAAATTCAAGGGGCGGAACCAGTCCAAAAAAGGGGGGTAAAGTTAAAAATTTGCTCAAATTTCACGAAAATTTATACTGAGGGGTTTTCAAGGGTGCTCTTTTCATTTCTGACGGAATTTTTAAAATGCAAATTTTCGTGAAATTTGAGCAAATTTTAACTTTACCCCCTTTTTTAGACTGGTTCCGCCCCTTGCATTTTAAAAATTCGGTCAGAAATGAAAAGAGCACCCTTGAAAACCCCTCACTATAAATTTTCGTGAAATTTGAGCAAACTTTTAACTTTACCCCCCTTTTTTGGTCTGGTTCCGCCCCTTGAATTTTAAGAATTCCATCAGAAATGAAAAGAGCACTCTTGAAAACCCCTCAGTACAAATTTTCGTGAAATTTGAGCAAATTTTTAACTTTACCCCCCTTTTTTGGACTGGTTCCGCCCCTTGCATCTTAAAAATTTTGTCAGAAATGGAAAGAGCACCATTGAAAACCTTGGAGATGACGTTGGTTTAAAGGTGCGACGTGCCCTGTTCATTTCACGATTTACTTCCCGCTTTTGGCGATTCTGGACTGGGCTCGTCCGACTACGAAATCGCATAACTTTGAGATCGTCTGTACGACGAAAGAGGAAGCTAGAGGAAAATATGCTTACGGCCCCGTAAACTACTCTGCCTTTACAACCAAATAAGAGTGGAAACTCATCAGGCGGTTTCAGGCGATTTTTTAAAACTCAAATTGAAAGTAGTCATTTTCACATTTCCCTATGTTATTGCACGCAAGCCTTTCAAAGTGCATAAAAATAAGATGGTTGGACCGATTGAAAAATTTCCGACTCTTACAGAAAGAGGAAAGTGTGTTCTTTCGATCGGTCAACACGTTTTGTCAATAACAGCACGTCGCATAACTCAAAACAAGGCTTTAAACGTGACATAATTTCAAGACTTTGCTGGCACCGAATCCAGGGGTACAAACAGGCTACTTTTATTGGCAGTTTTTGACTTAATTATTATGAATTAACGCAAAAGAGGGTCAGGGCGTGATGCACTGACCCTTTCACTACTCAGAAACTCTGTGGTTGGTATCGAAAAAAAAAATCGCTTTTTTGATTTATTTCCTACCTCTGGACCACTGTGCAGTGTTTCGCGCAATATCGCGAAGCCTGTTACGTGAGACGTGGTCTGGCGTACATCTACCTAGTAATATTATTGGCCAAAGCCGACTCGGCTCCCCTTTCCACGTTTGACAAGTCGAGTATTACCATATAAACAAAGATTTTTACTCCAAATTTCTCAAAATTGGTCGATAACTTCTACCTCTATGCCAACTTTTATCAAAATCGAATAGAAAATTTAGGTTTTACATAAGGGGCCGTGCGGTTGGCGTAATCTGTCCCACCTGTATTCCTTCCCACCTCGGTTTTTTAACTCAAGAAAACATTTTTTTAAAAAACGTATTTTAATTGTATATTTCTTCCCACCTGTAATCCTTCCCACCACCATTTTTTAACTAAAAAAAAATTTTTCTAAAAAACCTTTTTTAATTGTATATTTCTTTCCACCTGTAATCCTTCCCACCACCCTTTTTTAACTCAAAAAAACTGATTTTAAAAAGACGGTTTTTGATGGTTTATTTCTTCCCACCTGTAATCCTTCCTACCACCCTTTTTAAATTAAAAAAAACTAAAAAAAACAACTTAAAAAACTGAAAAAAAACTAAAAAAACTTTAAAAAAACGTTTTTTGCGTTGGCGGGTGGGCCGGCACGTCAAAGGGATAAGTGTCGCGGACTTGAGTTCCACCTATCGACACACAACCGCCACTCCCACGGGTAATTGGACATTGATTGTCAGTGCTGCCAGAAAAGTTAGGCCAAATCCGTCGATGCACGCCTGCATATAGCGGGCTACATGGACGCAAGAGTGCGCATATGTTGTCTAGAAGACAGGGGAAGACAGAAGACACTCAATATGACCACGACTTTACGCCCCACCTCTCGGCCCACTCCTCTACTTTTGGTCACAGCTATCACCAGGCTGATGGCTGTGATAGAAGAGTCGTCACGACGCCTTTGCCGGGCTTCATATTAATAACAAAAATCACCATTTTATTCATTCTTTAAAAAAGATTTTTTTTTTTTTTTTTTTTTTAAGGTTTTTTTAGTTTTTTTCAATTTAAAAAGGGTGGTGGGAAGGATTACAGGTGGGAAGAAATAAACCATTCAAAAACGTTTTTTTTTAAATCAGTTTTTATGAGTTAAAAAAGGGTGGTGGGAAGGATTACAGGTGGGAAGAAATATACAATTAAAAAAGGTTTAAAAAAAAACGTTTTTTTCAGTTAAAAAAGGGTGGTGGGAAGGATTACAGGTGGGAAGAAATATACAATTAAAATTCGTTTTTTAAAAAAACGTTTTCTTGAGTTAAAAAACCGAGGTGGGAAGGAATACAGGTGGGACAGATTACACACATCCGGGCCGTGCTAATAAAAAAAAAATCGCATCCTGGGACAAACCCATAAGGCTACTTCGTGCCTAAAAATAAAAGTAATCGAGGTAACAGTCTTAAATATAAGAATACACGATAAAACTCCTCTGTGAAAAATTGTTGGGCGTTGTGCGACAAGGTTTAGCCCTAACAGAAAACGACCTCCCTCTGAAGTCCCTTTTTTGAAATCCCTCAGAAGTCCCTGAACGAAATCCCCCGGATGTCCCGAAAGGGAGCAAAGAAGGGAATTGGGATTTCAGAATCCTATCCGCTCAAATCCCTCTGAAATCGAGCGATGCGCTGCCGCTACAGCGCACCTATTTGACTCAAACTAGTTTTATTATGTGTCCATGTCCCCATATATACTTATATAGTGTATCTACGGCCCCTCTGAAGTCGTCTGACACATTTAAAGTCGTCTAGGAAGTCATCTTATCTATGTTCTGTAAACAGCTCTAATAGATGGACTGGAGACAAAAGGGACTTCGGAGGGATTTCACTAAAGAGGAACTTCAGAGGGATTTCAAAACACGCGAAATCCCGAGGGGGTATGCACTCGCGTAATAGTCGGGTCAACTGTCCTGTAATAGAAGTGTAATACTCGTGTAATAACGCGTAATAGCCGTAATAGCGCGTAATTGCAGCGTAATAGAGCGTAAATGCAGCGTAGTAGAGCGTAATAGTTGCATAATAGAGCGTAATAGATGCGTAATAAAGCGTAATAGCGCGAAAAAAATATATAGCGGACGGAGTATCTACAACTGTTCCAGCGATACCCCTCGCTCGCCTTTCCAAAAGTACACTTCAAATATTCAAGAAAAAAAATTTTCATGTACTATTACCAAACAGGCTGCATTCTAAGTGGCAAGTCGCTGCCATGACTCCTTCCCTACTTTTACCTATAACTCATTTCTACATATTGCCAAAATGGTGGCATTTTATATCTGCAGAATAGGTGCACCTAGAGCTGCCATTTTCAGGGAAGACTCAGCTACCATAGGAGAGCCAACTAAAAAAACAAATACGGTCGATTCGGGGAACACCTTTTTATTTTTTTATTTTTTATTTTTTTTTGGGGGGGGGGGGAGGGGGACTGTTCACATGGAATCACTCTAAGTAAAATATAGAATGATTGAAATTTTCTCAGAGGAAGCATACTAGTTCACCCCCTCTAGGAACACCCTCTTGTTATTTTTTAATTGATTTACAATCCTATTACAAACCATTACAGGTATTACGCCTATTACGGGGCTATTACGACTACACGACTATTACGCGACTATTCCGACTATTACGCGACCATTACACGCTCAAAACATTTGAAATACCAAGGATTTCGTGGTAATAAGTGGATGTGTCTGGCTCCGCCACAAAATCTCAGAATGTGTTTTACTTGATTTTATGCATTTCCTTTTTTTAAATAGAAAAGCTGAGTTTAGCTGAAATTATCTGACTCCCCGACTCCCCGGTTCAGGTACACCCGATGATTGCGCGTAAATAGCCGACGTGGCTGAGTGTTTTGCTGAATAACATTCACCTTCGCAAACCATTTCAGCTCAGGGGTGATCAATTAAAAATCAGTCGGGAAAAGTAGCTGATGCAATGCTGTAGGCGAACTGCCAAATAACTAAGGCATAATCAGTTAACATCAGTCAAAGTGTCAGTTAAATGCGAACTGAATGACATCTGAGTGCGAGCTGAGCTGCAACTGAGCACTTACTGAACGGCAGTCAGTATCGATCAGCACTCTGTCGCTGACCTGCTCCGAGTTGACTTTCCGCGCGCTTTTGAATTCAAGGAAGTTCAGTAATAATCCGCTCAGACTCAGTACACAATTGAGTTTCTTGTCAGCTCACATTCACTTGTAAGTCAAACTGATTAAAGCTGAATCTTCCTGATTTTTAGTAACTGAGAAAAAGCTGAAATTAAATTATTTCAAATTAATTTTTTGGAAAAAAAAGTTTGGGGAAAACGTTCGGGAACGGCTGCGCCGCCTCAAAGATGGAGACGCGCTTCGGCTGGGCGAATGAACCGTTTGGAAAAAGTGCTTGGTGGGACCCCTAAACCTTGTCGCACAACGCCCAAATTTTGCACAGCGGAGTTTTATCGTGTGTTCTTTCATTTGAGACTGTTACCTCCTCGATCTAAGATTTTGACCCTAATAATGGAACGGTCTAGGGCACGTCGTGTCGAGGATTGAGGTAAAAATGTGATATCGCGTTTGTTCGGGCGTGAAATGAAAGACAATGTCAAGGAATGGAGAAGCCGCAATCTGGGGCCTCTCAGACCGCGTTAAACGGTATTGCAAGGCCTATTTCGATACCTCAGTTCGACAAAGACCTAGTCCACGGAGGAGCTACGACAAAGACGCAGTTGGGGCTAGCGCTTGGAGAACAGCTCAGTTGGAGCGCAAGCTTGAACAACCACTCAGTCGGAGCGAGCGCGTGGAGAACAGCTCACTCTTAGTGTTATTCATATGGGGAGTAAGCTGTTCTCCACGCGCTCGCTCCGACTGAGTGGTTGTTCAAGCTTGCGCTCCAACTGAGGTGTTCTCCAAGCGCTCGCCCCAACTGAGTCGTTGTCGAAGCTCCTCCGTGGACTAGGTCTTTGTTGAACTGAGGTATCGATTTCCAAAGTGCATTAAGAAGCACGCGAAGCCAAACGGTCGTTAACTCTGATATTCCTTGGGGGACTGATGTTACATCGATTTACCTCATATTCTTGTCAATATTACCTATATTACTTACAGTTTTACCTTAATATTACAATATTAATATGATAATACTAAAATACCCCCTATCTAAAACCGCTCACCGCCTCAGCGGCTGGGGACAAGCGCTCACCTCATTGTCGCCCGGGAACAACCGCTTACCGCGCAAGGCGCTCCGGATAACCGCTTAAGGGCTCATTTTAACGAAATCGTAATTTTGGTGTCATTCGATAGAGTTTTTCTTCCTCTTCAAAATTACACCAAAATCAGAATTTCGTTAAAATGACCCCTTGAGCGGTTATCCGGAGCGCCTAGCGCGGTAAGCGGTTGTTCCCGGGCGACAATGAGGTGAGCGCTTGTCCCCAGCCGCTGAGGCGGTGAGCGGTTTTAGATAGGGGGTATCGACTAAATACCTAAAATGGGAGTGGAGGCCCCCTCGACGTATTATTACGCACCAGGCTGTACTACGAATTAAGCGAGTAAAACCCCCTCGTTATTTGTTGACATTTTCTTACACTTAAAGCATGAGCTTTGATTTAAAAAATTGTTGTTTATCACTCTATCCCCCCTTCCCTCCCTTAAACTTACCATGTGCTGATCAGCGACCTATTCTTTTACCTGTAATCAGTGACTCTTTTTGCTTTCTTACCACAGACCAGTGACGAAGCCACGAGTTCACGCACGAAGAACCATCGAGGAGCATCCCGATTACAACACCCGCTGTGACCGAAACGGCGTAGACGGGATACACGCGCCAAAGCACCGTACGCAACCTGCGGACTTCGGCTACTAGTTCGGCCTGGAGAAAAGAGATAGTATAATATGTTTCCGTCGGAAATACACTCTAAATGACTATGGACATTTTTGTAACTAGCTCTGAACGTTTTTGTAGGTCACTAAATAAGATGCAATATTGTGTACAGTAACAATTTTAGATAAATCGTACCTAATGGCAGACAATTAAGAGGTCAAAATTGTATCTAGGTTAGTGACGTACAAGACGTTCAGAGCTAGTTACAAAAATGTCCGTAGTCATTTAGAGTGTAGCTCCTTGCTTCTGGCTGGGGAACTTACGCTTGAAGCCACAATCAGAAACCGTGTCACTAGCCTTGACGCCTTGACGCAGCTGCACCCCTGACATAAAAAGCATGTGGAAACCCCCTGGGTTGTGCGCCGCGCCGCGGCCGGCAGACTAGCACATCGGTCCGGATTCGTAGTTCACTGATGATCTGACAAAGGGACTGAAGTCCACCTCCGGTTCATTTTCGTTTTATATGTGGGAAATGATGCCTGACACCTAAGAATCATGCTTAAAAAAACGGCATGTTGATATCTATTACGGTTTTGTTGCTACAAAAAGTAACAAACAGACGTAAGTCCACAAGCGATCTGACAGAGTAACGTAAGTCCGGGTCTAATCTGACAAAGGAACTTAAGTCCACTGGTAGAGTCTGCCAGAGGAACTGGCCGCTTTTAATCACTTTGGCCGCTACATCGTTAAATGTACACAAGGAGTCGCTAAAGCGGTGTATATCACAAGCTTTAAATCATCACAGACCGGCATATTGCCTGAACCGTCTGCACCAGTGCAATTCAATGGAGCACACTGTTTTGTTACTCAAAGCGTATTTGATCCAATAAGCAAGGGAATATATCCAAATTTCTGAAATTTATCGACTGTGTCGAATCCCCCCGTCCCGTACATCGTCAGAACGGTCTTTTCTTGCGCAATTCAGTATGGCGTGCCAAGTTTTGACGATGAAGGTTCCAATAATTTTCGATAGTGTGGCATTCTTATCAATAAAAAAGTGCCGCAGGCCTAGGTAGATGTACGCAGGCGCGTCGCAGCGTAACTGTGTTTCGCGAAATATCGCGAAGCCTGTTACGCGAGACGTGGTCTGGCGTACATCTACCTAGTAAATAATCTTACTCATGGTAAATTCTTCGCTGCCCTCTGACCTGAGCCGTGCCACGTGCTTGCAGAGTCTGAGCCACAACACGCGCGTGTCGCAGAGCCTTCAGTATTGACGGCCTCTTCTGTCGCAAGATCATGTGAGCTGTCAGACTGGGAACGCAGCCAAAAAACGTTCGAACAGCTAGACGGTCGCTCAAAGTCTGCTCGTCACAGACAAACACGTTGTCTAGAACCGCCATCACTAACAGTCCACTGATGAGTACGCCCGAAACCTGCGTTGCCAGAAATGATCTCTGAAAGAATACTATGCAAAGTCGATTACTAGGTACACTGTAAAAAATCTGAAAACTGAGCGGTAGACTTTCAGATGAGAAAGTTATTTCCAGGTTCTTACTATGGATTCGCTGACTTCAGTATAAAAACTAACACTTTTTTCCATCGTAATCGGAACTTCAGAATAATACATCTTGATATTTCCTACACTGTCAGAAAAAACTACAGTGAATCTCGTTACAGCCTTTGCTGTAGTTTCAGGTACAGTATTCACTGTACTTTTTGGCAGTCAATCCCGTACCCCAAAAAATGAAACGGTTGAAATGAAAAACTAATTGTAGAATTAAATTCGTCTCGACAAGACGAGCAAAAAATGTCAATACATGTCATGGGTTTGGACTCGAAATGAAAATGTTATAAGCCTAGGTTTTTTAGGGTACAGGATGGACTGTCAGAAAAGTATAGTGAATCCTGTACTTGAAGCTACAGACATTGCTGGCACGCAAATTAACAGGATTCACTGTAGTTTTTTCTCACAGTGTACTACACTATCAGAATGTGCTTTTAATCGTGGTTTCAGTCTTCATTGAACGAATTTGTAAACTTGTACTCTGAATATTCAGCAATCAAAGAAAAAAATAAGAGATTTCGCTAGAGAAAGCTGAGACAAGACCTGAGGTTTTCCAAAAACTGGCCTACCGGCCACTAGACAGACAGTGCAGCTCCAATAGCAAACACTAAAAACTTAAACTTTCCTACGCTTAACGCTGGACAACATTTGCTTTGACAACTTTAACTGGCTAACGCTAACGTGAAAGCAGATGACTTTTACTTAGTACGTTTTGTCTCAAACTTTGAACTTCCTACTTCAAACTCAGAACTTTAACCTTTTTTCGCGTTAACTTTTACTGTCAGAACTTATCAACTTTTAGCTCTTTAACTTTCAGCTTTTAGCTTATCAACTTTTAGCACTCCAACTTTCCAGCTTTTAACTTTTTCACCTTTCAACTTTTCAATTTTAACGTTTTAACTTTTAACGTTTACTGACAAAAACTGCGAATCATTACGAGATAGCGTAGCGTGGCGCGTCGCGGCGTCGCGGCGTGGCGCGGGGAGTGGGGGCGTAGGGGCCTACAGCGGCCGACTAGTGTTTGGGGTTATGGGTCGTAAAACGGCAAAATGTTTACATGGCGGCATGCCCTTTGTTTCGGACAGAAAACGGTCACGCCACGGGCTCCCCTAGGAATATTTTGGCTGGGCTGGCTGACTGGCTGGGCTGGACTGACTGGCTGGCTTTAACTGGCAACTTTAACTGGACTGGCTGGCTGGCTTTAACTGGTACCTTTACCTTCGGGTAAAGCCAGTCCTACTGGGGACTGTCTAAAAAGTGTAAAATTCAGGAGCCTTGGGTATAAAATTCAATGCTTCACTGGGAGCGAGCCTTTACGATCACGTCACAGTGGTCTAGTGGGAGTCCAGAGGGAGCCGCGGGGGAACGGCTGGAAGAAGCGCTGGGCGACGGCAGGAAAAGAAGCAGACAAGAGAGTAGAGGAAAGGAGGGCGAGGAAAGGAGGGCGAGGAAAGGAGGGCGGGAGGCACCGAAGAGGGAGGTAGGAGAAGAGACAAATAGAGAACACACTGTAAACAAAATTTGGAAATTTCCAAAAAATATCGATCCAAACAGTTTGGAAAAAATATTTTCCAAAAAGTTCTTGGAAGTGACATTTTCTGACTGTTTTGGGAAATTTAGGAACTTTACCGGAAATGCGAAGGTGGACGAGTGTGACTTGAAGACTCACCAACCGTTTTAAGAACGCATATATTTTAAAAGTTGTAGGAATTTCTTTACGAAAGTCTGGAAGAGTTATGGAAATCTCCAAACAATTCGGAAATTCAGTTTTCCAAACAATTTGGATTTCAAATTTTCCAAACTATTTGTGGTACACATTTTCCAGTAAACTGTTTGGAAATTTCCGAACAAATTTTTTACAGTGCAGAGAACAAAGGAAGAAAGGAACAAATGTCTATGACTCTTTTAACTAGGTAGATGTACGCCAGACCACGTCTCGCATAACAGGCTTCGCGATATCTCGCGAAACACTGTTACGCTGCGACGCGCCTGCGTACATCTAGCTAGGCCTGCGGCGCTGTCAGTATGGGTAAGAATGCCATAAAAAAACGCTTCAATTAACGAAACGGTAAGCGCCATTAAATTTCACTCGTGCAGAGGGTTCCGGCGATATGCTAGTCTGTGATAAGCGAAAATCTGAGAAATACACAACTCTACGCGTATATGAAGGAGTTTTTGTCCAAATTTGACGCTGCAGCGGCTTAACGGTGCGAGATACGGCCAAACGGACGAAATTTCCGCCCTGAGGGTCGCAACTCGTCGAAATACCTCGGAAACGACACCCAACATGCAATTTGTGGACTTTTCTCCTTTAAGTCACGCAGTAGCGGCTAAACGGTAAGAGATACGGCCAAACGGACGAAATTTTCGGCCTAAAGGCCGCAACTCGCCGAGTTACCCCTTAGGACCTTGTGAAAAACTATTTATTTTAAAAATTATTTTTTTCAAAAATTAAAATTTATTTTTAACGGTGTCAATTTTTGAGCTAGAATGCCCATTTTCAAACTCGTCCGAGCTTTTGGGGCAAGAAAGCTACAGTAAAAATTTCAGCTCGATATCTCAACTCGTTCTCGAGTTATCGTGCGCACAGACAGACGGACACACAGACAGACAGACAAACATTGAACTTTTTTAGCACTCAAGTGGCGTAATAGGCTTCGCTTCGCTCAGCCAACGAGCACTATCACAAACTTTATTTTAATTTATCACCTATTTACTGTTCCCAGTTATTGGCTGAGCGAAGCGAAGCCTATTACGCCACTGGAGTGCTAAACTAGGTAGATGTACGCCAGACCACGTCTCGCGTAACAGGCTTCGCGATATCTCGCGAAACACTGTTACGCTGCGACGCGCCTGCGTACATCTACCTAGGCCTGCGGCGCTGTCAGTATACATTAGGATGCCATAAAATAAAAAAAAAAACGCTTGAAATAACGAAACAGTGGGCGCAATAAAATTTCACTCGTTCAGACGGTTCCGGCGATATGCCGGTCTGTGATAAGCGAAATCACAACTCTAAGGGTATATTAAGGACTTTTTGTCGAAATTTGACGCTGCAGCGGCTTAACGGTGCGAGATACGGCCGAACGGACGAAATTTCCGCCCAGGGGGTCGCAACTCGCCGAAATACCTCGGAAACGACACCTAACATGCATTTTTAGGACTTTTCTTCCTTTAGTCACGCAGTAGCGGCTAAACGGTAAGAGATACGGCCAAACGGACGAAATTTTCGCCCGGAGGGTCGCAACTCGCCGAGTTACCTCTAAGGACACTGTAAAAAATATTTATTTTAAAAATAATTTTTTTCGAGAATGGAAATTAATTTTTAACGGTGTCAATTTTAGAGCTAGATTGCTCATTTTCGAACTCGACCGAGCTTTTAGGGCAAGGAAAATACAGTAAAAATTTCAGCTCGATATCTCAACTTGTTCTCGAGTTATCGTGCGCACAGACAGACAGACACACAGACAGACAGACAGACAGACAGACACACACACAAACATTGAACTTTTTAAGCACTCAAGTGGCGTAATAGGCTTCGCTTCGCTCTGCCAAAAAGTTCAATGTTTGTGTGTCTGTGTGTCTGTGTGTCTGTCTGTCTGTCTGTGCGCACGATAACTCGAGAACGAGTTGAGATATCGAGTTGAAATTTTAACTGTAGTTTCTTTGCCCCAAAAGCTCGGTCGAGTTCGAAAATGGGCATTCTAGCTCAAATATTGACACCGTTAAAAATTAATTTACATTTTCGAAAAAATAATTTTAACAATAAATATTTATTTTTCAGTGCCCTAAGGAGTAACTCGGCGAGTTGCGACCCACGGGGCGAAGATTTCGTCCGTTTGACCGTATCTCTTACCGTTTAGCCGCTACTGCGTGACCAAAGGAAGACAAGTCCTAAAAATGCATGTTGGGTGTCGTTTCCGAGGTATTTCGACGAGTTGCGACCCTTTGAACGGAAATTTCGTCCGTTTGGCCGTATCTCGCTCCGTTAAGCCGCTGCAGCGTCAAATTTCGACAAAAAGTCCTTAATATACGCTTAGAGTTGTGTATTTCTCGGATTTTCGCTTATTACAGACTAGCATATCGCCGGAACCGTCTGCACGAGTGAAATTTTATTGCGCCCACTGTTTGGTTACTTAAAGCGTATTTTTTATGGCATCCTAACCCATACTGACAGCGCCGCAGGCCTAGGTAGATGTACGCAGGCGCGTCGCAGCGTAACAGTGTTTCGCGAGATTTCGCGAAGCCTGTTACGCGAGACGTGGTCTGGCGTACATCTACCTAGTATACCTTTTTAATGTTGTTATCTGTTGTTGAATTAATGTTTATAAAAAAAAAAAAAAAATGGTTAACGTGATGGGATGGCAGTACGGCAGTCCGAGGTTCAACTCCGCGTCCTGGCTGGGACTGTTATCCCGCCTTCCAATAGTTTTCTTTGAAAGTGGGTGGGGATTCCAACAATAGAGTCAGTCCTGGATTAATGATTTTAGTAGAAACTAATACTACCTAGAAAGGAGTGGAGTTGGACAACGTTTATAGGGATAGGTGCATCTCTAATTGGATTTGCACGCTTTTTTAAGGTATGAATACCAACACTATCAAGTCTATGACCGAGGAACTCAATGGAATGAACATACCACTGGCACTTTGCCTCTTTGATTCTGACATTGTGACCAGACAAAACTTTAAACAGAGCATTCAAGATTAAATCTTATTTTAACTTAGATTGTGCAGCACAGACAATGTCAGCTAAATATGCAAACATTTTAACCTCAAAACGATTATCATCTGTCCTCAACTCCATTTTCACTTCAATTATCATGTGATCCTTAACACACTGGTAGTCTATTGGTGCTGATGCAACTCCAAATTGTAGGCGTATGCGGGTTGGCTGAAGGAGGCCAAGAGTTGTGTTGACAGTTAGGACTTTAAGTGATGGCTCAGTAATTCAAGTTGTAGAAAGGCCTCGGACAAATCTATCACACAGAATACTTTACTACCCCCTATTGCCATAAAAATATCAGCAGGAACAGGTAAAGGCTAATAACCTAATTCAATATTTGGGTTCACTGTTCTTTTGTAGTCAATTATATTTCTAAGGGAGCTGTCTGGCTTCTTGACAGGCCAGGCTGGTGATGCCCATTCAGAATCCCTTACCTGTTGTTAATGTCCATCTCGAATTGGCTTCAGGCCTTGCAGCAGGGCGTCGATGGTCAGCGTGTCCAAATCTGCCGGGAGAGGCGCGCGAGCGAGGAGGGCGGTTTCCCTGGGCAGCAGGTGAAGAAGAAAGTATCTGCAACGTCGACTGTCGCAGACCTCCACATCGTCGTCGTCCGCCCCAGGATCATACGGTGTCGTACCGAACACCTCATCGTTGAGTGCAACGAAGAGTTGAAACCGCCGTAAAAATAATCTTCAGGTTTCCCACAGTCAGTATTAGAGATGGAAATTTTCCGGAAACTTTCAAAGTGTCCGAAAAAAACCGGAAAAATAGGAAAAAAACGGAAAAATACCGGAAAAATTGGAAAAATTTGTTTTTAAGTCCTATAGTTAAATATGAACATAAAAGCCACTACTTTCGTATTTCATCAGGTCTTTACTTCCACTGGCAACTCTAGATAACCAACTGGAATCGCAAAAAACGAACGAGAAGGAAATGTAACAGGGTATAAATAGTATGAGTACACTGAGAAGCGTCTTCACATAGTGATGAAAATATGCTTTTTGCCTATTTCCAGGCGAAAAGTCGTGCTTTTTGCCTATTTTGCAGGATGAATCTTTCCAATTTTTCCGAGGCTAGAGAAAAAAACCGAAAAAAACAGTGTTTTTTCCCAATTTTTCCGGAAACTTTCCGGGCATTTTCATCCCTAGTCAGTATTGTACGGCGTCAAATGTCCCTGGACGGCGGGGACTGCTTGCGCCATGTTGTTGAAGCTCAACGAAGGCGCCGGATCAAGATGGCGGCCACAGGGCTGCGGCAGCCAGCGTGCGTAGGGCGCCAAGGGCTGGGTGTGTTCAGCTTGGCCAAAGTCCGACTGACTAGATGATTGTTCACTTAACGACTTCGCTGCACATTTATCTTGGACCCAACCCAAACCAATGAACATCCTCGTCGTCAATGTGGTGAACGAGTGGTGTAGGCTAGTTCATTCGGGTTTGGGTGGGGAGAAATGCATCACACGACTTTCTACAAAACTATTGTCTATTTCGATAATCGATAATTCGTTACACCAAAAACTTTGCACAACTGTTACACCGAAAGTCTCACTGAACACAGCAGACCACTATTCTCTGACACACAGAAATGTTTCACTGGGCGACAAACGCACCGAACTCTCCGGACACACGACACACCGGACTCACACGACAAACTAAACGCTCCGCCAGGGCAGCGTAGGGGACCGACAGGGCGCTCTGGTGGCGCGTTGGAAAACTAACCCAGAGTCGGTACGACACAGCTGACGCGCCGCTCCGAAAAACTAGCCTATCGCCGGTTTCCCGCTCCGAAAGACTTGCCTATCTGCCTCGCCGCTCTGAAAGACTAGCCTTTCTGCTTTTCTGGCGCTCTCTGCAGCGCTGCCTTCTTTCAGTTGTAAGTTCACTTATATGATAGTGCAGAACAAGTAAAAATTGCTCCGTGTTCTTAAAAGACAAAGAAACACACGGCAGTTTTACATTTTGCTCTACTATCAATATAAGTGAACTTACAATCGAAAGGAGGCAGCTCTGCAGAGAGCGTCGGGAAAGCAGATAGACTAGTCTGTCGGAGTGGCGTAGCAGTCAGGCTAGTTTTCGGAGCGGGGAACCGGACAGGCTAGTCTTTCAGAGCGGCGCGTCAGATAGGATGTTGTTGCACAGGCACGTCGATTTTAGTTAACAACATAATTGCACCCCGTCTCATGTAGGCTCGTTCGACGCAGAATTTTCACCTGAAATCCATGGTTAGCTTTCCAATTAAATTAGAATGCCCGGCCAGGAAATAAATCGAGAAAACCTTAAATCTAATGCTTTTGCTATTAATAGCGCCTTTACAAGATGTTTTATCCTCCTACCTTTGTTTTTTCAGTGTATTCCAGTGAATTGAGCCATACCTTACGTTTGCAAAAGACTCACAATGATTAGCACATCCACGAGCAAATAATAGTGTAAGTCGACCTCTTACACGAAACCTAGTCTGGCGTATATCAATCTATCTCGTCTTACCCGTGACTCACGTAGAAGTTGCAGTGTTTTAACCGTCCGACTCGGTTGGGCTTCTCGACGGTCTCCCATGATAACAAGCCACTCTGTTAAGTAATTCTCCATGTTGCGACCTGTGGAAACGTTTTGGACCTTCTTTCATTTTATATTCTTTCGGGTATGTCACTGCAAGACAACTAGAACTTTAGGAATTAAGCCAAGCATGACTGCTGGGTATGTTTCAATAATTGGCCGTAGGTGACGCTGGTATGACGGTTAGTCTAGAGATGTGCGAACAGGCATTGTTTGAATTCGAACGAACACGAACATAAAATTTTGAAATTAATTCTAACCGAACCGAACCGAACACGAACAACGGAAAATTTTGTCGAACGAACCGAACCAAACAGAATGTTGTTTGAATCCGAACGAACAAATGGTGAACACTCCTTTTAAATTAAAGAGCCGCAGCAGCTAGTCGACTTAATGTTCGATGACGAACACTGCCATATTTTATTTTTCGAACAGTTCGTGTTCGAACACTTGATGTTCGATCCCGAACGAGCAAATTATGTGTTCGTGCAGATCCGAACATGTTCGCACATCTCTAGGTTAGTCTATGAGCGCGCAGAAGAAATCAAGACTGCCTGGAGTGCTTTTCAGGCACACTCTCAGACCAGTACCGATTTTTTAAAATTAGTAAACACCTACTTTTTTACGCAGTACCCTCATTCGCTTATGGAAGTGGTAACCGTAAGTTACGGTGAATTTTGTGCAAGCGAAAGGCATGGAGAAATCCGCTGTGTTACAGATGAAAACTGTCCTGTAATATGGACAGTTTTCATCCGTATCACAGTAGATTTGTCCATACCTTACGCTTGCAAGAAATTCACTGTGCCTTACGATTAGCACATCCGCAAGCAAATAAGAGTGCGGGATTACTGACCAATTTAATACTTATTCTGTACAGTTTTGTAAGTACCTTACTCATAAAAGAAGAAATTGTCAATAATGAAAAAAGGGAATAGTGCGTTCAACTGATGACAACAGTTGTAAGTATACGCAGTAGGCACCTGACCCCTAGCGGGGTCCAGAACAAATGCAAGAGTGAGATGTCTGATCTAAAATGAGCGAGATTTTTTACCGTTGTCCCATTTAAGTGAGACTTTAGAAACCTCGCTCTTATTGAGAAAGAATCTGCAACATGACTCAAATTGAGTGAGATTAAGGATAAAAATCCTCACTCAAAAAGGGCGACGTTTCCCAATCCTCGCTCATACAGGGTGCGACTTTTAAACCCATTTCTCGCCAAGCGAGAATACCACACCTCGCGCTCACAGAGAGAGAGATCTCGCTCTCCTGTGGGCGAGGATCCTCGCTCTGCGGTATTTACAGTGTGCTAAAAGAGTTAAGTTACACCATACAGAGACTCATAGAACTAGCATGGTTGGCATGCATATGAAATAATAAACATTGGTCGCACTAGCTAAAAAAAATGAAACACCCGTGATAAGGTGGATTTGTGCGCAGCGTGTGCGTGACCCGTGCGCCGCTTGCTCATGTCGCGTGCGCGACCCGTGCGCCGCTTGCTCATGTCGCGTGCGCGACCCGTGCGCCACTTGCCCATGTCGCGTGTGTGACACGCGCGCAGATTGTGCGAAACACTGTCGCGACGCGTGCGAAACGGGTGCACATGGCGTGCCAAACTCCTGCAAATTTAATAATATTTTTAATAATATTTTAATAATTTTTAATAATTTTTTTAATAATTTTTTTTAATAATTAATAATTTTTAGTAATATTTTAATAATATTTTATATTTTACATCTAATTGATAGGGCATAGTTTTTAACAACAATCTACTAATTCTTTTTGAAGTAACTTCTGCTAGTGCTTGTTTGAATATTGGCACAAGAGGCTTATGGTCAGTAAACACAGTGACTTTATTCAATCAATATATGTAATAATGAAATTTTTGAACTGAGAAGACTATGGCAAATAACTCTTTTTCAATCTGCGCATAGTTCTTTTCAGCTTTTGTAAGGCTACGAGACACAAATGCAATGGGATTTTTACTTTGCATTAAACAATTACCTAACCCATCTTTTGAAGCATCACATTGGATCTCTGTGGGTTTACTTGGATTGAATACTACTAGAGATACAGCATTTTCAATTTTACATTTAATCCTGTCTAGTGCCTCGGTATGAAATGGCAACCATTGGAACTGAACATTCTTTCTAGTAAGTTGAGTCAAACAAGATGTTTCGTCAGCTAACTTAGGTATAAATTCTGTCACATGGTTTACTATTCCCAGTAATCTCTGAAGCTCTTTTACATTTTGAGGAATCTTAAGTGACTTTATTGCTTCTATTCTATCAGGATCAATTGTTTTTCCATTTTGAGAATATATGCGCCCCAGAAATTTCACAGATTTCTTTTTAAACTGGATCTTACTTGGGTTAAAATGAACATTATTCTCTTTTGCTCTTTCAATGACTTGTAAGAATATCTGATCATGTTCTTCCTCAGTAGCAGCAACAATTAACATATCATCAAAGTATAAAATTACACCTTCAATGTCCCCAAATATATCAAACACTGCCTTCTGGAAAGTTTCTGGAGAAACGTTCAGCCCAAATGGTAATCGTAAAAATTGATAGATTCCAAAGGGTGTGGAGAATTTACACAAATCACTTGAACTTTGATCTAATTTACAGTGCCAGAATCCCGATGTCAAATCCAGAACACTTAAATGGGACTTATTAGTTAAAGCCATGCTTATATCTTCCTTTGTTGGGATTTCAAAAAATGGGCGGCAAAATGCCTCATTCAGGTACTTTGCGTCTAAGCATATCCTAAGTGAGCTATCTGATTTCTCAACAATTACGACTGGACTGATATATCCCGTAGGATTATCACATTTCCTGATTATTTCTTGTTCACTGAGTTTGTTCAAATACAACTGATATAATCGTTTTATAGCAAAGGGGACCCTTCTAGAAGGAATTGCAACAGGCTTTTTAGTTAAGTCTACTCGTAAAGAATATTCCTTAGGAAAACATCGTGGTTCCTTAGAAAATACAGTTGGATTATTTGAAATTAGTTCTTGCAGGTTCTGAATGGAATATTTTGGTTTGTCATCTACAAAATGAACCTTTTTGCCATGGGGCTTACATGATTTGGAACTACTAGGTAAGTCATTCAAGTTATTTTGGCAGACTGTAGCTGTCTCCAATGCGCTAATAGAAACTCTACAAATATTTGCAACTTTGTCTGATTTATAGGTAACTCTATTAATCAGGCCAAAGGCTTCACATGATAGAAGACCTAGGAGCGGTACTGATTCTACATCTGCTACAATGAATTCTAGGTCTATTGTAATTTGATTTAGTTGACAGTCAAAGAATTTTAATTTGCCTAGCGGCCTCAGCAAACTACCCCCGTACACTTCCAATATAATATGGGTGGGCATTAGTTTATATTTACTTTTTCCGAGTGCTAAATCTAAAAGTCTTTTAGGCATAACATTAACTTCCGCTCCAGTATCGAGCTTCATCTGAACTTGACCAAAAAAGAACTTTACATATTCTGCCCACATTATATTATTGAGCCTTTCAGGCTCAATTGGAAACACGTTTGTTTCTGCATTTCCTGGTAAGGTGTCCCACTCGGCCGCAAGAGTGGCACTTCTTGTGTCTTGCAGGGCACCAATTTGACTCATGGTAGTAGCCGCAATTGTCACATTCCTCCTCGTCCTCGGTACTCACAGATTTTCCTGGTGTTGGTGATCGAGCCTTGTAGTGTTTGGAGTTTGACCTGGAGTTTGACCTGGATCTTGATTTGGGCTGATACGACTGGGTGGGTCCCGCGCTAGAGCTTCTGGTTCTTGATCTAGAGGCTCTAGAGTTGTCCGCCTTCGGTGACTCTGTGATAAAATGGACAGCCATATTAGTCTGAGCCCTACAACTTTGGATTTCCTTCAATTGGAGCTGGCCTGCCTCGTGCACTTGCAGATCATCAATGACCTTGTCTAATTTTAGGTCTTTGAAGCGAAAGAAGTGTTGTTGCAAGGTTGAATCTTGTAATGGGTGCACTAGTGAGTCCACAATAAGGAAATCAGTTGAGAAGCCCGCCGGATAACCACATCTCTTGATTTTCTCACGGCACTTAGAGACAAACAGATTAATATCTTCTCCCTCTTTCCGGCGCATTTGCTTGAATAAAAATCGTTCAAAACAATCGTTTGTAACTGGTTTAACGCGACCGGAAATGTGGTTCTTTAGTTGTTCTACATCTTTCTTAACTGCTGCAGTAGCATCATCATACAAGTACGAGCAATCGAGTCCTATGAGGTGCATCACAGAGGCCTGTTTTTGGCTGAGCGAAGCGAAGCCTATTACGCCACTGGAGTGCTAAAAAAGTTCGTTGTCCGTCTGTCTGTCTGTGTGTGTGTCTGTTCGCACGATAACTCGAGAACGAGTTGAGATATCGAGCTGAAATTTTTACTGTAGCTTCCTTGCCCAAAAAGCTCGGTCGAGTTCGAAAATGAGCATTCTAGCTGAAAAATTGACACCGTTAAAAATTAATTTACATTTTCGAAAAAATTATTTAAAAAAAAAAACTTTTTTTACAGTGTCCTAAGGGGTAACTCGGCGAGTTGCGGCCCTCTGGGCGAAAATTTCGTCCGTTTGGCCGTATCTCTGACCGTTAAGCCGCTACTGCGTGACTAAAGGTAGAAAAGTCCAAAAAATGCATGTTGGGTATCGTTTCCGAGGTATTTCGACGAGTTGCGACCCTGTGGGCGGAAATTTCGTCCGTTTGGCCGTATCTCTGACCGTTAAGCCGCTACTGCGTGACTAAAGGTAGAAAAGTCCAAAAAATGCATGTTGGGTATCGTTTCCGAGGTATTTCGACGAGTTGCGACCCTCTGGGCGGAAATTTCGTCCGTTTGGCCGTATCTCGCACCGTTTAGGCGCTGCAGCGTAAAATTTGGACAAAAAGTCCTTTACATACGCTTAGAGTTGTGTATTTCTAAGATTTTTGCTTATCACAGACAAGCATATCGCCGGAACCGTCTGCACGAGTTAAATTTAATGGAGCCCACCGTTTCGTTACTCAAAGCGTATTTTTTATGGCATCCTAATCCATACTGAAAGCGCCGCAGGCCTAGGTAGATGTACGCAGGCGCGTCGCAGCATAACAGTGTTTCGCGAGATATCGCGATGCCTGTTACGCAAGACGTGGTCTGGCGTACATCTACCTAGTATACACGTAGAGTTTTGTATTTCTCTCAGATTTTCGCTTATCACAGACTAGCATATCGCCGGAACCGTCTGCACGAGTGAAATTTAATATCGCTTACTGTTTCGTTACTCGAGGCGTTTTTTTATGGCATCCTAATCTATACTGACAGCGCCGCAGGCCTAGGTAGATGTACGCAGGCGCGTCGCAGCGTAACAGTCCTTTGCGAAATATGGCGAAGCCTGTTACGCGAGACGTGGTCTGGCGTACATCTACCTAGTAATTCGCTGAGCGAAGCGAGGCCTATTACGCCACTTGAGTGCTACAAAAGTTCAATGTTTGTCTGTGTGTCTGTGCGAGAACGACTTGAGATATCGAGTTGAAATTTTTACTGTAGCTTCCTTGCCTAAAAAGCTCGGTCGAGTTCAAAAATGGGCACTCTTCCTCAAAAATTGACGCTGTAAAAAAATGTTTTACATTTTCAAAGAAAAATTTAATTAAAAAAATTTCAATCCAGATTGGAATTGAAAGCAGATGATACATTTTGTAGCTACATGTTTATTTTCCATTTACGTTGATTCGCATATTTAATTTCATTCTATCTAGAGTGTCGAGGCTGGAGGGTAGTTCGGACGATAGTAAAAATTTAAATAGGTAAGGTTCGTTTTCATTTTAAAGCTATTAGGGGACGGGGCACAGGTCGCTTAATCCCAAGCGTCCAAAGGTCCGAGCGAGCATTGTTGATCGGCCGTTGCGGCAGCGGCAACTGCAAGGCATTGTCGCGCGAGCGAGGCGAGGCGACACAATCCCCTCTGTATACTATTTTGCCACACCCACCACTCGCTTTATGAGAGTACAAGCTAGCTGATACATTATCTTACATTTAGTAATTGTCATTAAAGTTAGCTAGAATGTATCATCTGCTAAAAATTAGTTGTTTTAAAGTGTCCTTAATGGTAAAAATTAATTCTTTTACAGTGTCCTTAATGGTTACTCGGCGAGATGTGACCCTTTGGGCGAAAATGTCGCCCGTTTGGCCGTATCTCTTACCGTTTACCCGCTACTGCCGGACTTAAGGGCGAAAAGTCCTCAAAAGGCATGTTGGGTGTCATTGCCGAGGTATTTCAACGAGTTGCGACCCTCGGGGCGGAAATTGGGTCCGTTTGGCCGTATCTCGCACCGTTAAGGCGCTGCAGCGTACAATTTTGACAAAAAGTCCTTTACATACGCTTAGAGTTGTGTATTTCTCAGATTTGTGCTTATCACAGAGTACTATATCGCCAGAACCGTCTGCACGAGTGTAATTTAATGGCGCCCACTGTTTCGTTACTCAAGGCTTTTTTTTGTCAGCGCAATCCATACTGACAGCGCCGCAGGCCTAGGTAGATGTACGCAGGCGCGTCGCAGCGTATCAGTGTTTCGCGAAATATCGCGAAGCCTGTTACGCGAGACGTGGTCTGGCGTACATCTACCTAGTTAGGTTATGTCACTCACCTAAATAATGAGTTCGGAAGTAAGTTGAAGCGATCCTGGCTGTCGTTTCAACAAGCCGTGACTTTCATTTCACAAATCCAGTACAATCAAACGTATTTTTTATTAGAACTTGAGGCACTTACGCTCCCCACCCCACCCCTCAGACGTGAACACACGACAAAATGACGACACTTGAAACTTCGTGAGGCGACTACCACCACTCTAAAAACTATTTAAGACCGCATATTTTGTCGGACTGACAGGTAAATTTCTAATTTTGATGTTGTAAACAGTCGAGGTGGATACCGGGTACACAGGGCCAAGGCTTGGCTGGGCCGTCGTGACGTAGTTTGCGCGCTGCCACTAGGTGGCGCTACCTGCGGTGACCTTCTTTCGTTGCCTGCCAACCTTTTCGGAGTGAAGTTTACATTAAACGTTTCAATATTTCAAAC
This sequence comes from Frankliniella intonsa, assembly GCA_033675135.1. Lineage (NCBI taxonomy): Eukaryota > Metazoa > Arthropoda > Insecta > Thysanoptera > Thripidae > Frankliniella > Frankliniella intonsa. The sequence continues at coordinate 433,745 of CM066246.1, read as the reverse complement.
TCCATGCATAGGAAAAGTCTGGACAAACACTAGGTGGATGTACGCCAGACCACGTCTCGCGTAACAGGCTTCGCGATATTTCGCGAAACACTGTTACGTTTCGACGCGCCTGCGTACATCTACCTAGGCCTGCGGCGCTTACTGTATACATTAGGATGCCAAAGTTTCGTAAATTATTTGAACACTTGTCGTCAAATTGGGGAACGCCATTGAATTACACTCGAAGGGACCGTTCTGACGATGTACGGAAAAGGGTAGTTTGGGATTGTCAGAACTTTTGAGATATGACCTTGCTGACTTGTTCAAATACGATTCGAGAAAGAAAACAGAGGGCACCATTGAATTGCATTCGTGCAGACGGTTCCAGCGATATGCCGGTCTGATGGGCGCAAATCTGATTAATACACCATTTACCGGCATATTGGCAACTTCTTGTCCAAATTCAACACTGTAACAGCAAAACGGTAAGAGATACGGCCAAAAGAACGAAATTTCCGCCCAAAGGGTCATAACTCGTCAAAGTACCTCGGAAACGACACCCAACATGCATTTTTAGGACTTTTCTTTCTTTAGTCACGCAGTAGCGGCTAAACGGTAAGAGATATGGGCAAACGGACGAAATTATCGTTCAGAGGGGCGCAACTCGCCGAGTTACCCCTTACCACACTGTGAAAAATATTTATCTGTAAAATTATTTTTACGAAAATGTAAATTAATTTTTTACGGTGTCAATTTTTGAGCTAGAATGCCCATTTTCGAATTCGACCAAGCTTTTTGGGCAGGGAAGCTACAGTAAAAATTTCAACTCGATATCTCTACTCGTTCTCGAGTTATCGAGCGGACAGACAGACAAACAGACAGACAGACAGGAGCCAAATCCGATCAGTGAAGTAATAGGCTTCGCTGTCGTTTAGCCAATTATAGCGCTGAAGTTAGTAGATTACGGAACACTACCGCTTTTAACGATTACTTCTGTACTGTAAGAGGGGAACCGGCAACGGCAAACAGACAGACGAACAGACAGACTCACGACCAAGTAGACTTCTGGTCCCCTGCTAGAGTTAGCTTCGCTTCGCTCAGCGAAAATCGTCCTTCCTGCCATGAAAATAATCCCACCTTTTAAAATACTCATTGGCAAAATTGTATATTTGTTTGGACAAATCCCTCAAAACCGTGTCATTAATCTCAAAATCCCTATTCAACGAAGAAAAGATGTTGAGAACCAAGTCGCTTAAACACTTCTTCTGAACCTGCATGGCCTGAACTAGACTCCTTGTACTAACGCTGTATACCTTCATCTTTTTCACTGCAAAGTCCGTTAAATTAAGTAAAAGTTAGTTAGTCAGTCAGTCCGACAGGCAACAGAGTCATAACATAAACACATAAATAAATAAATAAGTGAAAAATAAATAGGAAAGGAATGTCTAGTTTTTAGCCCGCCATTTTGCTTTTGTTAAAGCTTCAGAGCGGGCTTATGCAATCGATCTGGTGTCTGTCTGTCTGTTTGTCTGTCTGTTTGTCTGTCTGTTCCACTCGAAGGACTTGAGCTAGAGAGTTGAAATTTTTAGGGTATCTTAAGGGTCACTCCTGGACACCGAAACGCTTGGTGCAAATCCTGCCAACCCTCATTAAGGCACTGAAAAAAATTATTAAAGTTTTGACAGATTTAAAAAAATAAAAAAAATTCAACTTTTTCCGACCCCGTCGACCCGTACCTCTCCGGAAGCGTCTTTTCGCGTCCAGTTCAATGGTGCACACCGTTTTACGAAAAAAAATGGACCCAACTCGCGACTACACTGTAATAAAAAGCACCCGAAATTGGTCCAGTTTTCAACTTTTCTCAAACCCATCGAGCTGCACCTCCCCGGAAGCGTCTATTCGCGTCCAGTTCAATGGCGCCCACCGTTTTTCGATAAAAAGGACCCAACTCGCGACTACACTGTAAAAAGCATCCGAAATTGACCCACCCCACACAGAAAAAAGATGTCTAATAGATGTATAATAGACGTCTTTGTGTAGATGGAATTGTGTCTAGTAGATGTCTTTCAGTAATCTAGTGGTAGACCGTCTAAACGTCTTAATCCGTGACATCTAATAGATGTCTTTCAATAGACGTCTAATAGACGTCTGTATATAGACATCTTATAGACGCCTGTATATAGACATCTTATCGACGTCTATACGTAGACGTCTAATAGATGTCACATATTAAGACGTTTAGACGTCTCATAGACATTACACGTCTAGCTGACGTCCACAACGAGATATTTCATAGACCTGTGTCGTGGAGTTTTACAGTGTCAAAATGTGAAATGAAATTTGAGCTAGACGTACAGACGTCTAGCTAGACGTAGGCGTGTAGCTAGCCGGAGGCGGTAGCCACGCGCGATACGTAGCGTTTTCAGAGACTTCTAAAAATTCGGAGGAATTCCATCTGAGAAACTTAGCGTCTCCTAGATGGCGAGCTGCGACAGCGCTCATACTATCCTCATCTGACCGGTTAAGACGACGCCTCACTCCATCAAAACCTCATAGAGGGCACCTCCCGGGCGTTTAGGACTTAATCAATAAATTCTAGATTATTATTGACTCTTTTAGTGAAAAGCTGCTCGTGGTCTGTTGCGACAATCGTTACGGAAGAATATCCAGCTAAGTCAAAATCGATATTATAAAGAAAGTGAACTTGTAGCTAAAAAAAAGGTAAGGTTGGAGATGCGCTTACTGCAACGTTATCTAGCGGGAGCTTTGGTAACTAAGATCTACAAACCGTCTATAGACGTGTTTAGACGTCTATTGACTCACAAAACACACGTTTAGAAGAGCTCTGGAGCTAGCTGGTAAATAGACACCTAATCACCATTCATTGGGAGACATATATTTTTAGACATCTCGCAGACATTCGTTAAGCGTCTATTAATCGTCAAAGGATAGACGTCTATCGGACAGCTAAGTATAGACGGCTAATAGACATCTAAAATCCATCTACAGGGAGATGTAGATTTGTTAGACATCTCGTAGACCGTCTATAGACGTCTATTTTCCGTCGAGCGATAGACGTCTATAAGTCGTCTACTGCTAGACGGGCACTAGACATCTAAAATCCATCTACAGGGAGGTGTAGATTTGTTAGACATCTCGTAGACCCTCTATAGACGTCTAATTTCCGTCGAGCGATAGACGTCTATAGGACGTCTACGGCTAGACGGGCACTAGATATCTAAAATCTATCTACAGGGAGATGTAGATTTGTTAGACATCTCGTAGACCGTCTATAGACGTCTATTTCCCGTCGAGCGATAGACGTCTATAAGACATCTAGGCATAGACGGCTACTAGACATCTTAAGTCCATCTACATGAGACCTGCCGACGATAGACATGTTGTAGACCGTCTATAGATGTATAATAGACGTCTATGTTTAGACGTAGACCGAGGAGACGTCTGTTAGACTGTCTAAAACATGTCTAGTTTGGTCTATAGACGTCTATAGACGTGTATAGACGGATCCTAGACCGTCTAGCACCGTCTATAGACGTCTATTTTTTGTGTGGGACTTTTCAACTTTTACGAACCCCACCGACCCGCACCTCACTAGAACCGTCTTTTCGAGTGCAATTCAGTGGTGCCAACCGTTTTTCAATTTCCAGTGTTGCCAATCGTCAAAACTCAAACATTTCGATTATTTCCGACATTTTCGACATTTCTCGATATTTTCCGATATTTTTCGATATTTTCGACATTTTTCGTTGTTTTTCGATATGTTTTGATATTGTTCGACATTTGCGATATTTTCCGATATTTTTTGACATTTTCGATAATTTTCGATAATTTTTGATATTTTTCGACATTTTTGATAATTTTCGATATTTTTCGATATTTTTCGACATTTTGGACATATTTCGACATATTACGATATTTGTAAACATTTTCGACAATTTTTGATATTCTTCGACATTTTTCGACATTATCCCTCATTTTTCGATGTTTTTCTATGTTTTTCGACGTTTTCCATATGTTTTCGATATATCCCCGTGAGAAAAAAATTAATTTGTTTCAAATATGGTTTGTAATATAATTTGTATTTGAAGTGAATTTAAATTAAATTAAATTTAAATATAAACACATACCGCCAACTATATCTAATCAAATATATTTTAATATGGCACAATATAGATTTGTAGAGCAGGCCAATAGGTGTTACTAATTTATACTTCATCAAATTTGTTCTTAACTAGATGATATTAGTTTTTAACTAGATATTTATTAAAGTAAATATGATCTTATTAGTTTTAATTTGTTCAATTTACTAAATTAAATTAGAATTAAATTCAGATTTAATTTGACTAGTTTTTGTTTAAAAAATTCTTTTAAATAAAATTCAACATTTTTGAAGTTAAATTGTCTTTTCCATATGAGTACAAATATATATGCAGTACTTCAGCGGTAAATGGACGGAAAACAGGTGAAAAGAATGTGCACCGGTAGGAATCGAACCTACGACCTTTGCCCTCCCACGCCTCTGCGCTACCACTGGACTACCAACTCAACTTGCTGAATGGACCGTACGCTACGCAACAGTTTCTAAGGTTCTGCACTTTATTAAATTTAATTAATTAAACGGCCGGGACTTACAACACTTCAACGCTGTTGGGCTAGAGGCATTAGAAAATCCGGTACAGGTGGGAGCACCATTATTCATCGACGCAATATTCACCGAACGTATTTATTCAAATATGTCGGAGAAAATGTCGTCGGTCAATCGGTCCTCGCATAAGAAGAGAAATAAAATAATTTAAAAAAAAAATAATAATTTAATTTAAAAAAAAAAGGTAATTCTATTTAAAAAAATAATAATTTTATTTAAAAAAAAAAGGTTATTATTTTAATCTCTAAAAATAAAAGTGATCGGTGAGTTTCGTAATGTAATAATTATTTTAATAAAACTGGCCGTCGCCGTGGCTGCCGTAACAGATGACACGCGACACTCCGTAGCCTCTTGCAGGGAGTGGAGCCCCCAGAGGAGATAGAGTATGAAAAATTAAGCACGCTGCTCGTTGCTACTTGAACGGGGAGTAGCGCCGCCTGCCAAGAGGACTTAAGCGACAATAACATTTTTACAAAACATGTTACCCTGCGCGCGTGCATCTTACGTTGTTATTTGTTGCAATTGAAAATAGCGCTGTGGTTACATCGCTCATGAACAAGAGGAGTAAGGCTGTAAAAGACGTTGCGTAGGTCACGCGCTCCCCTTCCCTCCAGCCGTTGAGGGCTGTGGGTGCAGGAGGCAGATGGGGCACATGACTGCCCAGACAGGTTTGTTATTTGCGGTGCATCCTGTGGTGCCTTGGCCGGACGAGAAGGATAGCACTTGCTCGTCCTTTTGTCTCCTTTGCCGGCCGTGACAGGACGCCTGGTGGGTAGGCAGCCCAACGCATGTCAGTGCTGCAGGCTGGCCGACCTCACCCCTGAGGGGCAGGGCGGTGGCTCGCGGAGAGGGACGGGGTACGTCCCGTCGCCACCAGATCGCGCTGCTCTGTCGCCCCGCGGTGATCAGCTGGGGCGCAAGCAGACGGAGACCGGTCCCTTCCTGCTTGCGGCCTCTGCGAGGTGTCAACCACCTGGTCGCATTCGTGAGGCTTGCCGGAGGGGATCTCAGTAAATCATCATTAAATAAAAATAACCATTGCAAGGAGCGATCAGTCCTGTTTCATGAACTTCCTCAAGGGTGCGGAGCATGAGAAATCATCAGGATTCGGGTTACAATAAAATGATGCTGAAATATTGATGTAGGTGCCACTCATTTTAATCAAGAAATACTCACATGTCGATTTGGGACAGTGTAGAGATAAGGCAAGGTACACTCTGGAAAAACAAGTGTGTACATGTATTCAGTATTTACTGCATACTTACAGGTATTCAGTAAATAATGAATACATGGCCAAAATGCTACACACAGCTATCCATTGACATACCCCTTTGAATAGAGCTTTTGAAAATGGCAGGATACCTTTTTTTAATGACGGATTCACAATGGTCTTTAAATATTTTATGACGATCATGCACATGACTCATCAGAAGACTGAACCCCTTACCACGAGGTCCAAATTTGTAAGTTACCGGACACTTTGGACATCGCAAGAGTCTTCCAAAGTTCTTCCTACCTCCCTCTTTTAAGTCTGTCTTATGTTGTTCTTGAGAAGCAGTTTCTTCAAAAAAAGTGACCATCACCTCTGGGTTTGGTAAGTTGTCAACAGGATTCTGTTTACAAATATTTCCATCAGTTTGTAGTGGTTCCTCTTTAATATCAATCTGAAAGTGAGAGTCCCATTATGCACCAGCTGAAATATACATAGAATAAAATGAATTTATAACACTTTTCATATAACTTTCACTCACCTCATCGTGTAGGAAAATTGAGTCTGTAGAAGACTGCTGAGAGTTATTATCGAGCACCTTACTAATAATTTGTTTTAAAAACTGAGGGATGTCGTACAATTCAGTGTGAAACTGTAAGTCTGTATTGGTGAATACTGGGTCATCACTCACACAATTGTTTCTAAAACTGTCAGCATTACACCTGCCCACAAAATTTAAGGCGGGTCAGTACATGTCTAATGGATTTCCTGCACATTCTCAGAAATGTCATCATCTTACTCCCTTCGTAGCTGAAATTCATCAATATCTTTGTAAATATTGTTTTTAGTATGAGTCACTGGACTTTGAAAAAACATCAGACCAATCAGATTGACTTATCTTGTTGGTATGAGAATCACATTACTGCAGACAAGTGTGATCTGTAATTATTCCACCGACAATATGGAGTTAAATAAGTGCAGTAAGATTTTTTTAAGTCAATTTCCCAATGGCTACAAATAGGCACTGCGGTTCAGTGATATCGTATTAAAGTAAAAAAAAAAAACAAAAAAACTTTTAGGTTTGTTATTATTCTTTGGTAACGAAACTCATGGTCTGATGTTCGCTTTAAAGTCCAGTGCCTCATACTGCAACAATATGTACAAACTTATGGCTAAATTTCAGCTACATTGGGGGTAATTAAATGAAATTTCTGAAAAGGTGCAGAAAATCCATTTGAAATGTACTGATGCCACTCAAAACATGGAATGGTTAGGTTGCTGTCACACATCAAAATAAGAAAGAACATCTTCGGATACTCACCCAACAGTGTCAATGTCCGATAATTTTGGCGATCGAGGCTTTGTGCCAACTCTAGGAGAACATTTAGGAAATGAGACAATGATATCACCAGGGTGAAGAATAACCTGAAAATTGCAATAATGGAAAAGATACAGTCGTGGGTTCCAGAAGATTGCATATGTGCCACTATAGACAATTTACTCACGCAACTCAATTCTGCTTTGAATTGAGTAGTATGAAATGAGCTTCGAGCAATTCCAGCTCTATCCAGTTGTATACTTTGAACAGTCAACCTGAATGGAACAAGATTGAGCAACAAGGCCACATAGTCCAAAAGATTCTGAACATCCTTAGAAACAAGAAGCCTGCAACAGTTTAAGAACAAATAAGAAATAGGTCACTGAGCAGTATCATTAAAGTAGGTGATTGAAGTAAGTCTCACCATTCTTTGGCATATTGGACCGTGGTATGCGCAGGTAATTTGTTAGCGTTATTTGGAAACATAAGCCATTCCAACGCAGGGACCTCAGAAGTAAGATTTACATGTGGCCACACCAGACCTCTGGCGAAAATGACAACTTTGTCAAAAGCTGTTTGAAGTAGTTGAAGTGCTGCCTTGTCACAGATATAGACACATCTATCCGCATTAGTCCAATTTTCTTCATGCAGCCATATACAATTCACTTCCAGACTCTTCAAGATCATACATTCAGGGGCATTAATGTATGGCCCACGGTGGGAAATGGAAGAATAAAATGCATTTACAGCTGCTTTCAAAAAATCTGCTTGGTGAGGTTCTTGTGGCATATCCATGTAGAATATTGCGCTAAAGGCGGACCAGACGAAGTTAACACTATTGCGCTAAAGGCGGACCAGACGAATTTAAAATTATTCCGCTCACCCAGATGCCCGCAAAATCCTATGCTGACCGTGCGTCGAAAAGTAAGAAGTTAGGCTGGTTTCAGGGTACATGCGAGGCTCAGATAAATGGGAAAAGGCGTAATAAATGCAATGAGAATAGATGCATATTGGGACATGAACAATAACGAGACGACAACACCGTGCAAAATTTAGCGTCGTGGTCCAGGATTACTAAAACATGAACTTTTAAGTTTCAAACATCTCTACAATTTGTGGTTAGGTGCGAATTACCGTCTGTTGTAGCGATTCTCTTAACCGTTACGTTTAAAATATTGAAATCTTTAAATTCACGATGGTAACATTCAGTTGCATTGTCCACTTAGTGATAAAAGAAAGCTACGTGAATGCGTCTAATTGGAAATGCGAAAATAAACTTCTCAGTTTCAACTTTGCTGCCGAGCCCGACTCTCCGCCGCTGACTGATGTTCTCATACCGACTGGCCGTCTGCTTCTTCTACTGCGCATGCCCGAGGGACGAGATCGTGTGTTTGTTTTGGTTCGCTCAAAATCGCTCGAATATCCCAAGTTTTGCCTGCTACAGGTGAGTGCAAACATTTATTACTGCACGTGAAGTTTTATAGTAAGTTGAATCCAGCACGGCAAGTGTTCAAAAAATTTATCATACACTGAAATGTGCGAAAACCCAGTGTTCGTTTCGTAAAGTTGTCTAGTTCGATTTGTGGCGTCCTGAGTGTCCCTTAACCTTTTATCAAAAAATATTTTATTTAAAACCTCTATCTGCGTAGGTTAGCGAAACAAACTATGCGCCACAGATTAATTTTCCTTCTTTCCCTTTTATGCGCATGAAGTTTCTGATGTGTACTTTTTTTCTGTAAGATTGTTTCAGAATGAGTGACGAGGATATTTTTGATGATGTTGTGGATGATGCACTGGATTTATTCTTGACACCAACTCTTCGCCCTAATGAGGATTCTCGTGGAGTGCCCAGTGGAGTAAGCAGTGGCAGTGGCGAACCTAAAACTGCCAGCCCAGCTGTACCTGTCCGTCAGCAGGCCAAGTCTAAGCATCCTGCTGTCATTTTAACTTGTCAGTTTGGTGGGTGCAAGAAATCATATAAAACTCAAAAGGGTTATGATAATCACATCTTTACTCACAAGATATTTGGTAAGTTGAAGTTAAAAATTTTGAAATGCTTTTTATCTATTAGATTTATTTAGATCTGAGACAATATATTTCATTTGCAGAAATAAACTCACGAAGGCCAAATGTGGACAGTTTAAACAAAGCTGCGGATGGCCTGGTAACAAGTATTCTTTTGGAAATAAGTCAGGAAGAATTCTCAACCCAGGAAAAGTCAAGTATTATTGCTGATGTTCTGAAGGGTAGAGAGAGTCTGATATCAGAATGGAATGCATTCGTCCAACTTATATCCAAGCCAATCATAGATGTACTTACTAAGCGCACAAAGCTTCTTCCCCACAACCATTATGAGGAGTCTCTATGTCAACTTAATATGGCATTAAATGACAATGAGTCAGTCTTGAGGTTAAAAAGTCAATTTAAAAAGCTTTTGCCTGCCCAGGAGCCTGATTTAAAATGTATTGGTTTAATTAATTTTCAACTGTTTACTCGACTAGGAGAGGAGTTACAAATACTTATTCATAAGGAGATCCGTCAAAACTCAATTTCTGTGCAGACGTTTTTAACAGAATCTACCCCATTGACAGGCATAGAAAGGAAATTATTTTGTGATGAAATTTGCTGTGTTGTTAGAATTTACTTTTCTAAAGCTGTTACAATACATAATGAAGTATGGAACACAAGGTGTGAATGTATAAGGCTCAGGTTCATGACTTTCTTGGAAGACATCCGGAAAAGTGACATTGTAAAGAAAATCCTATGGTTTGAAGGGAAAATAAGTGTTAGTAATAATGTACTTGACTTTAGTGAAGGACTTGAGTGTGTCATAAACAGATTAAGGAGTGAAATAACAGAACCTGTGACTGCAGACAAAGTAATCAGTACTCTAGTTGTAACTGATAATTTGTTGATTAATATGTGGCATGCACTAACAACAGGATACTTTAGTGAAGTAGATTCTCTACTATTTATGCGAGATTTTGTTACCATAATTATTAATCTTTCAATCCGTCTGGAAGAATCAAGACTTCAACGGGTGGAAGCTGGTGACAAGAGACTGCAACAATTTGCAACTAGAGATAATTTAAAAGAAACTAGTTTGTCCTGGTATTACTCTGTGTATTTAGATTGTTATGGAACCAATTCTGTTATGATAATGCAGTGCAAAACATAATAAATATTTGTAGTTTAGGTTGAACTTCAATAAATAAATATTCTTATCACAAGTACCGGTTTTTATTTTGACAATAATACTTCACATGATAAGAGGAACAGTGAATAACAAATCTATGATAGTGAAGGATCATAAGTTTCTAAAACATAGTTTGAACTTAAAACAATTTATCTACATTTCACAATTGCCTTCTAATTTAAAAATAAAACTTCACATAACAGGTACAGAACAGACGCAGGCACTAAACATTTATAATTACATTTTCCGTGGTTTTTTAGGTAGAGGGCTTTCATCAGGTAACCATTCTTGTGTAACTTCTTTGCTTCCTTTGGTAGGGCATCATCTAACTGATCAATTATAAATATCTTCTGGATTGCTTCTTAAATCTTCTGGATTGCTTCTGAAGCACCGCCCGAGACGCCATCATATTTTAATATTTTGAAGCAAATTTCGAGCTGTATCTAAATCTTATGGTACCAGAACACACACAGACTGTTGCTGCTTCCGTAGTAAAGGTTCATTGATACTCTAGACAAAACTGCGAGGAGTAAACAAATGATGAGTGGGCCTTGTCACCAGCGCCCGTTTGAACGCCGAGTCGAGCGGCGCGAGAAGGCTCGTCGCGCATTGCCCCCGCTCTCACCTAGTGCGTTTCTACCCCTGACGTACAGCGACGGACTGGTCTCTGGCTGTTGGTGGTTTTGTTCTTTCCGAAAAATATTTTTGTTAAAATCTAAAATGCTGCCCGACGATTCTAGTGCCTGGGTAGACATACATGGGTGTCAGGTCATTAATGTTTCCAAAGAGCACTTAAAGGATTTTCTAGCCCTAATTAAGTGGATCAAAGAGAAAGGTTATGGGCGTCAGGGCATTCTAAAGGTATGTAACGATATCATAATTCAGTCTTAAGGCTGTGCACCTTTACGAACAATTACCTCTGCATTCATGGTGCTCATTTTATTTACAGCTACGTCTTCTTGAAAAGGATAGGAAAGACAGTGAAAATGTACAAGAAGTTTTAAAAATTATGCGGAAAGGAATTTGAAAAGGAAATTGTTACTAAAATTAGGAGAAAAACCCACAAACAATTTTCTTATAATCCAGATGCTCAAGTATTCTACAAAGCAACGACAAAAGAACATATCTATGAATATGTGAAAGATGAATGCACTGCTGATGAGCGCAGACAGTTTGTGGGCGATTCACTTCAGGCCGATACTTATACTGAGTGTAGTAGCTGTTGGTATGTGTACAGTATTGGAATATTTACAAAACCTGGCTTTTCAGTAGAAATTAGAAAGCAAACTTCAACCTGCACTAATTAATAATTTGTGTTCCAGCAAGGAGGCCTTACTATCAGGCTGCATTCGCAGCCATTGCTTTAGTGAAATAGAAAAGGTATCAGTATACTCAGACAGGGCAAAAGCCAAGTATAAGAAATGGTTGGAATTTGCTGGAAATGGCAAGACAGATGAGTGTTTAGCCAATGAGGATTTTCCACTCAATCCTATTTTGTATGGTGCTGGAATTCAATGCGGCCCCTCTAGCAGACTTGAAATAGCGGAAGAATTCTATATGGATAATTTAAACACTATTCTTGACTTACTGGAGGACAAGCCAGCAGGAATTGTGTCTCCATATATATATGCAGGGACAAGGCATTCAGCCTTTGCATGGCACATTGAAGATGGTGGGCTATACAGCTTGAATTACCACATTGCTGGGGCTCCTAAACTGTGGTGAGAACATTAAACTCAGTTTCCTTAAGTTTTATTTTCAGTTTCTTTCTGGATACATTTTTAAGTACAATTACATTCTAGGTTTGGCATCGAACCTAGATTCTATGGCCTTGTGGATAGTATCGTCAGTACCTTCCCTATTGACCCTGGGCATGCTGCATGCCGGGCAGTTTTAGCTGACCACAAGGTCCTTATTGCAGACCCAGAATTCTTCAAAACACACCATGGCATTCCCTACACTACTGTAATTATCTGAGCTAAATTTACTCGTGAATTCAGAGTTCTGCAGTATACTCATTATCAGAATATAAATTAATTTATTGACATTCTTTTCTTGCAGGTACTTCAAGAACCAGGAGACTTTGTCATAACATTCCCTTTTGCGCTACATGCTGGATTTAATCTGGGGGCTAACTTGGCTACTGCTATTAATTTTGCTGACTTGGATTGGCTAGAATTGGCCATGTATGCACCTATATGTGCTTGCAAGTAAGTCTGAATGAAACTATCTGTGCCAAACTTTATCTGGTAATGTGTGCTTGCTGATTGAGATTTATTTTTCAGTGAGACACAAGTTCAATTAAATTTGACAAGTATTTTGCAAGTTTGTCGCCCAGATCTTCTGGAGAAGTACCTCCATGAATTTGCTGCCATTCCTTGTGGACATCCTCGTACCATCACTATGACTTCCACTCGGGAGCCTGATGTACAGTCTAGGCCGTTATCACCTCCAATCCATCTTTCTCCAGAACCAAGTCTTGAGACAGACAAACCGATTTCCAAAATGAAGGACCGCATTTTGAAATGTCCCAACTGTCCAACGTCGTACAAGGAAAATAAATTAGATAGGTTGCAGAGACACATAAAGAAGTATCATCCTGATCAAGAGGAAAAACTGCTTCGCCAAGTCAAACTTCAATATGTTCAGTGGAAGCCTAAAGTAAAATTTGGGTTCAAGTGTAAAGTGTGTGGTATAGTCTGCCGAGGTTCAATCACTCAATTAAAAAAGCACCATCTTCAATTTCATGATACTTTACCCTTTAAACGAACCAAACGACTGGACCTTTAAATTGTATAGTAGCTGTGTTGGTGGTAGGATAACATAATGTGAAAGTGTACCAGAATATTGTTCAATCAATAAAAATTATCTCAACTGCTGTATCTCAGGTGAATTATTACAGGACATCAAAGCCCAACAATATACAATGTGAATTGAAATGGCGCACTCTTGGACAATTGTAGACATTTCTCTAAATAAAAAACTGAATTCTTAAGATATGGACTTACGATAACTTCTTAACTGTGGAAAACAGTTCTTCTCTAGATTTGTAGATTTTTCAGCAACAATTATGCCTTATTCTTGCAATTACTTGTCATACAAAGACGAAATAATATGTAGTTTTAGGAAAGAAGTCAATAGCATATTAGTTTACAGAAGTCCGCAGTTCATACTCGAAAAGTTAATAGTAGTCTAAGAAGGCGCCACTGACAAATCCACGACGGCGAGCACTGCCGAGCACTCGCGTCGAACCGCTGGCCACCACAGAGATGCACTGAAGTGTGCATTTAAGTCCCTTGCGTTAACTCCGGGAACGTTCCTTGCCGGGACACATTAATTCAACTTTAGCAAGGTGCTGCTGCCGCCGCCCGCTGCTGGCCGGGGTCGCGACCCTCGTCCACCTCGACCACGTCAAGTCAGCCAACGATTGTAGGTCTCTCCGTGCAGGGGAAGACCAACTCGTCTCTACATGTTTCACAGCAGGGGGCGCTCAGGGAGTATCCTAAGGCGGGCGGGCAGTGCACGCCAAGCACTTCCTAAAGTGTGGCCAGGTGTCTGGTAGGGGTCCAACGCATAGGCACGCAGTGTCCCCTGCCCGCCTCCAGGCCGATGACCCAGCGTCCCCGTCGTTAGCCTCGTCGACGTGCTGCAATGCTAGTTCGACCTTGGCGATGAGCAGCTGAGGCAGCGCGCTGCTCGCCGAAGTCGTGAACCATGGCTTCCTCTAGCAGCACCAGGATGAGCTGGGCTCCCGTCCTACCCGGCCCCGCAGCGCGTCAGGGCCGACTCGTCCTCGGCGAGGTGCAGCTTCGGCGGCGCCGCGGGCTGCTGGTCGAGGTCGTGGGCCTTCCCTTCCTCGGGCGGGACTAGGATGAGCTGGGCTCTCGACTCCACCTCGGTGAGGTGCAGCTACGGCCCCTGAGACCCTCGTGCATGTCGTCCACTACCAAACGGACGGCTTGAGTCATCAGGAACAGGGAGAGACCAACTGGTCTCTGCCTGTTTCACACCGTGCGCTCCTAGTCCCGGGTGATACTGGTCGAGATCATTGTCTACCTCCAGTTGCTCCAGGATCGGGCCGGCGGTCGGCCCGCTCTTTGATAATTGCCGTCAAGGCCGACTCGTCCTCGGCGAGGTAAAGCTGCGGCGGCGCCGCAGGCTGCTGGCCGAGGTCGTGGACCTTGCCTCCCTCGAGCACGACTATGAGCTGGGCCCCCGGCCCAACCGGCCCCGCAGCGCGTCAGGGCCGTATCGTCCTCGGCGAGGTGCAGCTGCGGCGGCTCCGCGGGCTGCTGGTCGAGGTCATGGGCCTTCCCTCCCTCGGGCGGGACTAGGATGAGCTGGGCTCTCGACTCCACCTCGGCGAGGTGCAGCTACGGCGGCGCCGCGGGCTGCTGGCCGAGGTCGTGGACCTTGCCTCCCTCGAGCACGACTATGAGCTGGGCTCCCGGCCTACCAGGCCCCGCAGCGCGTCAGGGCCAACTCCACCTCGGCGAGGTGCAGCTGCGGCGGCGCCGCGGGCTGCTGGCCGAGGTCGTGGACCTTGCCTCACGTTCCTGTTTGTAGCTACACAGTTGTAGCTACAACAGTGGCGGCTCCTGCCCGCGCCCGGGCCGGGCCGTTGCGTTTGCGCCAAAGGTGCGCCGCCGGCGCGGCTCCGCCCACGCACCGCCTCGAGGACACCCTCGGGGACAACCCTGATTGTTTCCCTGTGGAGACCGCGACATGCCACGCACCAGATCAGCTCAGCGCAGGCAGCACCGAAGGCACGCTAGTGCGAGAGGTTGCCTACCCCGCCAGGGGCTCTACAGCAGCCCTGCATGCGCGGCTGTCCCCTGCAGCGCCAACCCCGCCCGGGCCTTCCCCGTCGACGTGAACACGCGTATAATGGGGACTCAGCGCCCCCAGCGCGCCACCAGAGGGGTGGGGCGGGGCGGGGCGGGGCGGGGATTTGGGGGAGGGGGGGGTTGGTGGGGTCGCTAAGCCCCACCACGTCACACCTCGCCCAGCCTAGATTCCTGGTGACTTTGTTCTCCACGCCCTTGCCATCACTGGGGCACGCGGGGAGGGGAGGGGCGGGTGTCGGCGGGGAAGGTCTGGGCGGGGTTGGCGCTGCAGGGGACAGCCGCGCATGCAGGGCTGCTGTAGAGCCCCTGGCGGGGTAGGCAACCGCTCGCATTAGCGTGCCTTCGGTGCTGCCTGCGCTGAGCTGATCTGGTGCGTGGCATGTCGCGGTCTCCACAGGGAAACAATCAGGGTTGTCCCCGAGGGTGTCCTCCAGGCGGTGCGTGGGCGGAGCCGCGCCGGCGGCGAACCTTTGGCGCACACGCACCGGCCCGGCCCGGGCGCGGGCAGGAGCCGCCACTGTTGTAGCTACAACTGTGTAGCTACAAACAGGAACGTCCCTCGAGCACCAGGATGAGCTGGGCTCCCGGCCTACCCGGCCCCGCAGCGCGTCAGGGCCGTATTGTCCTCGGCGAGGTGCAGCTGCGGCGGCGCCGGGGGCTGCTGGCCGAGGTCGTGGACCTTGCCCCCCTCGAGCGCGACTATGAGCTGGGCCCCCGGCGCACCCGGCCCCGCAGCGCGTCAGGGGCCGTATCGTCCTCGGCGAGGTGCAGCTGCGGCGGCGCCGCGGGCTGCTGGCCGAGGTCGTGGACCTTGCCTCCTCGAGCACGACTATGAGCTGGGCCCCGGCCCAACCGGCCCCGCAGCGCGTCAGGGGCCGTATCGTCCTCGGCGAGGTGCAGCTTCGGCGGCGCCGCGGGCTGCTGGTCGGAGGTCATGGGCCTTCCCTCCCTCGGGCGGGACTGGGATGAGCTGGGCTCTCGACTCCACCTCGGTGAGGTGCAGCTACGGCCCCTGAGACCCTCGTGCATGTCGTCTACTACCAAACGGACGGCTTGAGTCATCAGGAACAGGGAGAGACCAACTGGTCTCTGCCTGTTTCACACCGCGCGCTACTAACCGCTTTGAATGTGTTTCATGTGCCTTTAGGGATGTGTGTGGTTCAATCCTGTTGGAGTAATTTATTGAGTACCAACCGCCCGCACTTGTGTCCGTTAGCAGGAGCCTACTGAATAAAGCAAACAGTTCATTTTTATGACTGCAGTTGAACATTCTTGAGTATTGTGATGGAATCATGCTAAATTTAAATTCTGCTTTGTCACTAATGTTGTGAGCATGTTACAGCCACTGGAGTATTGAAGTAGGTGAAAGATAAATAAAATAGAAGTATTCAAATACTGTTCAAATGGAATTATTTATTTTAAACACTTTTTTTAAATCTGAAAACAAACATAGTTGAGGTCACAAAACCAAGAAACAAAAGATAAAAATTATCAAAGCATCAAAACATGTTCACATGTAGGGACATGGATTGAGCTCAGTCGACAAACAGCTAAATACAAAGTTATATCCATGAAACAGATATTACAAGTACCTATGTGTTCTATATATACATATAAGTATAGAGAGAGATTTAAAAACAAAAAGATTTAAGAACGATGATTGAAGCAGTAGCAAGCAAAAGGTATCTAAAATAGTTCAAAAGCACAATTCAATGAAACCATTTAAAAACACGGTAGGAACCAGGATGAGTGTTACATGGGCAGATCTTCTGCAGCCTCATTGATATTCCAGTCATGCCCGGACAGGCTTTCTAAAGCTTGTGCTGAACTGTAGCCCATTTCAGTTAATCGGTCCAAAGTTTCTTTAAGAGAATGGTTGTAATTTACCCTGCAATAAATTCAAGTATTAAAAACCGGTCAGACGTTATTAGCTCAGATGTAATGAGACGTAAGAGAGTGAGCGAAAGTTACAAACCTCCAGCATGGATGTGCGTCCACATCTGAGCTGTGTCTCTAAATAACTGTGGATTACGCAGGGGGCTTGAGCTCCAACAGTGCTGTCTTGCGGGTCATTTGGTTCGGGGTTTGCTAGCAAGTTTTGAACTGAGAGAAGTACAGTTCTAAAATTCATGCACCCATGCCTAAAAGTAACAAATGCTTAGCATAATTTGTTTATAAAGAGACATACAGATATTGTTAATAAAAACTCACCACTTGCTGTCAAGAATATCCAAGACAAATGTAACCCGTCACTGATGATACATT
Source organism: Frankliniella intonsa (assembly GCA_033675135.1). Classification (NCBI taxonomy): domain Eukaryota; kingdom Metazoa; phylum Arthropoda; class Insecta; order Thysanoptera; family Thripidae; genus Frankliniella; species Frankliniella intonsa. The sequence continues at coordinate 416,264 of CM066246.1, read as the reverse complement.
TGGATGCCAAATCAGTGTTTTGAACGTGACCTGGACATGGACAGTAAAAAAGACTAAGTTATTGTTTTCATTTAAGTATTAGAACATCATTTAGCTGAAGATCATTGATCCTTACAAATGGAGGTTTAATTGGATAGTTGGACGGTATTATGACTTGCAGCTGGAATACGCCCCCTTCATATGGCGGTATCCTTTTCGGACCTTTGATGAAGGCATCAAAGCCTTGTAGCTCATTGTTGAGTATCACAGAGATACCCAAATCATGTTCCCTCTGAGAAAAGAAAACAAATAATGCTCAACTTCTCGACTTAACTGCACATTCTGAACAAAGCTAACATTTGATTGAAAGAATTGAATATGGAAAGAGCAAAATGTGCACTCTTTAGTAATGCCTCCTTCCCGTGTAGGGAAATTTGGCACAGAAAGAACGGTATTGTATGGGCAAGTAACATGGCAAAACTTCCAAGAAAATTATAACAGATGCAATGTAACTTGTCAGATTTATGCTGACAACGAGGCCAATCTTACAGAAGACTCAGGCCAGAATCTAATGTTATAAAGCGCCAAACTTTTTCCCGTGGAAGGTGTTGGGCATGATAAGACTCTAGATAATTTCAGTATACTTACGTTACACTTCTGAACGTCTGCCATGTCGACAGAAATTCTCCTGCTCATGGCTAATGTTGATGAAGGAAAAGACTTGAAGAATTCTCGTGTTAGCTGCGCAGCCAGCACTCTGAGCAAAACCGTCAAGATGTCGCAAGAAGTTAACACAACACATGGACAATTTGCTGATGAACGATGCTGGAATGACGAATGGAGAAGAAGAAAAAGAGAGAGCATTCTGCATGCGGCCCCCGCCCATCCGACCAGGATTCGCGGGTCGGGAGTAATTCTGCGACTGCAAAACTTGTGGAACTAAAAGCATGACACATCGAGTAAATCACTGTATACCTAAATCATATTTAAATATATTGATCTTTTAGCAAATTCAGGGAAATTGCTAAGACAATATGATGATCTATACTAATCTACTATCAACGCTAAGTTTGCAAGCCTGTTCTCACTTTCTTCCAATGTGTATGTTTCCGCTTCCTTTCCCTTAACTTTCCGTCTCTCTGTGTTAACCACAATCGCTGAGACTTGTAATCCGACGCCCTCGCTAGAGTTTTGCAACATTACAGCAATGTAAGTCTTTAAAAGATAAAATACTACAACTCCTTATCTTTGTTCCCCCACCTCTTACCGTAACTGATCACCAAACGTTTCTTAACGTACGTACAAGTTGGTCTCAGCACGTTTTCGTTTCGTAACCTTACCTTTATCACGTTATTAGTTATGTTTTCTCCTGTTTAGTAAAGAAATCCTATTCCAGGCAGCCAAATGGTATCAGTTTTCCTCTATATGTCCCGTGTGACCAGCGCCGATAGCTTCTGACGGAACCCATTATGCAGTCATGATGGACAATTCATTTGCTTACTTCGTTGAGTGTGTTTTGCCAAGTAGAGCGTCTCTGTAATAAATTTTTCAGGTGTTTTTCTGCAATCTCTTATGCGAAGTAAAACTAAAATTTCTTTCTTTTCTATAACTCAGGCCGAACTTTCCTCTCTGCTCACACCTTGCCTTCAAATACGAACTCATTCATTCTAATTACCCCTGTCTAGATGAACTTCACTCTTCTTGCCAGGAAATGTTGCGCTGTTATTTTAAACCTTTGATATTATTTGCTCTGTAATTTTAGTGACTGATCAGGCACGCTTGGAGAAGCCTAAAGCACAATTATGGATCAGCGCCAAATGCTCCATGGTCTCCTGGGATCTTTTCTTCAAACTTTGATGCAGGGACAGCAACAACTGCCACAGCAGCAAAACGGACCTGTCATTCGTGAACTTGCTGGTGAGTGACCATTGTTTTCTTCCATAATTTTTCCAGAACGAGTTGTCTTAAGTGTCTGCAAATTTTTGTATGCTTCCGAAATTCATTTTGAACATCTGACTCCTGTATAATCTTAAATAGATCTGCTTGCTTTTCCCAAACTTCACTGCCTTGCCTCATTTTTTTATCCTTTTACCACAATCATCTTTCTCGTGCGCTTCCACACTATCAGTAAACCATAAAAGTACTGTGTAAGTTTTCTTCCTTTTTCACTTAATTTTAATGTTTCATCTCAGGGACGAATGTGGACTGTCAAACTCAGCCAGTTGTTGAATTACATGATGCCGAAACTCAAACCAATCCATTCGTAGATTATGAACGACCTTTGGCATTTGATGTTGCCACACAGTGTGAAGACATGTCATCTGGTAAAAACCTTTTCAAGATTTTCTATGTTGTCTCTAAGGTCAGTGTAATTGATGGCTGTCAACTTAGTTTCAGTATCTACGCTGTCAACAACAAGGAGGTCCTTGCCATCCTCGTCAACTCGACCTTCAACCTCTGGGAACTCAGTATACCGTGAATTTCAATCCAGCTCAGGTAAGCATGCTTGTATGGCATGCTCTAAATCATGTATTTTGTATAATTGGTTTCAAATTGTAATCTGATTACAAATTTCACATTTCAAGGCTTGCTTCCATGGGAAAGAGATGTGCCGCAGTCAGTTTCGCAAAGGTCAATGTCAACTGCAAGAGACACTGAACCTGTCAGAGAAAGGCAAAGGCCACCAACTCCAACAGCCAGAGACCAGCCACCAAGGAAGCGTGGCAGACCTCGAAAAGTCTCTACAGGCCTGAAGTGCAGACTGTGCGAAGAACCGAAGGCAGACAAGATTGTAACACCCTGCGCCCACTTCTTCTGCTCCAAGTGCATTGCAGACTGGCTTGAGCAGTGGACTCACTGCCCTAAGTGTGGTCAATGCCCTGTTGACGTAAAAGATGCTGACATTTGATAAAGGTCCACCGTATTTTACTTCTGACGATTCCTGGTTCCTACCGTGTTTTTTAAATGGTTTTATTGAATTGTGCTTTTGAACTATTTTAGATACCTTTTGCTTGCTACTGCTTCAATCATCGTTCTTAAATCTTTTTGTTTTTTAAATCTCTCTCTCTATACTTATATGTATATATAGAACACATAGGTACTTGTAATATCTGTTTCATGGATATAACTTTGTATTTAGCTGTTTGTCGACTGAGCTCAATCCATGTCCCTACATGTGAACATGTTTTGATGCTTTGATAATTTTTTATCTTTTGTTTCTTGGTTTTGTGACCTCAACTATGTTTGTTTTCAGATTTAAAAAAAAGTGTTTAAAATAAATAATTCCATTTGAACAGTATTTGAATACTTCTATTTTATTTATCTTTCACCTACTTCAATACCCAGTGGCTGTAACATGCTCACAACATTAGTGACAAAGCAGAATTTAAATTTAGCATGATTCCATCACAATACTCAAGAATGTTCAACTGCAGTCATAAAAATGAACTGTTTGCTTTATTCAGTAGGCTCCTGCTAACGGACACAAGTGCGGGCGGTTGGTACTCAATAAATTACTCCAACAGGATTGAACCACACACATCCCTAAAGGCACATGAAACACATTCAAAGCGGTTAGTAGCGCGCGGTGTGGAAACAGGCAGAGACCAGTTGGTCTCTCCCTGTTCCTGATGACCTGCCGTCCGTTTGGTAGTAGACGACATGCACGAGGGTCTCAGGGGCCGTAGCTGCACCTCACCGAGGTGGAGTCGAGAGCCCAGCTCATCCCAGTCCCGCCCGAGGAAGGGAAGGCCCACGACCTCGACCAGCAGCCCGCGGCGCCTCCGAAGCTGCACCTGCCGAGGACGAGTCGGCCCTGACGCGCTGCGGGACTGGTTGGGCCGGGGCCCAGCTCATAGTCGTGCTCGAGGGAGGCAAGGTCCACGACCTCGGCCAGCAGCCCGCGGCGCCGCCGCAGCTGCACCTCGCCGAGGACGATACGGGCCCCGACGCGCTGCGGGGCCGGTTGGGCCGGGGCCCAGCTCATAGTCGTGCTCGAGGGAGCGCAAGCGTCCACGACCTCGGCCAGCAGCCCGCGGCGCCGCCGCAGCTGCACCTCGCCGAGGGACGATAGCTACGCGCCCCTGACGCGCTGCGGGCCTGGTAGGCCGGGGAGCCCAGCCTGTCATCGTCGCCTCGAGGGAGGCAAGCGTCCACGGACCTTCGGCCAGCAGCCCGCGGCGCCGGCCGCAGCCGCACCTCGCCGAGGACGATACGGCCCCGACGCGCTGCGGGGCCGGTTGGGCCGGGGGGCCCAGCGCATAGTCGTGCTCGAGGGAGGCGCGTTACGTCCACGACCTCGGCCAGCAGCCCGCGGCGCCGCCGCAGCTGCACCTCGCCGAGGACGATACGGCCCTGACGCGCTGCGGGGCCGGTTGGGCCGGGGCCCAGCTCATAGTCGTGCTCGAGGGAGGCAAGGTCCACGACCTCGGCCAGCAAGCCTGGCGGCGCCGCCGCAGCTGCACCTCGCAAGCCGAGGACGATAGCGGCCCCTGACGCGCTGGTGGGGCCGGTTGGGCCGGGGGGCCCAGCGCATAGTCGTGCCTCGAGGGAGGCAAGGTCCACGACCTCCCGGCCAGCAGCCCGCGGCGCCGCCGCAGCTGCACTCGCCGAGGACGATACGGCCCCGACGCGCTGCGGGGCTGGTTGGGCCGGGGGCCCAGCTCATAGTCGTGCTCGAGGGGAGTGCAAGGTCCACGACCTCGGTTAGCAGCCTGCGGCGCCGCCGCAGCTGCACTGCCGATAGGACGATACGGCCCCGACGACAGCTGGTGGGGCCGGTTGGGCCGGGGGCCCAGCTCATAGGTCGTGCTCGAGGGAGGCAGCAAGGTCCACGACCCGGTTGCCAGCAGCCTCGCAGGCGCTGCTCGCAGCTTTACCTCGCCGAGGACGAGTCGGCTTTGACGGCAATTATCAAAAGAGCGGGGCCGGACCGCCGGCCCGATCCTGGAGCAACTGGAGGTAGACAATGATCTCGATCAGTATCACCCGGGACTAGGAGCGCACGGTGTAGGAAACAGCGCAGAGCAACCAGCTGGGGTCTCTCCCTGTTCCTGATGACTCTGCCGTCCGTTTGGTAGTGGACGACATGCACGAGGGTCTCAGTGGGGCCGTAGCTGCACTCTCGCCGAGGTGGAGTTGAGAGCTCCAGCTCATATCCTAGTCCCGCCCGAGGGAGTGGGAAGGCCCATGACCTCGACCAGCAGTGCCCGCGGCAGCCGCCGCATCTGCACCCTCGCCGAGGACGAGTCGGCCCCGACGCGCTGCGGGGCCGGGTAGGACGGGAGCCCAGCTCATCCTAGTGCTGCTCGGGGTGGCATGGTTCACGGCCTCGGCGAGCAGCGCGACGGCCTTAGCCGCCCCTGCGCAGCTGCGAGTTGAAAGCGCTTGACGCGCCGCGGAGCCTGGTGGCCCCCATCCTGGAGAGCGGTTTGGAAACAGGTAAAGACGAGTTATCCTCCTGCTTCCAGGGTACTTAAGCAGTGTGTTTGCTAGTGGACGACATGGAGGTGGGAGGAGGGTCGCGTGTTTCGCCAGCAGCGTGCGGCCGCGGCAGCACTTTGCGCAGTCAGTCTGGACTTTGACGACCACTAAGGATGTTTCGGCTTTGGCGTTATTTTTGTATTTTTCTTGTAGCTTTGGCTGGTATTTTGATGAATTTCTGTGATTTTGAAGTATTTCCTTGCATTTTTTCGTGCAATTGGAAAGTATTTGTGTGTACGCATCATCTTTTTTTTCGGAGTTGGTCGCCCCGGGCTTGGAGTCACCTCTCGAGCAGGGAAAGACCATCTTCGTTCGTGCCTGTTTCACACCGCGCTCCGCTGCGACCGAGGCAGTAATGGCTTTACAGTGAAGGCCCTCGTCCCTCTCCGAGCAGCACCAGAAGCATGGATCCCGGTACGGACCTGCTTGAAGATGGTGGGGAGCCAGCCAACGAGATTATGCAGTGGTTTAGACTCAACTTCGCCTTCTAGCCGCATCCGCTTTGAATGTGTTTTTGTGTTATCTTTAGCAAAATGTGTTTGATCAGAAGTTCTCCTGCATTAATTTTAAGATTATCTTGTATCTGGATTTGTTGAAGTGTTAACAGTAGCTTGATGAATAAAGCCGAGGCATTAGAAACACTTTACCTTCTGCACAATCCTGATTAAGCTTTTTAAAGCTATTGTGACATAATCATGCCAAGTTTTAATTCTGATTCGTATCTTAATGTTGTAAGCATTTTACAGACGCTTGATGTTGAAGTAGGTGAAAGATAAATAAAATAGAAGTATTCAAATAGTGTTGAAATGGAATTATTTATTTTAAAACACAATTTATTAAAAGTTGAAAACGGAAATCACAGTTTGAGGTAACAACACCAAGAAACAAAAGATAAAAATGCAGAATTATACTATATCTTATTGTGTAGCACTTGCACTGCTAAGCAACAGATATTTATATTTACAAACAATTGAATTCGAACTCTTTTTTGAGGTACAAACAAAAGAATAATAAAATTAGATTGATTCATTGGGCAGCATTCACACAGCACCACAATATGTTCACATGTAGGGATATGGATTAATCTCACCGACAAACAGCTAAATACAAAGTTTATATCCATGAAACAGATATTAAAAGTAATTTATGTCTCTCTTCTTATGTATATAGATTAGAAAAGAAAAACATATAAGAATGAAGTTTGGAAGCAGTAGCAAGAAAAAGGTATCTAAAACAGTACAAAAGTAGATTTCTAATAAAACCATTTTAAAAAGCATTAACACTGTAGGAACCAGGAATCTTCAGATTTAGTGAAAGAAAAAAACTGAACAAAACAAAAACAAAACAAAAAAAACACACAGAACTATACTGAGGTTTTAACTAAAATAGAGTGCAAATATTCAATTTCAACACATTAGATGAAATAAAAGGTAATTAAAAGTTAAATTTCAAACAATCCTTGGAAGAAGGGAAATCTTACATCTTCTAATTGACGAATTTGTCGAGGACTGACTGCACAAAATGGTAGAACAGCGTACACAATGGCTGAAATCTCCATTTCTCTCAACATCCTTCAGGGCATTGGGGTTAAGAGATCTTATTTTCCAAATTATGACTCTGTCCCTCATAAAGTTGTCGAATATCTTCGGAATAATTACACAAATTATTGCTTCCATCAGGACAAATAGGGTAATGGGTGAGGGGACATGAGGAGGGGGAATTCCCTTAAGGTTAAGTGAGAAAATACGAAAAATAACAACTGTTTCAAACATGACATGAATATTGGGAATTCGCTGGTTTCCTTTATCTAGAAGGATGCAAGGAGAAAACCAAATTCAAAATGATGGATTTG
>CM066246.1:212656-407952 GCA_033675135.1 Frankliniella intonsa | reverse complement strand
GAACCAGTAAAGAATACTGGTGATGCCTATTCACATATTGCTGCTCTTGTTCGAGTGGTTTTTGGATTGGTATGTGGCAGCCGTCTATGCACCCAACAACCTGAGGGTATCCATATCGTTCCTCATTAATTCTAGCAATAGATGCCATCTCCCGATTGGATGGCCATTTGATATAGTGGCCACGTAGTTCTCGCAATACTTCAATGATGGTTCGATACTGGTTGTGGATAGAACCCCTTGCTTTTCCATAGGTGACTCCTGTGCTTCTGAAAGTATCAGGGTTTGCCAGAGACCACAAAGTGTACTGCAATGCGTCACCAATCGGCAATCCCTTTCTGATGATTTTGCCAGTCTCATGCATATGCCGTCCAACAGTTACAGTCAAAATCTGTAGGAAATATAAAGGAGTAATGCTCATATTTATTGTTAAACACAACCACCTCAAGAATAAGGCCCAGAACGTAGATTACTTCAAAGCAGCGCCTATCCATCCGGAAATGCTGCTTAAAGTGGGGATCTTCTAAAGTTCTCCACCACTGCATATCACAATTGGGGTATGATCGACCTGCACATTCAAAGACATACATTATGCACCATATACATTTTCTGGTGCAGAAAAATTTTGCCAAGTAGTAAACTGAACTAAACGCACCTTCTCCTCTACCTCTGCCTTCTTCTTCATCATCAAAATCGTCCAGAGTCAAAAGCAGCTGGACAAACTCATATACATCATTATTCCGATCCATCTCTAAGCCACGAAGTTCACCTCCAAAACGTCAAATAATACGTTCACAGGCTCCAAAATAAAAAAAATTATGCTAGTACACTCCGTGTGTTTTGTTTTGATTGACAGCCATAGCCGCTTACTCAAAATCCAACTTTCTCATACAACGATTCCACTGATATCTGATCGTCATTTGTTGTTCAAAACGAGCGCGAGCACCGCGGGCCTTTTTAAAATGATGTTTGAGACTGCAGACGAAGCGGTAGCGCAGAGAGCTAACATCATACTGGTCAAAGGGGATTTAAATACGGAAACTTTACGCAATAATTATCTGTAGGCCTTCCTGCTTCCGAAAATATACAGGTTCTTGCAATCTAGAGCGATTTTGCGCATTCGCAAGCGTTGTCGGGTGGGTGGGTGGGTGGGTGGTTGAGCGACCCGCCTCTTATTTTGACAGCCTCCCGGAGCCCTGCCACCGACACAAGTTATTGCGGGGAGGTATAGGTCCTAAACAGTTTATCGCTTTTGAAAAACAGAAAGTAATTTGGAAAGAGAGTAAAATTCTACGTGGCCTAGGATAGGTGTAAAGTTCTCACCTATCGGCGTGTTTAAATAAGAGCGTTTTAAAGTTCAACTTCCGGTTTGGCGGGAAAATACAGGCAGTGGCTCTATTTTTGCCGTACTTTACACGACTCATACTCAACGTCGTCTGTAGTTCTTACCTATGCACATACACCCTGCAATTTCTTTCCCCTTTTCAAATCACCTTCTGTTTTTCAAATCTGACTAGCCGTTTAACAGTTATACCTCCCCCCAGGTAACTGCTACGCGATTCCCGCTCGGTTCGAGCATTGCCACCGCTCCTCCATGGGCCGTTTCTACCCACTGTTTCAAGGCCGCAACCTCATTGAGGGAAGCGATTATCTTTTAACAGAATGAATTCGTTCCTAGTGTGCTGAACCCGCTCAACCTTATGCTCGTTTGAGAGGTCTTTTCAAAAGAAATTCGGTGGTGATGTGTTCGAGACGCTAACATCGTACTGTAATAAAATAAACGCGAATTTAGAGTAGCTGTCCTCGTGTCCCCTGTCGGAGGAAAGGTCCATTTCGTGACCGCCCTGGGCGTCGTGTCCTCCCCGTGACCGCCCTGGGCGTAGTGTCTTCCCCGTGACCCTCCTAGAGGGGTGGTCCTCCCCGTTACTCCCTTATCACCACAGCACTGGTTGTTGCAGTGGCGGCCTGGGGTGGGCGCACTGCCATCGCCGTGACCTCGCTCCTCGTGACTGCTTTTTTACATCTCAAAACACGTTCCCAAATTTGACACAATTTTAAGAATGACTCATATGACAGTGGCGAACGAGATGAGATGTCCTTTCCATACTGTAATTTATCGAACTCACGTCTGTCGCCAAGTCATCATGTCGCCGTCGTCGCGGAGAAACCACCGGATTTAAGTCAAAGTCATGAAGTAAGTTATCAACACTGCTTCAGTCTGCTGGTATGGACTGGACGTCCAGTTTGCAGCGGTGAGGTCCACTGCGAGAAAAAACTACAGATAATCCGGTTAATTTTAATACAGTCTTTTTCTGTAGTTTCAGGAACAGGATTGTACGTCCTTTTTGGCACTCCATTCCACTCCACCCTAAAAATTGAAATTGTTGAAATAGAAAACCAATTATAGAAATAGATACGTCTCGACAAGACGAACGAAAAATGTTAACAAATGTCGTGGGTTCGGACTCACAATGAAAAAGTTATTGGCCTTCAACAATCTTAGGTTTTGGGGTACGGAGAAAGCTGTCTCTGGTAGTACGGTGAATCTTGTCAGGAAGTACAGTGAATCCAGTTAAATCAAGTACGGTAAAGGCTGGCACAAGAATTAACTGGATTTGCCGTAGTTTTTTTTTTTACAGTATCGCCTGAGATTTTAATTTCGTCATTTTCTTCGTCCGTCTGTGTGCACGTCTCAGCATGTCGCCGCAAACCACGTGTTGTATGAGGTTACGTTTTACACCTCTATCTTGTTTTTAACAAATTGTCGTCTTTAGTGGACTTTTGTTTAATTCATCAAATGCTTGTCATTTTTAAGCTTTCTCAAAGTCAATTTTGACATTGAAATGTTTTTCTTTGTGCCCCTTCATCCATCCATGATGGTCTGTTCTTAGTTTTTAGCTTTTTGACAAGTGCAAAACTCAGCTTTAAGTCTTAATGTACCTTTAGTCAGCAACCATAGTTTTAATTCTAAACCAATTGCAGTCAGTGGCGAACTACTTTTTCCATCTATAGGTGTAGAAAAGAAAGCCTTGTGTACAGTTTTCTACAGTCCATTCTTTTACTGTCTGTGTTCAATCAATTCAAAGTCAATTTCATTGTTTAAATGTCTTTCATTCTGCTAATTAGTCCTTATTGGTATAAAGCTTCGTCAGTTTTTTTAAAACCTTTTCTTCCAACTCATGCTTGGTCTCTTTGGGGCATAGGTCTAGTGTGACGCCTTGCCATGATGTAGTGGTCGTGCCAAGTGCGCTGTGTTTCTTTTTTAGCATTCTGTGCTAGTTTCGTTTAAATTTTTCTCAAATATTTGAGGTTTTATTTTTTAGTCAAAGTCAATTTGTCAATTTGGTTAGTTTGAAATCTTACTGTCTTCTAGTCTTTTAAAGTAATTGTTAGTCTTAATTCATTCTCATCCTTGTTCGAGCTCTAGTCAAGTCTATGCAATGCACACATTTTTCGAGTGGAATGCTCATGGTGTTTTATTACACTGTTGTCATCGAGTGTCCAGTACACTGTCCTCAGTCCGTTGCCTGATCAGCAACTTTTAAATCTAACGTTAGTCAAGTGTTAATGAAATTCACGTCAATAGTCAGTCGTTTCTTCGCAACAATTCAAATTTGAGCTCTTACTACTTATTAAGCTGTAATTGTAATTTAGTCGTTAGTTAGTCCATACATTACTGGTATTGTCTTTTCATTAAAACTCTTTTTTTAGTCCTGCTGTCAAATTACTAGTATTTTCAATGTGTTTAATGTCAAATGTTTATCAACTTATTGTCTTTTTAATTCTAGTAATTTCAAGAAATTGTTATCTAGTTTTAAGTCTGTCATCTTTTATGTCATCTTGCTTTTACATCACTCTCTTTTTGCTTGGGGAGGATGTCGTGTATTCACACTACGAGATTGAAATGCCAATAACCCTGTCCATAGAAACCCACGTCAACCCACACTAAACGCCGTCCGTTACTAGTCAGAAATGTTGTAGGTCAGTATCCCCCGGTTCCCTCTTGACTCCGCGTACTCGGCCAGCACTGTCCCTCATCTTTGAGTACACCCGCAACGACGCCGATATAACAGTCAACTGCACACCACGTGGTAAGCAGTTTCTCGAAGTATCCCATTGTAACACGGTGCCTAGGATATGGACCTAAGTGAACACTTGTGTGCACGTTACGAAACGTTTCCCAGTCAAGAGAAATCTGTCGAAATGACATTATTTGACGGTCATTGTCAAAATTTAGTCATTTTGGTGGCCACCTTTGACATCATTTTGAAGTCAAATTATGTCATTTGTGCTGAAAATGACATCAAAGGTGGCCACCAAAATGACTTTATTTCGACAATGACCGTCAAATGATGTCAATTTGACAAAATTCTGTCGATTGGGTTAGTAACTAGACATTACGTGATGTTTTGTTAGTCTCGACACCACGTAATATGCAAAGTCATCAATTCGAGACGTAAGTGTGTAAAAATTGCACATTTGCTTTACCAGTGCAGTGTTGCCAGAAAAGTAAGCAAAAACCCGCCCAATATACCTGAGCGTTACGCGAATGTATCTCCGCCTGCGTACTAGGCAACATCTGTGCACGAGTACAGAGGAGTTGCCTAGTAGGCAGGTGGAAATACCGCCACCTGCACACAGGTGTATTGGGCGGGTTTTAGCCTAACTTTTCTGGCAACACTGATAATATCATATCCGGATGCACATACAAAATTTTGTTTTAAACGTTCACTGACATATTTCTTTAGTTTGACGAGTAATGCAATCAGTGAAGCAAGTATTATAGCGACTACTACAAAAAAAAATGTGTTGTACACTTTCCCTGCGCATACTTAACTTTGCCGAAGGCAGCCAATTTTTCGGCGCGCGACAACGGAGAATAATTACATTCCAAGATGATGAAAACCTTTGAGGCAAATATTACCGCCTCAGTTACACGCCATATAATATTGCTGCCTTTGCTCGCCGGCTCACGGGTCACCACCTCGCACAGCCGCGGAATAGAACGAGCAGAGAAGACTTTGCTTCCCAGACTACTTTCTTTGTCTCTGCAGATAGGACACTTATATTTTGCTAAATTTCAGTGCTTCAGCACGCGATTTGGGTTGAAATAATATTCAAGTGAGGTACAAGACCATCGAATGATATCATTTTGACAATAAATTCAAGACACGAAAAAATGTTGCTTTGGATTGTTTTCCTGGCACTCTGTAGATCGGCCAATGAGGAGGTGTGTGTGGATCGGTTTTTGTTGCTACGCTTGAAGTAAATCGAAGACGGGCGCCGGCGTATGCCGACCTTCGCGCGGTCACTAATTTACCATCTGGATTTACGCCACTTTGACCAAATCACTTCGAGGATTTACGTCACTTTAAATTGGAAGCAGTGGATATACGTCAAAAAACATTTCTTTCAGGACAGATTACGTGCAAATCATTAGACGTGGAGTGCTAAAAATGTTTATGGTGTTTCCTGAGAAAAAATGCAGCAGAACCTATGTGTTTGTTTTTGTAAATGTTTATCAGTTTTCAAATGAAACGTTTTATTGCTCTCCTGTAAAATTTCGAAAATGGCTTTTACGTCACTCTGAAATATGACCAGTGATGTGTGCTGGATAACAAAAAAGTGCAGTCCCGTGTAAATCAAGACCGCACTGTGAAAGTCACATTTTTAGCCCACCCTTCTGCTTTGAAAAAGCTTCAGAGCGGGCTTATGCAATCGATCTGGTGTCTGTCTGTCGATCTCCCGCTATGTCAGTCTGTCTGTTCCACTCGTAGGAGTTGAGCTAGAGAGTTGAAATTTTTAGGGGATCATACGGGTCCCTCCTTGACATTCAAACGCCTGGTGCAAATCCTGACAACCCTCATAAAGGCACTGAAAAAAAATTATTAAAGTTTTGCCTGAATGTAAAAAAAAAAAATTTCATTAAAATATTATGGTCTCCTAAGGGTCATCTCGTCGAGTTAGTCCCCTCTGAACGAAAATTTCATCCGTTTTGCTCTAGCTCTTACTGTTTCGGCGCTACAGCCACGTCGACGCCCGAAATATCCGAAAACTTCATGTTGGGTATCGTGTCATGGGTTTTGCGTCATTTTGCGACCCTTCGAGCCAAAATTTCGTCCGTTTCGCTCTATCTCTTACCGTTTGGGCGGTACAGCCACATCGGCAACCCAAATGTCCGAAAACGATCATGCTGTGTATCGTCTCATAGGTTTTGCGTCATTTTGCGGCCCTCAGGACTAAAATTTTGTCCGTTTTACTCTGTCTCTTACCGTTTCGGCGCTAAAGCCCTATCGACGACCGACATAACTGAAAACACTATGCTGGATGTCGTGTAATGGGTTTTGCGTAATTTTGCAGCCCCATAAACCAAATTTTGGGAGTTGTACGGAATTAGTAACCGCTTTGAAAACACGGCTCTATAACTCCTATACAAGCTTTGAGGCTGTTGGGTCGGGCCGCCGGCAGGCCAAGCAGGCAAGCCCCCTGCCGAACGGAGTTGCCAGCGTGGCAAAGCGGTGCTGGCAACGACGTTTAGCGGTAGGGCGGGCCTGCTTGTTGTCTTTTGCAGCTCTTTGGTATATCAAAAGTACCTGAAGTCGCCATTAGAAGTCAACCTGCACTAAAAGTTAAAATCCCAAAGTGACTTCAGGTACTTCTGATTTGCCAAACGGCTGCAAAACATTAACAAGAGTTCTTGCAGATAAGTTGACTTTTTCCCTTTTTCCGCTTCACGCCACGCTAAATGGGAAGGAACGATTTTGTATCCCGCACTGTAAGTTTCTTACGAGAACTGCTCTTCGTAACGTACAAAGGATTTGGCACCTTCACCTTCGTACTACAAACAAATTCTTAGTATTACAAAGGACTCCAGTTTGTATTACGAAGAACACGCTGTTGTTCCCAAACCAATATTGTTTGTAATATGAAGAAAATCGGTTTGTAGTATGGTGGTTCCAGATCCTTTGATCGTTACAAACCGAATTTCTTGCTATATGAAGAACATCCTTTGTAAGGAACTAACAGTTCGCCTAGTTGTGCCTTGATGCACAACTTAACTGGATGCAACACTGTCTTCAGTCTAGGGACAAACGAGCCGTGTTTGCCTAGACTGGAGACAATTTTGCATTAAGTTTAGATCTGCACAAAGGCACAATTAGGTGGAATAAAAATTTGCCCCTTCCCAATTAGAGTGCATGGACTTTATTGGCACCAGCTTTTGGACTTCCGTGCGCATGCTTAGCTAGATACAAAGTTGTGTTTCGTTAGTTACACTCTAGGAGCAACAACATCGTAATATTGTTTTCATCTAAGGCATGCAAACTGCACACATAAGTCTATAAGTTACACTCTTAAAATCTTACAAACGTCGACATTCATAATATGAATCTTTTCTTCATATTACTGACAATTGATGTGCTGTCATAATACAAACAAAATTTGTTTGTATAACGAATCTTTTGATTTGTAATACGAAGGTTTTCTTTTGTGTTATGAACGAAGTTTGGGATCAGTATCTTACGAAGCTACTGGAGTTATGTTCATACCATACAGATCCCAAGAGTTGTTTATAATACGAAAAAACAAAAACTTCGTATTACAAACAAAAAGATTCGTAATACGAACAAATTTTGTTTGTATTATGACAGCACAGCAATTGTTTGTAATATGTAGAAAAGATTCATATTATGAATGCAAACGTTTGTAATACGAACACAATTTGTTTGTAAGATTTTTAGAGTGTGTCTTCCCCATGGGAACAGCCACGTCGTATCCACGTCACATCCACAAACATAGGTGGAATAGGTGGATGGACTATTTCCACCAACAATCCACGTAATTTACGCGTTGATTTTATAGCAAAAATTTACATCCACAACAAATCACCGTTGAAAATACGCTAATATTTTATACATACGTTACAAATCGATCAACCATCCACCTCGAAACTAAGTGGCTCACACCGACAACAAGTGTACAACCAAACTATCCACGTCGATAGTAGGTTGATACGGCGAGTTGCCTGGTCCTCGCGATTTCGATGTTGACGTGACGTCAAATCAAGTGTCAAATGAAGTCTTCCCGGCCAAATATTGATGTACCTTTCCTTTGCTCTCGAGACCTATCCGTAAAGGTGCCCCCACAATGAACACTTCAGGAGGTGATGCAACAAAAATTTGGGTACTAGGAATTAAACTCCGGCTTCCTGCGTTTGGGCTCTCCGAGTAGGCCACCGCCTTCTCACCAGTGCTTGACGGGTTCGCTTATCTAGTGTGTCGCAGGTGCTCTCATTAGCTCGGGCCTCGGTAACGTATATTGTAGGGGTGCCATGGAGTGCGAGAGAAAAACGACACCATTCTGTGGCTCGGAGGAAGACTTTTTGGCCGATGAAATATTAAAATAATATAAAGCATTAACGGTGGTGCTAGAAATGATTTAAACTTATTGTGAAATACACAAAATATCATCCATAACTCGGGTCGTACCAATAGTTCGATACCTACAAGGAATAGACACGCAACTCTGGCACCCGAGGAAAGACTCAATCTTAGTGTTCATATGGGGACCCTAAGAAAGACTCCACGCGCTCTGCTCACTAACTGCATATTCACGTAGTTCCCTTTAACCCCCAAAAGCGCGTTAATGAAATGCATTTTACAATTCACAATAGAATCCTACCGTAATGTAAATTAACGCAGTTTACTAATAGAAGTACGAGAATTCAAATGAACAAACGTTGAAAGCGATAGCATGAATCTATTAAATAATATAAAGCATTAACGGTTGGCGAACTACGTGAAATGTTTTAGACTGCGTGAGTCTTGCTGAAATACACAGAACTATATCATCCATAACTGCGTGTCTGTACCAATCGAGTTCAACCATCGAACTATCTCGATGAAAAAATGGATATTAATTTTCGATAAAGCATCCGCTTCGAATCAACGTGTACCGCTCTCTTGTTACCACGATTTCAAATGGGGATCTTGTGTAGAATTAGAATCTAGAACGGCGATGTTTCCCTGATACTGTACGAGGATAGGACGTTGTTCGGAGAGGGAAAGAGGTCACATAGCCAACGTACCATGAACATCGAAACTACGTTGACCCGGCCCGTTGCCTCGTCTACGTTCCATCCACCTAGCTTCGAGGGACATGCTCAGCTCGATGGTGACTCAATGGTCGAGGTGGATGCAACGTTAAGTAGTTTCACGTTGCATCCACCTCGAATCCGCGTGGTTGTTCCCATGGGGAATTGTTGCTTATTATTTTCCTCACACGATGCTTTTGTAGACGATGACCCACATGCTCCATGAGCGCTGCGGTGGCCGTGTGAATAGCGAGCTCCACGGTCAGCGCCGTGAACAGAGCGGGTATACAGCACAACAGGGCGGCCACTTCGAAAAGCCACTTTACTGCACCAGATACCTGCGGTGATCCATCAAAGAGCAATATATATATATATATATATATATATATATATATATATATATATATATATATATATATATATATATATATATATATATATATATATATATATATATATACACACACACACACATATCGAGAGGGAAAAAAAATGGTTTACGTAAAGATACACGTAGATGAACACCATTTCACGGATGAGATTTGTTCCTTCTCGACAGATTGAAGTCAAACTTTGCCAAACGATTTCCGCAGATATGAAACTAATATTTCCGCATTCAGTTCCCTTTGTCAACGTTTTGATGACTTAACAATGAGTTAAAGTCGCGAGGTAGACGCCGTCAGCCGACGACCGTGGCAGACATGGCTGAGGGAGGAAATGCCGAATGACAGTCCTAGCCAACAATGAGGAGCCGCGGCGGCCAGCTACTGGTCACGTTCAAAACTGTCATTGTGGTGCATCCTTTTGCACGGCGCGAAACTGCAACGATTCGGACGTGACCACTCCTTGCGTTGAAACTTTTGGACGTCGGGGTACAAAGCAACAGGCGAACTTTTTTATTGGTTGGAAAAAGGAGCGTAATAATATTATTGGTCAAAGCCGACTCGGCTCCCCTTTCCACGTTTGCTTATCCATGACAAGTCGAGTATTACCATATACACAAAGATTGTAACTCCAAATTTCTCAAAATTGGCCGATAACTTCTGAATGGCATTGCAGCGGTGAAATAAGCAGATTTAGTTCTACCTCTATGCCAACTTTTATGAAAATCGTATAGAAAATTTAGGTTTTACATAAGGGGCCGTACTAATAAAATTTTTTTTAAAAAAAAATCGCATTCTGCGACAAACCCATAAGGCTACTTCGTGCCTAAAGATAAAAGTTATCGAGATAAGAGTCTTAAATGTAAGAATACACGATAAAACTCCTCTGTGAAAAATTATTGGGCGCTGTGCCACAAGGTTTAGCCCTAACAGAAAACGACCTCACTCTGAAGTCCCTTTCTGAAATCCCTCGGAAGTACCTGAACGAAATCCCCCGGATGTCCCAAAAGGGAGCAAAGAAGGGAATTGGGATTTCAGAATCCCATACACTCAAATCCCTCTGAAATCGAGCGATGCGCTGCCGCTACAGCAAGACGGCACAGCGCACCTATTTGACTCAAACTAGTTTCATTATGTGTCCATGTCCCCATATGTACTTATATAGTGTATCTACGGCCCCTCTGAAGTCGTCTGACACATTTAAAGTCGTCTAGGAAGTCATCTTATCTATGTTCTGTAAACAGCTCTAATAGATGGACTAGAGACAAAAGGGACTTCAGAGGGATTTCACTAAAGAGGAACTTCAGAGGGATTTCAAAACACGCGAAATCCCTTTCTTGTCCCCCTTCATGGGGAGGGACAACTTAGGAACGAAACTGGGACAAGGTAGGAAGTTCCGTTTATGTTAGGGAGGGGCCCCACAAAGCACTTTTCGAAACGGTCCATCCGCCGAGCCGAAGCGCGTCTCCATCTTTGAGGTGGCGCCGCGGGGGAACGGTGCGGCCAGCGGGGTCAGCTCGGTGGCGGGCTAAGTACCCGTGGTCCATACTTCCTCCAGTCCAAAGGAATTTTCGATCGGTACCACGGTTTGGCTTCTAGGGGGCAAAAGTGTATGGACGTATGTCCCGTCGAAGTACTGGGACACCTCTCTGAGCGCCACTGGAAGGCTGCGGTCCAGCTAGATGTATGTGTCAAACACGTCGTCCAGAGCAGCGTTGCCAACCTCTGGCCGCTAGAGGGCGGTACGCGGCGCTCGCCAAGGCGGTATTTCGGCCGCCAAGGCGGTACGAGGGGTGGGGGGCCCCGCGCAACTTCAAAACGGAAAACTGAATGACGTTTTTTTAAGGAATTTGCCTACCTCCCTGGGGCGCTATCTGTATTTCGTTATATCATCATACTTTAATTTATTTTATTATTTATATTTATTATTCCCAGCGGTATTCGATGTTCTTCTCCTCCTCGCTCTCCACAGCTCGCCCATCCTGCCCCCCGTACAATGACGCCTTGGTCATGCGGGCCAGGTGATCCTGGTGCAGCCCGCTCTCTGCACCGCTTGGGACGGGGTATTCGCGGAAAAGGCGCGCAGGCCGTCGTGGGGCCGCCGGCCGGTCCGGCGATTCCCCGGGGGAAAATCCGGAATTTCGGGGAAATGGCTCAGGGCGGTACGCCGGGGCCTCAGGGCGGTACGGCGGTACGAGACCTCTGAAAGCGGTACAAATACCGCCAAGGCGGTACGGTTGGCAACGCTGGTCCAGAGGCACAAACGCCAATGCGGGCAGGCTGTGCACAGCGTTCTTCACACCGCGATCATCAGGATCGTTGTATGCGTCCTGGAGGCTAATCTTCTGCACCTTCCGGTACATAGATTGCCCGAGGTGAAGCAAGCCCTAACAGTACTGTCAGGAATCATGGCCTTCACGAAATTCAGGATGGCCATTTCCAAGTTGCTCATGACAGAATTGGGAAAAGTAGAGGGCACCCGGAACTTTGTGGCAGCATTCTAGATGACCTCAAGCACCTTGCTTAGGGTGGACCAAAATTTTTCCGACGTTTCCGGATCGTCCAACGCCGCCCGGATTCGGATTCTACGTCGAAAAAGAGCGAATACGTGTTTTTAGGTTTTGGATAGGAGAACTCTCTTTTTGAGTCATTTTGGCCTAGCTTTGCCTAGCGTACGACGTAAGACGTTCGACCTACGCAGTCGGCACCGGCGCCCGGCCGGCAGGCTCTCCGTTAACTCAAAAATTATTTCAGGAGCACGATGAGTCAGAAACTGCTGACTCATCTGCTGCTGCTTTTCACCCACAAAAATTTAACGTTTCAGATTCTTATAAGTGATGTTATCAGAGAGTTTGTCAACCGCACTCCTGAAAGGCGGAGAGTATTTGGAAAACACTAAATTGTTGTAATCTGGAACATGTGCCCATTGCCAATAAGCTATTAAAATTGCAGTTTCCATCTTTTTTTAGTGTAATTCGTTTCCCAGAAACAAAACAAAACAGGGGGGGGGGGAGGGGGGGGGGGGGTTCACTAGTTTGAGCCCCACCCGTCGTGGAGGACTTCCGACGCCACTGGTTTTACCTTAATATTACAATATTAATATGATAATACTAAATACCCCCCGTGCATGTCTAAAGGCAGTTGTTGACGACCCTTTAGGCGAAGCCCACTAACATCTTGCTCGCTGCGCTTTTTAGGGTCTGAAGGAAATAGGCCCTGCAAGACCGCACCCAGAAAAACTAGATCTTCTCCCAAGTATATTCGTATTGCGCGAAGTAGATTTTGAATTTCAATATAGCAAGTTCAAAATGTTCTTGGCTGACGTACGTTAGCATTATTTCAATGCTTCGCAATACATTGAAACCGCATGCTCTTGCATTCAAAATGCTTTTGTTCAACCTGTTCCGACATCACGAGTGTTGCTTTGCTATCTAAAAGAGCAGAGTTGCGTTGTGCCAAGCACACAAACTGAGAGCATCTGAAACAGATTGCAACAAAGTCACGGCTACATTGCCGTTGGGGACCCTTAGGGTCTGACCGTAGAGAATCCGTGACGCGAGTGCATCAGAGTCGTCCTGGACACTATTCCACTACACTTCGGTGCATTGGAATGGCGGTTAAAAGTCCAGGTGGACTGTGTGTTGCCTGCTCTGAAGGGATTTATACCGTAAACTACTGCCTATAAAGCAAGTTGCTATCTAGAACTGATCGATCGAGGTCCTCCCCCCCCTCCCCCTCCTCTCCCTCCCCAACTTAAGTGTTCTGAGCATGATGACTACGCTCGTATTACGCGTAAATCACGCAAGGTTTTCACTGTTATTTCGCGTTATTACGTATTATTACGCACCAGGCTGTACTACGAATTAAGCGAGGAAAACCCCCTCGTTATTTGTTGACATTTTCTTACACTTAAAGCATGAGCTTTGATTTAAAAAATTTTAGTTGATCACTCTATTTCCTCTTCCCTCCCTTAAACTTACCATGTGCTGATCAGCGAACTATTGTTTTACCCGTAATCAGTGGCTCTTTTTACTTTCTTACCACAGACCAGTGACGAAGCCACGAGTTCAAGCACGAGGAACCATCGAGGAGCATCGAGATCAGAACACCCGCTGTGACCGAAACGGAGTAGACGGGATACACGCGCCAAAGCACCGTACGCAACCTGCGGACTTCGGCTACTAGTTCGGCCTGGAGAAAAGAGATAGTATGTTATGTTTCCGTCGAAAATACACTCTATAAATGACTATGGACATTTTTGTAACTAGCTCTGAACGTTTTTGTAGGTCACTAAATAAGATGCAATATTGTGTACAGTAACAATTTTAGATAAATCGTACCTAATGGCAGACAATTAAGAGGTCAAAATTGTATCTAGGTTAGTGACGTACAAAAACGTTCAGAGCTAGTTACAAAAATGTCCGTAGTCATTTAGAGTATAGCTCCTTGCTTCTGGCTGGGGAACTTACGCTTGAAGCCGCAATCAGAAACCGTGTCACTAGCCTTGACGCAGCTGCACCCCTGACATAAAAAGCATGAGGAAACCCCCTGGGCTGTGCGCCGCGCCGCGGCCGGCAGACTAGCCCATCGGCCCGGATTCGTAGTTCACTAATGATCTGACAAAGGGACTGAAGTCCACCTTCGGGTCATTTTCGTTTTATATGTGGGAAATGATGCCTGACACCTAAGAATCATGCCTAAAAAAACGTCATGTTGATATCTATTACGGTTTTGTTGCTACAAAAAGTGACAAACAGACGTAAGTCCACAAGTAATCTGACAGAGTAACGTAAGTCCAGGTCTAATCTGACAAAGGAATTTAAGTCCACTGGTAGAGTCTGACAGAGGAACGTAAGTCCAGGCATAGTCTGACAAAGAAACGTAAGTCCACTTGTGGAGTCTGACAGAGGAACGTAAGTTCAAGCATAGTCTGACAAAGGAACGTAAGGCCACTGGTGGAGTCTGACAGAGGAACGTAAGTACAAGCTTAGTCTGACTGAGGAACGTAAGTCTAGGTTTAACTTGACAAAGGCACGTTAGTCCATGTGGAACCCAACAATGGAGTCTTAAGGAGCACCTCGTAAAAAATATATTTGTTAGGGCAATATTATGGAGACTCCAGCAGTGGACTTACGTTCCTTTGTCAGACTATGCTTGGACTTACCTTCCTCTGTCAGACTCCACCAGTGGACTTAAGTTCCTTTGTCAGATTAGGCCTGGACTTACGTTCCTCTGTCAGCTCCACAAGGGGGGTTTAAAAGACGCAAGTCACACTAAATCCCATTCTAATTAACTTAAGCAGCACAAGTTTCACCGAAAGGTAATGCATTGTCAAAGGAAATCACTCTGTGAAAGAAAAAGTCACCTAGCTTCAAGACTGTAAGAGCCAGATCACATTTTGACACTCGTTTTGCCATCCTGTAAAATTTGCTCAGATGGACTTTAGTCCCTTTGTCAGATCATCATATCACTGAGTTTCCTCTTATTTAAAATATTATAAAACTAATAATTTTTGGGGGAAATTCCGGTACCTTCGCAAAGCTCAAAGCCTAAACAATCCTCCAGTTTAATTGTTTTGTTCTAAATATACACTTACAATTATAGGCTGAGCGATAGCGAAGCCTATTACTTCACTGATCGGATTTGGCTCCTGTCTGTCTGTCTGTTTGTTTGTCTGTGTGTCTGTCCGCACGATAACTAGAGAACAAGTTGAGGTATCGATTTTTACTGTAGCTTCCTTGCCCTAAAAGCTCGGTCGAGTTCAAAAATGGGCATTCTAGCTCAAAAATTTACACTGTAAAAAATGATTTAAATTTTCAAAAAAAAAAATTTTTTTTTTACAGTGTCCTTTAGGGTAACTCGTCAAAATGCGCCCCTGTGAACGAAAATTTCGTCTGTTTGGCCGTATCTCTTACCGTTTAGCCGCTACTGCGTGACATAAGGGCGAAAAGTCCTCGAAATGCTTCTTAGGTGTGGTTTCCGGGGTATTTCGACGAGTTGCGACTCTGAGGACGGAAATTTCGAGCGTCTGGCCGTATCTCGCACCGTTTAGCCGCTGCAGCGTCAGATTTGGACAAAAAGTCCTTAATATACGCGAAGAGTTGTGTATTTCTCAGATTTTCGCTTATCACAAACTAGCCTATTGGCGATCCAAAGGTTCACGCGCGCGCTCCTAGCGGCCGGGCCGCGAAGCTCCCTAAGCAAGACACGCCGGCCCCGTATGTACAGCGTTATAGCGCCACACACCGGCATTTTCCACATTAGGCATTATGATTTCGGTGATTGACGCAATTAATGCTACGAAGGGTTTTATTAGGCCCATGCGCGAGGGTGAAGAGTTAATGAAAGGAGGTATGGTTGTATCTATTGGAAAAAAAGGGAAGGAAAGGGACGTGGTCCACATCCAAGCTCTGGTTCTGCGTACGTCTGGTCTCCAAACAAAGGATCCTGCCGTGGTAGAAGTTTGGATTGATACTTCAAAGGAAGCGGGAGAGAAAATTGTGCAGGATAATGAGGAAGAATTTCGCAAGCACTGCGATTGCCCGGCTGGCAATTCGGAAAAGTGCAAACACATGGTGGCAGTGATGCTTTGCTTGACAAGGTATGTACTTTAACCTGTTGCAAACAGAGGCTCAAATCCTCAGTTTTTATGTCATAATAAGTTTTGTTTTAAATATTTACAGTCTGGATGAAGATGATCTCGATGATCTTAGCTGTACGGATACTGAGAAGCAATGGGGTGCTCTTAAGAAAAGTACCTTGAAGGAGTACACTGCTGAAAAATACCACGGTAAATGCCTGCGGTTTACCTGGTCCTGGACCGTATTTTTTGACTACGGTCTGAATCTTACGGTATGCTCCGTAGCCAGCAAATATGTTGGGGAAGTTCAATGGAGCACACTCCATCCGCAACGAAGTACAGTCTGCGCCGTAAGGATGCGTTACGGTCTGGCCGTACACGAAAATTACGGTACGGACCGTAGGCATACCGTAACGCCCTACGGTATTTTTAACAGTGTACGAAGCTAAGAGACTGTCCGACCTGTGCCATGTGAAAGGGCAAAGAGATATTTATGTGAACAACATGCCTGATATTACTGAAGAAATGAAAAATAGATGGAGAGAAAAGTTAATGAATAGTATGTATAAATAGTTCCTCTTCATTCCCCCAATTTAAAAAAAAAAATAATTAAATTTTCTCTAATTTGTGTCCCCATATTAGTAACGTAAACAAAGTTATTTATGATTTGTTTTCATTGATTATGAGTTGTATGTAGTGTAAAGAAATTAATGAATCAACTTTATTTATTTATCTGCAGTATTGAGCAGATTTAAAGAATTAATTAACTTTTTTGTATTAGAGCTGTCTTATGAGAGGCATGGAAATAATTTGTTACAATTTGTTTATTGTTTTTTGTAGTTCAATCAATTTGTTTTGGAGTGATTGTGGTGATGGTGGTGATGGTGACTCTTGTCTTGTTTTTCTGTGTATCTCAGGTGAACCTCTTGGTGAATATAGCATGTTTATGAGTGGTGTGCGTATGGGGCAAGGCCTAGTCTGTGATGACGAAGAAAGAAGTAACACGCAAGGTCAAATAATTCTGAGAAGTCTCTTCACTTATCGCAGCTGGTATGCCCTTGGTTTAGTTAGAAAATTGTCTCTTCAAAAATTGCAGACATTAGATCCTGAATTATTAGACTTTTATGAAAAAAATGTTCAGACAAACTTAGACCAAAGTGTAGCTATAAGTGCTGTTGCTCAGTGTACCCCAGAATGGCAAAGAGCATAGAGGTGTACCACAGTTCTTGGCAGGGAAATGAACACACCATTAGAGGTTTACAAGATGAGGTTTCATGTAGAGAAAAATATGAAGAGAGAAACTCTTGTAAGGTTTTAGAATCTGGCCTGTTGGCACGCCCTGAACTGCCATGGCTTGCAGCTAGTCTTGATGGTACTGTTTTGGATGACAAGGGACAATTAGTGAGAAATATTGAGATTAAATCTTTTAAGGAAGGTACAAGACTCACAGCAGATGAACTAATTGAAATGGAAGCCATTCCAACTTTAGATAAAAATGGCAATATCAAGAAAAACCATCAGCATTATGCTCAAATGCAATTAGGCATGCTTATTTCTGGACTTGATGAGTGTGATTATTGTGTCTATTCCTCTGTCAGTGAAGATTATGTATCTGTTAGGGTTTATTTTGATGAAGAACATATGTCAGCCCTTTGCTCTAGATAAGTGAATGTGTACTTTGATAAATTTCTGCCTAGAATGATGACATTTCATTACAGCAATGATGTTAATGTAGATGATGATGGTGATGATTAAAAGGACATTATCTTTATCTTCCTTTTTTGACTATTTAATTAAAATTCCTTGGTCCTGAGTTGATAAAAGCAAAAAGGTATTACAGAACACTACAGATAAGTTATTAACATATTTTCTTACCGAACAGTAAAACCTCTGAATAAAAAAGTTAATTGTACAAATAACCATATGTCTAAAGAAATTTACATGAGATCACACGATATTTCTATTAGAAGGGGACTACATAAATTTGTCAATATTAATCACAGGAGGGCCTAAGTTTGTCAGGCCAGCAACAATGAGAAGTACATCTTCAACATAAGGTGCAAGTGTCCATGGTATTGTCCCACTCAATAATTCATATTGCCTAATTCTTTGAATAACTCGCTCCACATGGACTCGGGCTCGAGCAATCTCAGCATTTTTAATGGCATCCTCACTGCTCATTTGCTGCTGTTTCTTGATAAATGGTGGTCTGATAAGATCAAGATAATTCTGAAATGAAGGAAGCATAGATACATAAATAAATAAATAGATAATAAATAAATCAAATTATTTTACAACAAAGTTTCAAAAATTGTTAAAAAGCATATTACCTCCTCACACTGCTTTTCAATCCTGTACCCTTTGTCTACCATGACACCATCCTTGAAAGACAATTTCAGAAGGATTCCACTGTCTTCAACAATATATTTGTCAGATGCTCTGCCACCATAAGGTACACTTATTTCAGATATCAGTCCTGGTGGTGTAATTCCAACATTGAAGTTAACTGTGTGTTTTTTTTTGTACTGTGAATAAGTTAGAATTCTACACTTCAGGCATTTACATTTTTCAATAGGGGTCTCTGCACAATCTAAAATAATTGTAGTGTGCTTATAGTTCTTGAAAGATTTTGGTAGATTGCTTCTTATAAGTTCATGTTCAGGGAAAGGAATCATTACTTTGAACACTTGAGCCAACATGGGGCACATGTTTTTGAAGTAGTTGGCACATGTTTGGGCATTTACACCAAATAAAACACCTAATGCAGCAAATGTCATATTTTCTTTGATTTTTACCATTGTCAGAATAACTCTGTCCCTCACAGAGAGTATCTTCTTGTTAGTTTTTGCTTCCACAGCCAGTTCTTCTACACAGGATATTAGAGCATCAAGAAGGTTCATTGAATGAATGCAAGTGAAGGTGAACAAATTCATTTTGTTTTGCAGCAGATCACTCAGGATGAAAGGAGGCCTGTCTGCTCCCTCAGCAATTTCCCCAGTTCCCAGTGGAAGCAGATTAACTTGCGTGCACTTGTCTGTAGCCACAGCTTCACACAAAATGTCTGCGATACAATGGTCATCATTGGGTCGTTTTGATCTGAACTCGATTAGATTCACTTGTACTCCAACCACGCTAATTGATGAAATTGATGTATTTGCATTCTCCACTTCAAAATCAGTGCTGTCCTCTACTGCATCATTTTCCTCTGCATTGTGCTCAATCACTTCCCTAAAGCATACAGTATGGAAAAAAATTATAAATACTTACACTTCTACATTACAATAAAATCATTATATAGTAATATTGGAAGAAATGTACACATAAGGTACCTGTTTTTCCTCTGTTAAGCCCTCTCCTGAGGAGCTAACTTTTGCCTCTTTTTCGGGGAGGACTCTGGAATGTCATGCACTCTCTTTGGTAGATTCTGACTGGGCACTGAATGAGGACGCAGTTTATGTCTCCTAATATCTGAAACAATACTTTTAATAATACAATTCGATGTAAAGTTTCAGGCATGAGTTATGAGGAAACTTAGGTTCAACACAACAATCATTTTCACACAGCAATAACTGTTCGAGAAAACACAAACATATATTCAACATTACATTTAAAAAATATTATTTAAACTCACTGGCTGTCGCTGGAAAATATTCTGATGGGAGGAAATGCCGAGAACAAATCCTCATAGCAGAGGAAGCTGGCTTTCCCATCTTCAATGCCACTTCCCATTGACACTTTACTTTCGCGTCTTTCGGAAATAAATGCAAACTGATTCCAGTGTCCGCATGTTGTGAACACTGGGGGGCACCACAATAATTTGTATTTCGTTTCTTTTTGTCCGACGGGCCGGCACCGGCATAATTGTGCTCCATAACTATTTATCCGCCATACGCGTATGGTTGCTACGGCGCCCAGTTGTCTTGCTTAGGGAGCTTCGGGACCCGGCCGCTAGGGGCGCGCGCGTAATCTTTGGATCGCCAATCGCCGGAACCGTCTGCACGAGAGAAATTTCGTGGCGTTTACTGTTTCGTTACTCGAAGCGTTTTTTTAACCCTAACAGAAAACGACCTCCCTCTGAAGTCCCTTTTTTGAAATCCCTGAACGAAATCCCCCGGATGTCCCAAAAGGGAGCAAAAAAGGGAATTGGGATTTCAGAATCCCATCCGCTCAAATCCCTCTGAAATCGAGCGATGCGCTGCCGCTACAGCAAGACGGCACAGCGCACCTATTTGACTCAAACTAGTTTCATTATGTGTCCATGTCCCCATATATACTTATATAGTGTATCTACGGCCCCTCTGAAGTCGTCTGACACATTTAAAATCGTCTAGGAAGTCATCTTCTGTATGTTCTGTAAACAGCGCCAATAGATGGACTGGAGACAAAAGGGACTTCGGAGGGATTTCACTAAAGAGGAACTTCAGAGGGATTTCAAAACACGCGAAATCCCTTTCTTGTCCCCCTTCATGGAGG
Source organism: Frankliniella intonsa (assembly GCA_033675135.1). Lineage (NCBI taxonomy): Eukaryota > Metazoa > Arthropoda > Insecta > Thysanoptera > Thripidae > Frankliniella > Frankliniella intonsa. The sequence goes on along the minus strand of CM066246.1, from coordinate 387,428 downwards.
GGGACAACTTAGGGATAAAACTGAAACAAGGTAGGGAGTTCCGTTTCTGTTAGGGAATGGCATCCTTATCCATACTGGCAGCGCCGCTGGCCTAGGTAGATGTACGCAGGCGCGTCGTAGCGTAACAGTGTTTCGCAAGATATCGCGAAGCCTGTTATGCGAGACGTGGTCTGGCGTACATCTACCTAGTAAATAATCTTACTCATCGTGAATTCTTCTCTGCCCTCTGACCTTAGCCGTGCCACGTGCTTGCAGAGTCTGAGCCACAACACGCGCGTGTCGCAGAGCCTTCAGTATAGACGGCCTCCTTCGTCGCAAGATAATGTGAGCTGTCAGACTGGAAACGCAGCCAAAAAACGTTCGAACAGCTAGACGGTCGCTCAAAGTCTGCTCGTCACAGACAAATACGTTGTCTAGAACCGCCATCACTAACAGTCCACTGATGATTACGCCCGAAACCTGCGTTGCCAGTAATGATCTCTGAAAGAATACTATGCAAAGTCGATTACTAGGTACACTGTAAAAAATCTGAAAATTCAGCGGTAGACTTTCAGATGAGAAAGTTATTTCCAGGTTCTTACTATGGATTCGCTGACTTCAGTATAAAAACTAACACCTTTTTCCATCGGAATCGGAACTTCAGAATAATACATCTTGATATTTCCTACTACACTATCAGAATGTGCTTTTAATTGTGGTTTCAGTCTTCATTGAACGAATTTGTAAACTTGTACTCTGAATATTCAGCAATCAAAGAAAAATAAGAGATTTCGCTAGAGAAAGCTGAGACAAGACCTGAGGTTTTCGAAAAAGTGTAAAATTTAGGGGCCTTGGGTATAAAATTCAATGCTGCACTGGGAGCGAGCCTTTACGATCACGTCACAGTGGTCTAGTGGGATTCCAGAGCGAGCCGCGGGGGAACGGCTGGGAGAAGTGCTGGGCGACGGCAGGAAAAGAAGCAGACAAGAGAGTAGAGGAAAGGAGGGAGAGGAAAGGAGGGCGGGAGGCACCGAAGAGGGAGGTAGGAGAAGAGACAAATAGAGCACAATGAACAAAGGAAGAAAGGAACAAATGTCTATGACTCTTTTAACGAGCGCTATCACAACCTTTATTTTAATTTATTACCTATTTACTGTTCCCAGTTATATACCTTTTTAATGTTGTTATCTGCTGTTGAATTAATGTGTTTAAAAAAAAGTGGTTAACGTGATGGGATGGCAGTACGGCAGTCCGAGGTTCAACTCCGCGTCCTGGCTGGGACCGTTATTCCGCCTTCCAATAGTTTTCTTTGAAAGTGGGTGGGGATTCCAACTATACAGTCAGTCCTGGCTTCATGATTTTAGTAGAAACTAATACTACCTAGAAAGGAGCGGAGTTGGACAACGTTTATAGGGATAGGTGCACCTCTAATTGGATTTTCACGCTTTTTTAAGGTATAAATACCAACACTATCAAGTCTATGGCCGAGGAACTCAATGGAATGAACATACCACTGGCACATTGCCTCTTTGATTCTGACATTGTGACCAGACAAAACTTTAAACAGAGCATTCAAGATTAAATCTTATTTTAACTTAGATTGTGCAGCACAGACAATGTCATCTAAATATGCAAACATTTTAACCTCGAAACGATTATCATCTGTCCTCAACTCCATTTTCACTTCAATTATCATTTGATCCTTAACACACTGGTAGTCTATTGGTGCTGATGCAACTCCAAATTGTAGGCGTAGGCGGGTTGGTTGAAGGAGGCCAAGAGTTGTGTTGACAGTTAGGACTTTAAGTGATGGCTCAGTAATTCAAGTTGTAGAAAGGCCTCGGACAAATCTATCACACAGAATACTTTACTACCCCCTATTGCCATAAAAATATCAGCAGGAACAGGTAAAGGCTAATAACCTAATTCAATATTTGAGTTCACTGTTCTTTTGTAGTCAATTATATTTCTAAGGGAGCCGTCTGGCTTCTTGACAGGCCAGGCTGGTGATGCCTATTCAGAATCCCTAACCTGTTGTTAATGTCCATCTCGAATTGGCTTCAGGCCTTGCAGCAGGGCGTCGATGGTCAGCGTGTCCAAATCTGCCGGGAGAGGCACGCGAGCGAGGAGGGCGGTTTCCTTGGGCAGCAGGTGAAGAAGGAAGTATCTGCAACGTCGACTGTCGCAGACCTCCACATCGTCTTCGTCAGCCCCAGGATCGTACGGTGTCGTGCCGAACACCTCATCGTTGAGTGCAACGAAGAGTTGAAACCGCCGGAAAAAAATCCGAAAAGACCACATTATTCAATGTGGTCTAGATAAGCTTCACGTGCGCGCCGGGCCGCTGTGGATTATGTTTCTAGAGAAAACTATTGGACTGATGATCAGTCGTTTAATGACTTACATACTCTTAGGGGGTGTTATGGACAGGGGAAATGTACAGTAACTTCTGATATCAAGCAGTGTTAGTAAGATCAGGCAGCTGCCTGAGAGTCATGTTTTGCGCTCGTAACTTTCGAACGGAGTATCGCACGACTGTGATTCAAAATTTGTTCATCTTATTAATAGTTTTCCAGGTGATTGGGCTACACCACAAGTTTGCCGCACAGCAAATTAAAAAGTTTTCAAATTTTAGCGTTAGGGAGAAAAAAGTCGAGGGACAATAGACGACCCGCCCACACCTCACTCACAATAGAGCAGCCGGGCCCAGCTCGGGGGACCCTACTGGCCTCCTTGGGCACGGGTCTTCCCAGGTATACAGTAGCGATAGGCCGGGCCAGGGCACACGGTCTCTGAGTTGCAGTGGCTAGCGTCCTGCGCTTACCAGTCCAAATCATTAATAGTCAGTGATTTGCCCTGTACGAACTGCAGCAAATCTCGCATTGCGCCCATCACGGCGACGAGGCGCTCTCTAGACTAAACTAAAATATAAGATTTTAGACGAGGTCTTGTCCGTCTGTGCACAGTCGCCATTTTGTCGTGCGCATATACCTGGACTCGGGCTGGCCCTAGCTCGACCCTCGGCTCACCCGCACAGAGCGAGGCGTGGCCCGGGGTGGCGGAAAGAATTAAGGCTCCTGACTGAAGGTCTCGCAACTTGCAATAGGCGTTCAAATTTCTGTCTGACATAAAAATTAAGTGCGAGGTTGGAAAGGCTGACCTCAAAAACCATATGTTTAAAAAAAGTAGTCAATTCTAAGACAATTTTGACGGGAGATTTCAGACCCATGCTGGTTTTGGCACTGACTGTAACTTTCGAACCGAGTATCGCACGACTGTGATTCAAAATCTGTTTACCTAGTTAAAATATTTCGTGGCGAATGGGCTTCCTTAGATTTTTGCCGAACAGCAAATTTAAAAGTTCCCAAATTTAGCGTTAGGGAGGTAAACAGTCGAGGGACAATAGACGACCCGCCCACGCCTCCCTTACAATAGATCAACCGAGCCCAGCTCGGGGGACCCTACCGGCCTCCCTGGGCCCGGGTCTTCGCAGGCTATCTCTGCCTTCCCGGCCCACGGGGTGTGCACGACAAGACTGCGGGGCGATCGTCGATGCCGATGCATGGGATGCGCACGACAAAATGGCGCTCGCACAGACGGACAAGCCCTCGTCTTAAGCTTCGCGTTTTGCGCTTTAGCGCACGCGAAGCTAATAATCTTCAGGTTTCTCACAGTCAGTGTTGTACGGCGTCAAATGTCCCTGGACGGCGGGGGCTGCTTGCGCCATGTTGTTGAAGCTCAACGAAGGCGCCGGATCAAGATGGCAGCCACAAGGCTGCGGCAGCCAGCGTGCGTAGGGCGCCAAGGGCTGGGTGTGTTCAGCTTGGCCAAAGTCCGACTGACTAGATGATTGTTCACTAAACGACTTCGCTGCACATTTATCTTGGACCCAACCCAAACCAATGAACATCCTCGTCGTCAATGTGGTGAACGAGTGGTGTAGGCTAGTTCATTCGGGTTTGGGTGGGGAGAAATGCATCACACGACTTTCTACAAAATTATTGTCTATTTCGATAATCGATAATTCGTTACACCAAAAACTTTGCACAACTGTTACACCGAAAGTCTCACTGGACACAGCAGACCACTATTCTCTGACACACAGAAATGTTTCACTGGGCGACAAACGCACCGAACTCTCCGGACACACGACACACCGGACTCACACGACAAACTAAACGCTCCGCCAGGGCAGCGTAGGGGACCGACAGGGCGCTCTGGTGGCGCCTTGGAAAACTAACCCAGAGTCGGTACGACACAGCTGACGCGCCGCTCCGAAAAACTAGCCTATCGCCGGTTTCCCGCTCCGAAAGACTTGCCTATCTGCCTCGCCGCTCTGAAAGACTAGCCTTTCTGCTTTTCTGGCGCTCTCTGTAGCGCTGCCTTCTTTCAGTTGTAAGTTCACTTATATTGATAGTGGAGAAAAAGTAAAAATTGCTCCGTGTTCTTAAAAGACAAAGAAACACACGGCAGTTTTACATTTTGCTCTACTATCAATATAAGTGAACTTACAATCGAAAGGAGGCAGCTCTGCAGAGAGCGTCGGAAAAGCAGATAGACTAGTCTTTCGGAGTGGCGTAGCAGTCAGGCTAGTTTTCGGAGCGGGGAACCGGACAGGCTAGTCTTTCAGAGCGGCGCGTCAGATAGGATGTTGTTGCACAGGCACGTCGATTTTAGTTAACAACATAATTGCACCCCGTCACATGTAGGCTCGTTCGACGCAGAATTTTCACCTGAAATCCATGGTTAGCTTTCCAATTAAATTAGAATGCCCGGCCAGGAAATAAATCGAGAAAACCTTAAATCTAATGCCTTTGCTATTAATAGCGCCTTTAGAAGATGTTTTATCCTCCTACCTTTGTTTTTTCAGTGTATTCCAGTGAATTGAGCCATACCTTACGTTTGCAAAAGACTCACAATGATTAGCACATCCACGAGCAAATAATAGTGTAAGTCGACCTCTTACACGAAACCTAGTCTGGCGTATATCAATCTATCTCGTCTTACCCGTGACTCACGTAGAAGTTGCAGTGTTTTAACCGTCCGACTCGGTTGGGCTTCTCGACGGTCTCCCATGATAACAAGCCACTCTGTTAAGTAATTCTCTATGTTGCGACCTGTGGAAACGTTTTGGACCTTCTTTCATTTTATATTCTTTCGGGTATGTCACTGGAAGACAGCTAGAACTTTAGGAATTAAGCCAAGCATGACTGCTGGGTATGTTTCAATAATTGGCCGTAGGTGACGCTGGTATGACGGTTAGTCTAGAGATGTGCGAACAGGCATTGTTTGAATTCAAACGAACACGAACATAAAATTTTGAAATTAATTCTAACCGAAACGAACCGAACACGAACAACAGAAAATTTTGTCGAACGAACCGAACCAAACAGAATGTTGTTTGAATCCGAACGAACAAATGGTTAACACTCCTTTTAAATTAAAGAGCCGCAGCAGCCAGTCGACTTAATGTTCGATGACGAACACTGCCATATTTTATTTTTCGAACAGTTCGTGTTCGAACACTTGATGTTCGATCCCGAACGAGCAAATTATGTGTTCGGTTCGTTTGTGTTCGTGCAGATCCGAACATGTTCGCACATCTCTAGGTTAGTCTATGAGCGCGCAGAAGAAATCAAGACTGCCTGGAGTGCTTTTCAGGCACACTCTCAGACCAGTACCGATTTTTTAAAATTAGTAAACACCTACTTTTTTTACGCAGTACCCTCATTCGCTTATGGAAGTGGAAACCGTAAGTTACGGTGAATTTTGTGCAAGCGTAAGGCATGGAGAAATCCGCTGTGTTACAGATGAAAACTGTCCTGTAATATGGACAGTTTTCATCCGTATCACAGTAGATTTGTCCATACCTTACGCTTGCAAGAAATTCACTGTACCTTACGATTAGCACATCCGCAAGCAAATAAGAGTGCGGGATTACTGACCAATTTAATACTTATTCTGTACAGTTTTGTAAGTACCATACTCATAAAAGAAGAAATTGTCAATAATGAAAAAAGGGAATAGTGCGTTCAACTGATGACAACAGTTGTAAGTATACGCAGTAGGCACCTGACCCCTAGCGGGGTCCAGAACAAATGCAAGAGTGAGATGTCTGATCTAAAATGAGCGAGATTTTTTTCCGTTGTCCCATTTAAGTGAGACTTTAGAAACCTCGCTCTTATTGAGAAAGAATCTGCAACATGACTCAAATTGAGTGAGATTAAGGATAAAAATCCTCACTCAAAAAGGGCGACGTTTCCCAATCCTCGCTCATACAGGGTGCGACTTTTAAATCCATTGCTCGCCAAGCGAGAATACCACACCTCGCGCTCACAGAGAGAGAGATCTCGCTCTCCTGTGGGCGAGGATCCTCGCTCTGCGGTATTTACAGTGTGCTAAAAGAGTTACATACAGAGACTCATAGAACTAGCATGGTTGGCATGCATATGAAATAATAAACATTGGTCGCACTAGCTAAAAAAAATGAAACACCCGTGATAAGGTGGATTTGTGCGCAGCGTGTGCGTGACCCGTGCGCCGCTTGCTCATGTCGCGTGCGCGACCCGTGCGCCACTTGCCCATGTCGCGTGTGTGACACGCGCGCAGATTGTGCGAAACACTGTCGCGACGCGTGCGAAACGGGTGCACATGGCGTGCCAAACTCCTGCAAATTTAATAATATTTTTAATAATATTTTAATAATTTTTAATAATTTTTTTAATAATTTTTTTAATAATTAATAATTTTTAGTAATATTTTAATAATATTTTATATTTTACATCTAATTGATAGGACATAGTTTTTAACAACAATCTAGTAATTCTTGTTGAAGTAACTTCTGCTAGTGCTTGTTTGAATATTGGCACAAGAGGCTTATGGTCAGTAAACACAGTGACTTTATTCAATCCATATATGTAATAATGAAATTTTTGAACTGAGAAGACTATGGCAAATAACTCTTTTTCAATCTGCGCATAGTTCTTTTCAGCTTTTGTAAGGCTACGAGACACAAATGCAATGGGATTTTTACTTTGCATTAAACAATTACCTAACCCATCTTTTGAAGCATCACATTGGATCTCTGTGGGTTTACTTGGATTGAATACTACTAGAGATACAGCATTTTCAATTTTACATTTAATCCTGTCTAGTGCCTCGGTATGAAATGGCAACCATTGGAACTGAACATTCTTTCTAATAAGTTGAGTCAAACAAGATGTTTCGTCAGCTTAGGTATAAATTCTGTCACATGGTTTACTATCCCTAGTAATCTCTGAAGCTCTTTTACATTTTGAGGAATCTTAAGTGACTTTATTGCTTCTATTCTATCAGGATCAATTGTTTTTCCGTTTTGAGAATATATGCGCCCCAGAAATTTCACAGATTTCTTTTTAAACTGGATCTTACTTGGGTTAAAATGAACATTATTCTCTTTTGCTCTTTCAATGACTTGTAAGAACATCTGATCATGTTCTTCCTCAGTAGCAGCAACAATTAACATATCATCAAAGTATAAAATTACACCTTCAATGTCCCCAAATATATCAAACACTGCCTTCTGGAAAATTTCTGGAGAAACGCTCAGCCCAAATGGCAATCGTAAAAATTGATAGATTCCAAAGGGTGTGGAGAATTTACACAAATCACTTGAACTTTGATCTAATTTACAGTGCCAGAATCCCGATGTCAAATCCAGAACACTTAAATGGGACTTATTAGTTAAAGCCATGCTTATATCTTCCTTTGTTGGGATTTCAAAAAATGGGCGGCACAATGCCTCATTCAGGTACTTTGCGTCTACGCATATCCTAAGTGAGCTATCTGATTTCTCAACAATTACGACTGGACTGATATATCCCGTAGGATTATCACATTTCCTGATTATTTCTTGTTCACTGAGTTTGTTCAAATACAACTGATATAATCGTTTTATAGCAAAGGGGACCCTTCTAGAAGGAATTGCAACAGGCTTTTTAGTTAAGTCTACTCGTAAAGAATATTCCTTAGGAAAACATCCTGGTTCCTTAGAAAATACAGTTGGATTATTTGAAATTAGTTCTTGCAGGTTCTGAATGGAATATTTTGGTTTGTCATCTACAAAATGAACCTTTTTGCCATGGGGCTTACATGATTTGGAACTACTAGGTAAGTCATTCAAGTTATTTTGGCAGACTGTAGCTGTCTCCAATGCGCTAATAGAAACTCTACAAATATTTGCAACTTTGTCTGATTTATAGGTAACTCTATTAATCAGGCCAAAGGCTTCACATGATAGAAGACCTAGGAGCGGTACTGATTCTACATCTGCTACAATGAATTCTAGGTCTATTGTAATTTGATTTAGTTGACAGTCAAAGAATTTTAATTTGCCTAGCGGCCTCAGCAAACTACCTCCGTACACTTCCAATATAATATGGGTGGGCATTAGTTTATATTTACTTTTTCCGAGTGCTAAATCTAAAAGTCTTTTAGGCATAACATTAACTTCCGCTCCAGTATCGAGCTTCATCTGAACTTGACCAAAAAAGAACTTTACATATTCTGCCCACATCATGTTATTGAGCCTTTCAGGCTCAATTGGAAACACGTTTGTTTCTGCATTTCCTGGTAAGGTGTCCCACTCGGCCGCAAGAGTGGCACTTCTTGTGTCTTGCAGGGCACCAATTTGACTCATGGTAGTAGCCGTAATTGTCACATTCCTCCTCGTCCTCGGTACTCACAGATTTTCCTGGTGTTGGTGATCGAGTCTTGTAGTGTTTGGAGTTTGACCTGGAGTTTGATCTGGAGTTTGACCTGGATCTTGATTTGGGCTGATACGACTGGGTGGGTCCCGCGCTAGAGCTTCTGGTTCTTGATCTAGAGGCTCTAGAGTTGTCCGCCTTCGGTGACTCTGTGATAAAATGGACAGCCATATTAGTCTGAGCCCTACAACTTTGGATTTCCTTCAATTGGAGCTGGCCTGCCTCGTGCACTTGCAGATCATCAATGACCTTGTCTAATTTTAGGTCTTTGATGCGAAAGAAGTGTTGTTGCAAGGTTGAATCTTGTAATGGGTGCACTAGTGAGTCCACAATAAGGAAATCAGTTGAGAAGCCCGCCGGATAACCACATCTCTTGATTTTCTCACGGCACTTAGAGACAAACAGATTAATATCTTCTCCCTCTTTCCGGCGCATTTGCTTGAATAAAAATCGTTCAAAACAATCGTTTGTAACTGGTTTAACGCGACCGGAAATGTGGTTCTTTAGTTGTTCTACATCTTTCTTAACTGCTGCAGTTGCATCATCATCATACAAGTACGAGCAATCGAGTCCTATGAGGTGCATCACAGAGGCCTGTTTTTGGCTGAGCGAAGCGAAGCCTATTACGCCACTGGAGTGCTAAAAAAGTTCGTTGTCCGTCTGTCTGTCTGTCTGTCTGTCTGTTCGCAGGATAACTCGAGAACGAGTTGAGATATCGAGCTGAAATTTTTACTGTAGCTTCCTTGCCCGAAAAGCTCGGTCGAGTTCGAAAATGAGCATTCTAGCTGAAAAATTGACCCCGTAAAAATTAATTTACATTTTCGAAAAAAATATTTAAAAAAAAATACATATTTTACAGTGTCCTAAGGGGTAACTCAGCGAGTTGCGGCCCTCTGGGCGAAAATTTCGTCCGTTTGGCCGTATCTCTGACCGTTAAGCCGCTACTGCGTGACTAAAGGTAGAAAAGTGAAAAAAATGCATGTTGGGTATCGTTTCCGAGGTATTTCGACGAGTTGCGACCCTGTGGGCGGAATTTTCGTCCGTTTGGCCGTATCTCGCACCGTTTAGGCACTGCAGCGTAAAATTTGGACAAAAAGTCCTTTACATACGCTTAGAGTTGTGTATTTCTAAGAGTTTTGCTTATCACAGACTAGCATATCGCCGGAACCGTGCGCACGAGTTAAATTTAATGGAGCCCACCGTTTCGTTACTCAAAGCGTATTTTTTATGGCATCCTAATCCATACTGAAAGCGCCGCAGGCCTAGGTAGATGTACGCAGGCGCGTCGCAGCGTAACAGTGTTTCGCGAGATATCGCGATGCCTGTTCCGCAAGACGTGGTCTGGCGTACATCTACCTAGTATACACGTAGAGTTTTGTATTTCTCTCAGATTTTCGCTTATCACAGACTAGCATATCGCCGGAACCGTCTGCACGAGTGAAATTTAATATCGCTTACTGTTTCGTTACTCGAGGCGTTTTTTTTATGGCATCCTAATCTATACTGACAGCGCCGCAGGCCTAGGTAGATGTACGCAGGCGCGTCGCAGCGTAACAGCTGTCCTTTGCGAAATATCGCGAAGCCTGTTACGCGAGACGTGGTCTGGCGTACATCTACCTAGTAATACGCCACTTGAGTGCTAAAAAAGTTCAATGTTTGTCTGTGTGTCTGTGCGAGAACGACTTGAGATATCGAGTTGAAATTTTTACTGTAGCTTCCCTGCCTAAAAAGCTCGGTCGAGTTCAAAAATGGGCACTCTACCTCAAAAATTGACGCTGTAAAAAAATGTTTTACATTTTCAAAGAAAAATTTAATTAAAAAAAAATTTCAATCCAAAATTGGAATTGAAAGCAGATGATACATTTTGTAGCTACATGTTTATTTTCCATTTACGTTGATTCCCATATTTAATTTCATTCTATCTAGAGTGTCGAGGCTGGAGGGTAGTTCGGACGATAGTAAAAATTTAAATAGGTAAGGTTCGTTTTCATTTTAAAGCTATTAGGGGACGGGGCACGGGTCGCTTAATCCCAAGCGTCCAAAGGTCCGAGCGAGCATTGTTGATCGGCCGTTGCGGCAGCGGCAACTGCAAGGCATTGTCGCGCGAGCGAGGCGAGGCGACACAATCCTCTCTTTATATTATTTTGCCACACTCACCACTCGCTTTATGAGAGTACAAGCTAGCTGATACATTATCTTACGTTTAGTAATTGTCATTAAAGTTAGCTAGAATGTATCATCTGCTAAAAATTAGTTGTTTTAAAGTGTCCTTAATGGTAAAAATTAATTCTTTTACAGTGTCCTTAATGGTAACTCGGCGAGATGTGACCCTTTGGGCGAAAATGTCGTCCGTTTGGCCGTATCTCTTACCGTTTACCCGCTACTGCGTGACTTAAGGGCGAAAAGTCCTCAAAAGGCATGTTGGGTGTCATTGCCGAGGTATTTCAACGAGTTGCGACCCTCGGGACGGAATTTGGGTCCGTTTGGCCGTATCTTGCACCGTTAAGGCGCTGCAGCGTACAATTTTGACAAAAAGTCCTTTACATACGCTTAGAGTTGTGTATTTCTCAGATTTTTGCTTATCACAGAGTACTATATCGCCGGAACCGTCTGCACGAGTGAAATTTAATGGCGCCCACTGTTTCGTTACTCAAGGCTTTTTTTTTGGCATCGCAATCCATACTGACAGCGCCGCAGGCCTAGGTAGATGTACGCAGGCGCGTCGCAGCGTATCAGTGTTTCGCGAAATATCGCGAAGCCTGTTACGCGAGACGTGGTCTGGCGTACATCTACCTAGTTAGGTTATGTCACTCACCTAAATAATGAGTTCGGAAGTAAGTTGAAGCGATCCTGGCTGTCGTTTCAACAATCCGTGACTTTCATTTCACAAATCCAGTACTATTAAACGTATTTTTTATTAGAACTTGAGGCACTTACGCTCCCCACCCCACCCCTCAGACGTGAACACACGACAAAATGACGACACTTGAAACTTCGTGAGGCGACTACCACAACTCTAAAAACTATTTAAGACCGCATATTTTGTCGGACTGACAGGTAAATTTCTAATTTTGATGTTGTAAACAGTCGAGGTGGACACCGGGTACACAGGGCCAAGGCTTGGCTGGGCCGTCGTGACGTAGTTTGCGCGCTGCCACTAGGTGGCGCTACCTGCGGTGACCTTCTTTCGTTGCCTGCCAACCTTTTTGGAGTGAAGTTTACATTAAACGTTTCAATATTTCAAACTCCATGTATAGGAAAAGTCTGGACAAACACTAGGTAGATGTACGCCAGACCACGTCTCGCGTAACAGGCTTCGCGATATTTCGCGAAACACTGTTACGTTTCGACGCGCCTGCGTACATCTACCTAGGCCTGCGGCGCTTACTGTATACATTAGGATGCCATAGTTTCGGAAATTATTTGAACGCTTGTCGTCAAATTGGGGAACGCCATTGAATTACACTCGAAGGGACCGTTCTGACGATGTACGGAAAAGGGTAGTTTGGGATTGTCAGAACTTTTGAGATATGCCCTTGCTGACTTGTTCAAATACGATTCGAGAAAGAAAACAGAGGGCACCATTGAATTGCATTCGTGCAGACGGTTCCAGCGATACGCCGGTCTGATGGGCGCAAATCTGATTAATACACCATTTACCGGCATATTGGTGACTTCTTGTCCAAATTCAACACTGTAACACCAAAACGGTAAGAGAACGAAATTTCCGCCCAAAGGGTCATAACTCGTCAAAGTACCTCGGAAACGACACCCACCATGCATTTTTAGGACTTTTCTTTCTTTAGTCACGCAGTAGTGGCTAAACGGTAAGAGATATGGGCAAACGGACGAAATTATCGTTCAAAGGGGCGCAACTCGCCGTGTTACCCCTTACGACACTGTGAAAAATATTTATCTGTAAAATTATTTTTACGAAAATGTAAATTAATTTTTTACGGTGTCAATTTTTGAGCTAGAATGCCCATTTTCGAACTCGACCAAGCTTTTTGGGCAAGGAAGCTACAGTAAAAATTTCAACTCGATATCTCTACTCGTTCTCGAGTTATCGTGCGGACAGACAGACAGACAGACAGACAGACAGACAGACAGGAGCCAAATCCGATCAGTGAAGTAATAGGCTTCGCTGTCGTTTAGCCAATTATAGCGCTGAAGTTAGTAGATTACGGAACACTACCGCTTTTAACGATTACTTCTGTACTGTAAGAGGAGAACCGGCAACGGCAGACAGACAGACGAACAGACAGACTCACGACCAAGTAGACTTCTGGTCCCCTGCTAGAGTTAGCTTCGCTTCGCTCAGCGATAATCGTCCTTCCTGCCATGAAAATAATCCCACCTTTTAAAATACTCATTGGCAAAATTGTATATTTGTTTGGACAAATCCCTCAAAACCGTGTCATTAATCTCAAAATCCCTATTCAACGAAGAAAAGATGTTGAGAACCAATTCGCTTAAACACTTCTTCTGAACCTGCATGCCCTGAACTAGACTCCTTGTACTAACGCTGTATACCTTCATCTTTTTCACTGCAAAGTCAGTTAAATTAAGTAAAAGTTAGTTAGTCAGTCAGTCCGACAGGCAACAGAGTCATAACATAAACACATAAATAAATAAATAAGTGAAAAATAAATAGGAAAGGAATGTCTAGTTTTTAGCCCGCCCTTCTGCTTTGAAAAAGCTTCAGAGCGGGCTTATGCAATCGATCTGGTGTCTGTCTGTCTGTTTGTCTGTCTGTCTGTTTGTCTGTCTGTTCCACTCGAAGGAGTTGAGCTAGAGAGTTGAAATTTTTAGGGTATCTTAAGGGTCACTCCTGGACACCGAAACGCCTGGTGCAAATCCTGCCAACCCTCATTAAGACACTGAAAAAAATTATTAAAGTTTTGACAGAATTTAAAAAATAAAAAAAATTTCAACTTTTTCCGACCCCGTCGACCCGTACCTCTCCGGAAGCGTCTTTTTGCGTCCAGTTCAATGGTGCACACCGTTTTACGAAAAAAATGGACCCAACTCGCGACTACACTGTAAAAAGCATCCGAAATTGACCCACTTTTCAACTTTTACGAACCCCATCGACCCGCACCTCACTAGAACCGTCTTTTCGAGTGCAATTCAGTGGTGCCAACCGTTTTTCAATTTCCAGTGTTGCCAATCGTCAAAACTCAAACATTTCGACTATTTCCGACATTTTCGACATTTCTCGATATTTTCCGATATTTTTCGATATTTTCGACATTTTTCGTTGTTTTTCGATATGTTTTGATATTGTTCGACATTTGCGATATTTTCCGATATTTTTTGACATTTTCGATAATTTTCGATAATTTTTGATATTTTTCGACATTTTTGATAATTTTCAATATTTTTCGATATTTTTCGACATTTTGGACATATTTCGACATATTACGATATTTGTAAACATTTTCGACAATTTATGATATTCTTCGACATTTTTCGACATTATCCCTCATTTTTCGATGTTTTTCTATGTTTTTCGACGTTTTCCATATGTTTTCGATATATCTCAAAATTTTTGAGATATTTCGAGATTTTTCGACATTTTTGACGTATTTCTACATATCTCGACAATTTTCGACATATTTCAACAATTTTTGAAATTTTCGACACCCCTCGACGCCTATACCGTTAAAATCGGTTCGACGAGCGTAATTCAGTGTTGCCAACTGCTGCCGAATAAAGTCCGAGTTCGACCGTTCCATCTGAGGCCGAACTCACGTATTTCGACATTTTTCGAGATTTCCGACTCCCCTTTTTTGCCGAATAACTGACCGTTTAGTCACTATCGGCACGTTTTCAAAGCAGAAGGGAGGGCTGTAGTTTCGGTGGTTCACCGTTACAAACTGCCTGTTTCCGAAGAGAATGCCTTTACGGGCCGCAGGCCCGATCATTTACAAGCTAAGAGGACGTTCTGTGTGACTTAGGGGTGGGGCCGAAGGCCCGACCGAACGCCGCCGGCAGGCCAAGCTAGGCCGCCCCCAGCCGAACGGAGTTGCTAGCGCAGCGAGGCGGAGCTGGCAACGACGTTTGGCGGAAGGGCGGGCCTAGCTTGTTTCTCTGAGCAACTAACTACAATGCGCGTATGCTGGGTTCATTCACTAAGAGCTCGGTCCAAACCAAGATGATTCCATTTCCCGTTTCCTCACAGTTTTTCAGTTAAAGATGTTCTCTCTTTCATGCCAGTCTAGCATTTTTAAAATGAATTTTACCATTCAGATTCCTGAGACATAATATCTTAGCACATTCAATTACAAAAATTCACTTTTGAGAGTGATAAATTTAAACACAATACTTGTGACCTTAGTTCCGTTATAATCAGAGTTAAAGGAAGTCAGAACACTTTGCCTGGCCCTGGTATGGCTAGACGCATAAATAATTTTATGGATCTTATTATATTTTTGTTTGTTAACATGAATCTGCTTTTATAATTAATTTTATCATTGAGGTTCCTGAGACATAATATCTAAACACATTAATGTACAAAAATTCACTTTTTAGACTGATAATTTTAATCATAATAATTATGACCGTTGTTCCGTTATTATCAGAGCAAAAGTAAGAACACTTTAACTGGTCGTGGCATGATTGGATGCACAGATAGTTTTACGGATCATATTTTTTGTTTTGTCAACAAAAAAACTTTTTAATTCCCTCACATATATATCTTTCTTTGACCAGCACCATTAAGAGAAAGGCATTGTTTTCATTATCTTACTTAACTTTTTATTTTTGTTCTTGAATTGACTTCCAACTCCATATAAAGCTTTAGCACTGTTACCCTGTGTCAGAGGTCATTGAACCCCTCTTTTGCAAGCTCAGATGCATTCCCCTCTGCACATCACTAAAATTACAACAGAGCTCACAAAAGCCTTTCTTAGTTACTCATCACTTTGTTTCGAAATAAAACTCATACCCTGAAGCAAGTGGTCATGAAAACTTACCAAAGCGAGTCCCTTCACTTATAAATGTCCGTAATCTGCGACTGAAACTACGTTATGGCTGGAGCTAAGTTCGACGCGTCTCGACTCGACTGGCGAACGCTGGTGAGGTTAGGAGGCGGCCGGCCGACTGCCCCTCCCCCGCCGCGCTGCGTCCCGACCCGGCCTCGGTACCTAGTTGAGTTTTTACTTGCTTTGTTGGTCGAGGGAAAACGGGAGCGTAAAAATTTGGCAAGACAAAGAGGAATGTTCCCCAAGCCAGATTCTTCTGTTAGTTTGCTGCTGAATGCCACTGATCGATACTAAAACATTAACAAAAAGTGGGGTAAGGAGCTAAGACATCGTGTCACTTTAATTAACAATTAAAAATAAACAGTCGCCACTTTATTCATAACGAGGGTCGAAATCGATTAAAAAAACAAGTGTTGGATGCCTTTCAAAGCGTCTCCGGTAGGGTGGACCAAAATTTTCCCGCCTTTTCCGGATCGTCCAACGCCACCCGGATTCGAATTCTACGTCGGAAAAGTGTTTTGGGGTTTTTCGATAAAATGATTTTAAACACCTCCTCCAAGCTCAAAAGCTTTCAAAAAATCGCCAAGTCCGTATTTATGGGCCGATTTTCAAAACCTCGACGCAGATATCTTTGTTATGGAAGGGGAAACGAGAAAAAAACTATACCTAGAGTACCTACGACTTTGTCTACCCTTCAGGGGCGAATATCTGTGCCTTTTAGGCCCTTTCGGACACGTTTTGTACGGTTTTCTTGTTCTGTAGGCCGCTGCTGTGACTACTAGGCAGCATCTTGAGCGGGATACGATGCCCTCATGTCTGTGGGAGCCTGAACCACTAAATGCGCCCATCGAGTGCAGATTGCCTACCTTCCAGGTGTACAAATCTCGGTACAAATATTTTGACGATACCAAGAAAACGCACGTTGGCCGAGCGTAGGTGGCTCCGGGCGTTCGGAAGTGACCCTTGACCCGAAAGCACCACGAACGGAGAACTGCCGCCATGTAGGGCGGGTCACCTGCCTACCGAGGGTGGAAATAGCGTTCTTTTGGCTATTTGCAGCGGCTGAACCCCTTGTATTTTTGAAAGGGAAATAAATAGTGGAAAAAAAAATATTTTCGGTGATAAAACCAAAACTGACCTTGAGGCCATGATTCCTCCAGAAATGAAGTCGGTTTAGTGATTTGGGGACTTTCAACTTTTCCCCTTGTATTTTTGAAAGGGAAATAGTGGAAAAAAAATATTTTCGGTGAAAAGTTGAAAATCTCCAAATCACCAAACCGACTTCATTTCTGGACGAATCATGGCCTCAAGGTCAGTTTTGGTTTTTTCACCGAAAATATTTTTTTTTCCACTATTTTCCTTTCAGAAATTCAAGGGGTAAAAGTTGAAAGTATCCAAATCACCAAACCGACTTCATTTCTGGACGAATCATGGCCTCAAGGACATTTTTGGTTTTTTTACCGAAAATATTTTTTTTTTCCACTATTTCCCTTTCAAAAATACAAGTGGAAAAGTTGAAAGTCTCTAAATCACCAAACCGACTTCATTTCTGGACGAATCATGGCCTAAAGGTATTTTTTGGATTTTTTACCAAAAAAAAAATTTTTGACCATTTTTTTGGATTTTCAAAGGCCTATATCTACCCCCAAACCCCCTACGGGCAGCTACAACTAGTGACAAATCTTGTCCAGAGGGGTCACCTACAAAATACTGTTATGCCAACCAATTCTACGTGTATCACCGGAAAACGTTCCCTTGTGAGGGGAAATCCACCTCTAGCCCTTCAATTACTTTTGTTGCCAAATGGCAACATCCTCTTTTACGTGCTTTCCCTACCCACCATTACTTCTGCCGCACCTTTTCCCTGCCTAATTTGTACAACCGAAGTCTCCCGCGCCCGAAAACCGATATATCGATGTGCTGCAGTCGATAGTTCGAGATACAAGAAGAAATAAAGTTTCCCATACCAAAGCACCAAGATGGCGGCGATGTAGGCGCGAAGAAAGGCCGCCTATGTTGGAGTATAATTAATTGTGGAAAAACAAACGGTGAGTTGTTTGGCTGTTGAACAGTCACTGATTGTACCTGTGATTATAGATTTTGATAATTTTCAATATTGGGGGTTTGAGGTATGTCAAAAGTATGCTGTTGCCAAATGGCAACATCAGGCAGTCCCGGTGAGGAATTTGGCGGGTTTCGGTTTTTCTATTATTTATTGTTTCAAAGAGCTTGGCAAACGTTTTCACGCATAAAATACTTATTTAAGATGAATTACCCTTCATTCCTTTACATATCTGAGTTTCTAACGTTGCCACAGAGCTCTGTTAGTTTTGTTGTGTCAGCCACCAAACCTCGTCTGAAGGTTATGATGACAAGTAAACATGGCATAAATTATACTTTGAAAAGTTTCTTATTCCATTCGCGATTTGCGGTGTCATCTGAAATAAACTACTTCAAATTGATCAGTTGGAAAATATACATGTAGGCGAGGAAAAGTTGGGTGTGTTGATGCTTCTGTAATTTGTTGTTGGTTGTTCTAAAACTTTGTTTTGTATGTTTTCTGTCCTCTTTTTCGCTTTCAAGTATTTGCCCACTTATCTCTTTTGTGCTGCTTTACAGATTCAAAATGCTGCCAAGCATATTTTACAACAAACCTCGGTTAACACCTTGTGTCCGTCAAATAACTTGATTCTGATGGATCGTCATCTTCAGATGAAGAGCAAGAAAATTTTTTTCAACCAAGCTTCCTTCAAAGAAAAAAGAAGAAAGTGGGATGTCTTATTCCATTGAAAGAAGATTCTACCTGTGAAAGTGATTCTAGTCTGAGCGATGATAGTGAATGTGGAGGAATGTGGAGGAAAAAACATGTGGAGACCAGTGATATTATTGTACCTGAAAGTGATCAGTCTTCTGGTGGTTCAAGCCAAGCTGCATCTCATGCAAGTGAATTGTCCCCTGTGGAATTCAAAGCTAAAAGTTCAAATAATATAAAAAGAAAATCTTCTAGAAACAGTAAGAGGCGAATAACTCAAGTGTTCACATCAGATCGTTATGGTGCTACCCCAACGAATTCATCAAAACCCTCTATCACAAAGAAAATTCAGCCATTCAAAGTTATTAACGGTAATGTAAATAAACCAGTAAGCCGGAGTGCAAGAAGGAAACTTGATGTGTCAAATAGAATTGAAGTTCCTAGTAAGAGGAAGAAGCCAGACATTCCTTTTAGAGCTAGCAAACTATTGTCTGCAGTTGCTTCTTCAACAACAAATGGGGGAGAGAAAGTGATGTCTGCTACAGAAGTTTTGGCCCAAGCACAAAAGGTCCTTCGCATCAGGAATAATGGCAGGCAAGGTAATTCGTAATTCTTTATTCACATTTAATTCATCTGAGTTTCATTTGGAAGTGTATCTTATATTCATTGTTTACTTCCAGTGACTGTCAAAGAAACGGTTGAACCTGGAAATGAGGTTCTAGGTAACCCTGTGACTGATAAAGAGAACATTGACTCTTCAGTTTCTAACAGTTTGCAAAATGTTGAGCAAGGTATGCATGAGTATTCTGAAGACACTTATAAACCAAACAGATAATTTTAAAAAGTTGTACTCACCTGGTATTTCAAGTAAATTTTACAAAACTGATTTTTTTTTTGTTTTTTAATACCTTTCAGATATTTCAAGTTCACCCTCAACAGCTTCTTACTTACCTCAAGATAGTGGTATTGTGTCAACTTATCTGAAAGCTGCTAAAGGATCAAATATGGGTAGGTTTCAATTTGTATCTCATCGTATAGTTACATTTCTTTATATATGATGCTAATACCTCTGTAAAACTTAACTGTATTACTAAATGTAGCTTTTTTTTCTATATTTATACAAATTCTTAACAGTTACTTTTCTTTTTTAGATAAGGTTTTAGCAACAAATTCTCAGTCAGTATTCTTACCTCATGACAGTTCTTCTAACTCTATTATGCAACCTTCAAGGCGAAACACAACTCAGACTGCTGCTCAACAATCTGGAAAAGAAATCAAAGGTACTGTTACAACTTTCTGCAAATACTATTTTTTAAAATTTAAAAATGATGCTCCTCTTGCTGAACACATTTTTACAGTAATAAATTTTATTTCTCAGCATCAACCTCCCAGCCTACTGATGAAGTTCAAAACTCTCAGTCTGCTGTCTCATGTATGATTAATAATGACAGTTCCTCAAGAATTAAGCCCATTCCAGCTTTAACGTCAAAAGATTCTGGCAAACAAAGTTCAAAAGAAGATAGCACAGCTCACTTAGAAAGTGGTGCTTTACTGATGAATATTCCTGGTGCTGACACATGTAAAGAAAAGCATGATGGAACTAATACGGGCAAGATTACATCTACTCCTAACACTTCTGTTGTTGAGGATGAAGAGCAAGGTTTGTTGTCATAAAAAAATTACTGCAATTTGGGCTAGTGAACAAAACTTCAATTATAATATTAAATAACAGTGGATGTTTCTTTTTTCAGATCTGTTTTCAGAATGTGTTTCCCCAATTGAGAAATCTGAAAAGACTCACTCTGATGATAAATGTGGAAAACCCGTTCCTTCAGGAAATCAAGGTACCAAACCCAATTTTGCCAATGAGAAGCAATCCGGTAAAACCAAACCCACAAAGAAGGGGATCTCAGGTAATTTTTTTTTAATATTGATTGTTTTGTTATTCTAAATAAGTTTTTGTAGTTTTTTTATCCACCATTTACACAAAGTCTTAAAATATCCTCTTTTCAGGTAATGTTGTAGGAACAACCTATGTAGTATCCCCAGTCTTACCTCACGATAATGCTCCAAAAACGTCACAGTCTATACCCGTTGCTAATGGTGGTGCTTCTACTTCTGCTCTTCTACCGGCTAGGAGAACCCGATCTGGTAAAGCTCCACAACATTCTGGAAAGGAAATCAAAGGTAAGGTTATAACTTTCTGCAAATACAGTTTTTTTTTTTTTTAATTAAAAATGATGGTTTTCTTGCTGAACACATTTTTACAGTAATAAATTTTATTTCTCAGCATCAACCTCCCAGCCTACTGATGAAGTTCAAAACCCTCAGTCTGCTGTCGCATGTATGATTAATAATGACAGTTCCTCAAGAATTAAGCCCATTCCAGCTTTAACGTCAAAAGATTCTGGCAAACAAAGTTCAAAAGAAGATAGCACAGCTCACTTAGAAAGTGGTGCTTTATTGATAAATATTCCTGGTGCTGACACATGTAAAGAAAAGCATGATGGAACTAATACGGGCAAGATTACATCTACTCCTAACACTTCTGTTGTTGAGGATGAAGAGCAAGGTTTGTTGTCATAAAAAAATTACTGCAATTTGGGTTAGTGAACAAACTTCAATTATAAAATTAAATAACAGTGGATGTCTCTTTTTCAGATCTGTTTTCAGAATTTGTTTCCCACTTGAGAAATCTAAAAGACTCACTCTCATGATAAATGTGGAAAACCCTTTACTTCAGGAAATCAAGGTACCAAACCTAATTTTGCAAATAAGAAGCAATCCCATAAAACCAAATCAAAAAAGAAAGGGGTCACAGGTAATTTATTTTAACATTGATTGTTTTTTTATTCTAAATAAGTTTTTGTTGTTTTTATCCACCATTTACACAAAAACTTAAAATATCCTTTTCAGGTAATGTTGAAGAAACAACCTGTGTAGTATCCCCAGTCTTACCTCACGATAATGCTCCAAAAACCTCACAGTCCAGACCCGTTGCTAATGGTGGTGCTTCTACTTCTGCTCTTCCACCGGCTAGGAGAACCCGATCTGGTAAAGCTCCACAACATTCTGGAAAAGAAATTGGGGGTGGATTATTTAATGCACCTGATGAACAGCCAAGAGAGGAAATCAAAGGTAGCAAATTTTATAAGTTGCTGTAGAAGAGATATGAAGGGCCTAACTTACTCACCTTATTTTTCCTTGTTGTGCAGATGACTTTCTTGATATGGCAGAACCTCTCCAAGACAATAGTTATTCTGAATCCTCTGATGATTCAATCCCTGGTCAGGGCTGGCGAGAAGGGGATCTGCAACAAATAATTTTCTTAAACGAACCAAAATTTTCCACGCCAGCAGAAGAAATCACTCCAACAGATTATTTCAAACAATACTTTGATGACAAAATTTTGGATTGTATTGTGGAAGAAACAAATATTTACACAACCCAGAAGACAGGTAAATCATTGGATGTCAGCAAAGAAGAAATTCTGGCTTTCTTTGGCATTTTAATTTTCATGGGTATTAGCCGTTTACCTGCCCTAACTGATTATTGGTCGAGTTCTACACGTATTCCCCAAGTTGCTGATGTCATGAGCAGGAAACGATTTCAAGACATTCATGCCAATATCCACTTCCACAATAATGAAGAGGAAGGAGAAGACAGACTCTTAAAAATCAGGCCATTACTGAATCATATTCGTAAAAATGTCAAAATGTTGAACAAGAGTGCCATCTAAGTGTAGATGAGAGAATGCAGAAGTACAAGGGAACACGTGCTGGCAACATTAGACAGTACATGCCAGACAAACCCAGCAGTAAATGGGGGTTCAAACTGTTTGTCTTTAGCCTGGTGCCAGTGGCTTCACATATGACTTTATTCCCTATTGTGGGTCTGATACTTTTTCTTATGAGGAACTACCGGCAGAAGTCTCAAATATGGGTGTAGGAGCCACTGCAGTTGTTTCCCTTTGCAAATGTATTCGTGACCCTGTCAACTCTACTGTTACCTTTGATAATTATTATACTGGTATTCCTCTGATTCAGTATCTTCGTGATAAAATGCAGCTGCACTCCTTGGGTACAATAAAAAGAAACAGGTTACTGCAATGTCCTCTTACTGATGGTAAAAAGCTGCAAGCCAGAGGCAGAGGTTCTTACGAAAGCCAAGTTAACAAAAATGCAGTTGTAGTTGTTCAATGGGCTGATAATAAGGCTGTTTGCCTCGCCAGCTCCCTACGTGGGAGTTGAACCTGCTGCCACAATCAAAAGGTATTGCAAAGATCAAAGGGCAAAAGCTGACGTGCCATGCCCTCAAGCTGTTTTACAGTATAATAAATCAATGGGTGGAGTAGATCTTGGTGATATGCTTATGGCTCTGTATGCCATACCCACCAAAGCAAGAAGATGGTACTTTCCATTGATGGGATATTGTCTGGAAGTAGCCGTAACTAACAGTTGGCTGGCTTACAAAAGAGACTGTGTGTTACTTGGAACTCACCAAGAACTGAAGAGCTCCAAAGAATTCCGCCTCCATGTCAGTGATGGTCTGCGAGCAAGTCTTCTACGTGGCAGGGGCCGACCTTCTCTTGATAATTCATTGCAGAAAAAAGTCATCAGGTCACCTTGGGTACCTCGTCCATCTGATCCATTGCGAACTGATGAGGCTAACCATTGGCCTGTTAAGTGCACGAAAGGCAGATGCCGTTACTGTAGCAGTACAGTCAGGATAAAATGTACAAAGTGTGATACTCGCCTTTGTATTACACAAGATAGAAACTGTTTTTTACAGTTTCATATCACAAAGTCAGGAAAGTTGCCCGTCAATAAAACATTTGATAGTCTAGAAGAGGAAATGGAGGAAGAAGTGGATGACTGTGAGGAACAAGAAGAAATAGAAGACTGTGAAGGAAATGATGACTGTGATGAAGATGTTACTAGGTGAATTACCAGCTTTATTGCTAGTCAGTTATGAATTTTGTTGCCATAATAATTTATTTAATTTTGTATTGTTTCTAATTCCTTGGACCCCTTTGCTAGTTAATTTCTAAATATGTGCCATTGCATTTAATGCTTATAAATTATTTTTAGGTGTATAAGTTGACTGTTGATATTTAATTTCTAAATATGTACCATTGCATTTAATGCTTATAAATTATTTTGGTGCCATAATAATTTATTTTTACCTTGTATTGTTTCTAGTTCCTTGACTTTTAGTAAGCTTTAACCAATGCATGCTGTTATGAATTTCATTTTAAGTTTATTTTATTGTTGTTCGCTGCTAGTGTGATGTCGATATGATGTTCAATTCTTTCTCAAATTGATTTTATAGATAAGAAATTTGTTAGTGTATTCCATTGCTCCCTGGCCCTTTTAAAAATGCAAATTTTTATGTAATTTTCCTTTATATATAATACAATTTTAATTCACAAAATAAATATGATGCTTATAAATTATACATCTTTGCATTCAATACTTTTACTTTTTCCACTGCATAACAACAGATTGCACTCAAACAGAAAGGACTAACTTAAAAAAGATACAAAATAAAACAGTCAGTCACAAAGACGTGCGCGGCGCCCGCTGACGTCCGCAGGCAGCTAGCAACGCGACCCTTCAGGGCGCTCCCACAATGGACTTTGCCGAGGCGGAGCTAGTGACAGCGCCTGCGACATTTGGATAGGCCAGCCCGCCAAGCACTTGTGTGAATTTGGCGGCCTACCCGGAAAGCCCTCTGAAGTCCCTTTTCGTTGAAATTCCAATTTTGTCCCTTTTACCGCCGGTTATTCCCTGCAAGGTCCATTTTCAGGGCACCCGACGGCCCCCTCCCCCGAGCACCCGCGCCGCGGCGGACGGGACCCTGACTCGACGACGTTCACGTGCAGCAGGCAGCGCGGCGCAGAGGTCAAGCACGAGTGCTAGTGCGCCAGCGTGCACCTGATGGCGCACCTGCTAGGAGAGACTGAATGTGGGGTGACCAGCGGGGGCCCAAGCCCGCGGTCACCCCGGGGGTGCCTCCCTACGGTGCCACCCCCTGGGGGCAGTAATTCAACCGCCCCCCTTTCAAAATCCTCGGTCTAAGACCGAGGGAAAACCAAACTCAGCATCACCAAGATGGTGGTGACGCCAACAAACTGCTCGAGTTCCGGTCTGTGACAGTACCATGATGTGTGCCACAAAACTCTATCCCTTATTGCAGCGGGAGTTCCTCACGCGCACGACCGCAGCAGTGCACGACCTCTATCGGCATCCGTGACATTCGCGCTTGGCGTGGTCCCCGCCCGTCCCGCCCTCAATAGCCTGTACCGGCGCTGGCTGGAGGGGGGGGGGGGGGGGGGGGGGATCGCGGTCATACTCAAGGGGACACGATAGGACGCTTATGTGACACCCCGACACACATTTTTATGGAAATCAACGCGTACATCTTGCACGGCTCACCCGCAACAGCCAATGTTGCCAAATGGCCACAGCATACTTTGGGCTCTTAGAAGTAAGCTGTCATGAAATTTCCGTCGGAGACACCTTAGATGGGCTCGTATGGTACCATTGCACAGAAAAAATTCAATTTTGACTAGACTTATCATTTGAATGTGCAGAAAACAGCAATATTGCAACATTATGCTAATAATAGCAAATTCAGGTCTGCTTTTTGGTCACTAAAGACCCGATTGAACTCGTTCAAAGCGTTCATACAGTATGGACTAAAAAGAAACACTCAGACAAGTTGTCATAATACGGCTAGAAGTCAGGTAACGGGTTTAGTGCTGTGCGCTCCTCCACCCCGGGCTGGCCGATGTTGCCAAATGGCAACAGCCCGTAAAAAGTGAACGGATGAAGCCAAAACTTCGGGGATGGAAATTTTAGGTTTAATGGGCCCTATTGAAGTTAAATTCACACAAAATAATTTTTTTTGACGACCCGGACGTTACTCGGTAATTGAAGGGCTAGCCTAGCTAGCTGAGGTGAATTCTCCATTAACCTATTTATTATACAAAGCACCCATTCATAACAATTGCTATCATCGTTTCCTCTATAGTGCGACTCTAAAACAAAATCATTGAAATCCAGCATTATATATTTTAAATTATCAAACTTCAGGTCTAAGAGTAGTGGTCTAAATGTAATGTGACTCGTAATGAATCGAATTTTTCGGGCGTGAGCGGACAGGAAAGCATTTTCAATTTCCATCACCTCCACACGTGTACTGGCGCTGTAATATTTTAAAACGGCAGGGTCAATGTGTTCAATACTCATGTGAGTGCCCATTATTTCTCTCCAAAAGCTACGCCACTGTCCTCTTACACCCTCTAAACGTGGAAGAATTTTAAAAGGATGGAAAGGCAAACTATAAGCGAACGGGGAATCAGTAATAGTTGTTATTTCGGGGCGAATTCGCATATAGCGTATCCCAGAACCAAGTGCCAATTTCGCCCTGTTTACATTACGTCTCATGTGGCACCCCATTCTCCATCCTAGGAAGTCTCTAGAAATGATGATGTCGGGTGCTGGATATTTGTAGATCTGATGGAGAGCGGCTTCGCGAAGACGTGATGACAGACAGGTCATTTTCGTACACTCCCAGAGGTTCAGATATTGAAAGACGAGCAGCAATAACTCCATTTGCAAATTTTGAAGTCGAGATTCTGTAAAAACACATACAAAAACTCGTGCTTACAAATAAATAAAATAGGCCCAGCCTCACACAGTGATGTGCCACGATGCGCCGCCACACCCATCAGACCTTGACCTCCCCCCTCCTCCCCCCCGCCTACCCACCACACCCATCACTCCTTCCAATTCTTCCAGGCCCGCCCGAATTTTAATGAGGACACCGAAGCGAGCGGGTCCGGCAGGCCACGCGCACCAGTCCAACAACAGCCACTGGAAAGAAAAGCAGGAGGCTCCGCCACGCCACGCGCCAGGAATTCTGAGCACAAAGAAAACATCTGCTGTAGCTATTTGGTATTTTTATTTTTGTCGTTAAAAGCTTGTGGTAATCGTAATCTGAGTGTGTGAAAATAGTAGTCCTCGGACTGAAAGAAAGTACCGCGGCTTGGGCCTGGCGCTGATGTATCTGCCACCGCGGTTAACACTGACCTGTCGTCCCCCCGAGAGGAAACGCAAAGAAGAAAAAGAAACGTGAGTACACGCCTCATATATTTTTCGAACTTGCATGTTGTAAAAACATTGTTCTAACCCTGCTCTCATCGCTACTGTTTTCATCATCTGACGAGACAATAATGACTGTATCCCGTTCCTTTAGAAACCAAAATTAGAAAATTACAAACAAACAAAAGCAATCCTACATTGTGTAATAATGAAAAATACCTTGCATACCGGACTATCTTTTTTACTCGCGGTTTGAGAGTTTTCTTTGCTCGCAGTCTGAACGCATTCCCTTAAACAAAGAAACAAAACTAAAGGACGCTCAATTTTTTTTCAGAAAATTTGTTTATTGCGTTAAATTTACTTACGGAAGGAGTGAGGGGTGTGGTGGGTGGGCGGGGGAGGGAGTGGGGAGGGGGTTCAAGGTCTGATGGGTGTGGCGGCGCATCGTGGCACATCACTGTGTGAGGCTGGGCCTATTTTATTTATTTGTAAGCACGAGTTTTTGTATGTGTTTTTACAGAATCTCGACTTCAAAATTTGCAAATGGAGTTATTGCTGCTCGTCTTTCAATATCTGAACCTCTGGGAGTGTACGAAAATGACCTGTCTGTCATCACGTCTTCGCGAAGCCGCTCTCCATCAGATCTACAAATATCCAGCACCCGACATCATCATTTCTAGAGACTTCCTAGGATGGAGAATGGGGTGCCACATGAGACGTAATGTAAACAGGGCGAAATTGGCACTTGGTTCTGGGATACGCTATATGCGAATTCGCCCCGAAATAACGACTATTGCTGAATCCACGTTTGCTTATAGTTTGCCTTTCCATCCTTTTAAAATTCTTCCACGTTTAGAGGGTGTAAGAGGACAGTGGCGTAGCTTTTGGAGAGAAATAATTGGCACTCACATGACTATTGAACACATTGACCCTGCCGTTTTAAAATATTACAGCGCCAGTACACGTGTGGAGGTGATGTAAATTGAAAATGCTTTTCTGTCCGCTCACGCCCGAAAAATTCGATTCATTACGAGTCACATTACATTTAGACCACTACTCTTAGACCTGAAGTTTGATAATTTAAAATATATAATGCTGGATTTCAATGATTTTGTTTTAGAGTGGCACTATAGAGGAAACGATGACAGCAATTGTTATGAATGGGTGCTTTCTATAATAAATAGGTTAATGGAGAATTCACCTCAGCTAGGTAGGCTAGAGGTGGATTTCTCCTGAGATGCTTTCGGAAATTACCCTCTGACAATTGAAAAAGCAGGCTACAAATACCATTATTTTAGACATTGGCGAAAATTTGTAATTTATCATGTATCGACACCACTAGTCTTGAACTTGTAAATAAATTTATAAGCTATTTATGGCCACGTGTTATTTCCTTAAAACACAAACCCCTCACCCTCTTTAGCGCCTTTGGAGCTTGACAGGAAGATGCTACCAAATAAGCTACCACGACTGGAGCGGGCGCCGGATGGGTAGGCAGCCCAACCGGCGTCGGTGTGTGGTGGGGCAGGTGGAGTGACAGGGGGAGGGGGTCGGGGCGGGGACGGGGTCGGGGGCGGGGGCCGGGGCGGGGACGGGGGCGGGGGCGGGGACAGGGATGTGGTCGGCAGACGGCCGGCCTTGTCTGCGCCCTTGAGCCCGGGCCGGCCAGAATTCCCCTCCCAGTTTTGCGACCTTGACTGGGCAGGTCATTGAACCCGGCCAGAACTCCCGTTCCCATACCTACTCTAGGCAGCAATTTGAGCGGGATAAGATGCCCCCATGTGTGTGGGAGCCTGAACGACTATATGCGCCCATCGAGCTCAGATTGCCTACCTTCCAGGGGTACCGGGGGCAAAACCGCTGCAAATAGCCAAAAGAACGCTATTTCCACCCCCCGGTAGGCAGGTGACCCGCCCTACATGGCGGCAGTTCTCCGTTCGTGGTGCTTTCGGGTCAATGGTCACTTCCGAACGCCCTGAGCCACCTACGCTCGGCCAACGTGCGTTTTCTTGGAATGGTCAAAATATTTTGTACCCCTGGAATGTAGGCAATCTGATCTCGATGGGCGCATTTAGTCGTTCAGGCGTCCGCAGACATGGGGGCATCATATCCCGCTCAAATTGCTGCCTAGTAGTCACAGTAGCGGACTACAGAACCGTACAAAACGTGTCCGAAAGGGCCTAAAAGGCACATATATTCGCCCCTGGACGGTAGGCAAAGTCGTGGGTACTCTAGGTATTATTTTTTTCTTGTTTCCCCTTCCATAACAAAGAGATCTGCGTCGAGGTTTTGAAAATCGGCCCATAAATACGGACTTGGCGATTTTTTGAAGGTACGCTACACTGCCAAAATCTAAATGAGCTTGGAGGAGGTGTTTAAAATCATTTTATCGAAAAACCCCAAAACACGTATTCGCTCTTTTTCGACGTAGAATCCGAATCCGGGCGGCGTTGGACGATCCGGAAAAGTCGGAAAAATTTTGGTCCACCCTAGTCTCCGGTCCTATGAGGCCGGGAAAAGGCCATGTCCCGACTGCTTCTGCGTAGACGCATTTCAGATAATGATTCACCTAATACTTCCTAAATTTTGTGGCATGCCAGAATGCTCAGTTTTAGATTCCTTGAACCCTTAAGAGTAAGCTGCCATCAAGGAATAACAGTCTAAACGAATTTGGGAATAGACTTTTTTTGCCGGAATTCCCCGATTTCCTACCACTGTGCGGCGCTATAGCAACATCGGCAACCCAAAATGTCCGAAAACATCATGTTGGGTATCGTCTCATGAGTTTTGCGTCATCTTGCGGCCCTAGGCGCTTTAGGCCAAAATTTCGTCCGTTTTACTCTATCTCTTACCTTTTCGGCGCTACAGCCCTATCGACAATTGAAATTACTGAAAACACCATGCTGGATGTCGAGTAATCGGTTTGGCGTAATTTTGCAACCCAACAAACCGATATTTTGGGCGTTGTAAAGAATGAGTAACCGCTTTGAATACACGGCTCTCTAACTCCTTAACTAGCAGCGCGTTTTCAGAGTAGAAGATAGGGCTGTAGTCTCGGTGATTCACCGTCACAAACTTTCAATGTTCCCAAAAGGAATGCTCGTACACGCTAAATTTTTATGAACTTCTGTGTGCATGCTGCCGTTGCGCATAATTTCAATGCATAACTATGCACAATTTTGTTAGTAATTATGCACAATTTGACTCATTTGTTTGTAATTATGAACAAAATTTATACGGAAGAACAGCATGTACGTAGGAGTGCATAACTATGTATGATTGAGTTAAAAAAATGTTCATAAGAATTTAGCGTGTAGGGGCCACAGGCCCGAAAACTTGAAAGCCAAGAAAACGCTTTGAGACTTTTGGGCCGGGTCGAAGGCCCGACCGATCGCCGCCTTAAGGCCAAGCAGGCACGCCCCCTGCCGAACGGTGTTGCGAGCGTAGCAAAGTGGAGCTGGCAACGTCGTTTGGGGGTAGGGCGGGCCTGCTTGTTTCTACACGCTAAATTTTTATGAACTGTGTGCATGCTGCTGTTGCGCATAATTTAAATGCATAACTATGCATAATTTTGTTAGTAATTATGCACAATTTGACTCATTTGTTTGTAATTATGAACAAAATTTATACGGAAAAACACCATGTACGTAGAAGTGCATAACTATGTATGATTGAGTTAAAAAAAATGGTCATAAGAATTTAGCGTGTACCTCTTAAACCATTAGATATGGCAAAACTCGACGAAAT
This sequence comes from Frankliniella intonsa, assembly GCA_033675135.1. NCBI lineage: Eukaryota > Metazoa > Arthropoda > Insecta > Thysanoptera > Thripidae > Frankliniella > Frankliniella intonsa. The sequence goes on along the minus strand of CM066246.1, from coordinate 357,112 downwards.
TTTCGCACTACGGGTCGCAAAATCACTTGTGTACCCATAGATAGGGAGAGTGGGGTCCCATGACACACGAGGTCCCATGATACTTTTGCGACATCTCCGAAACTACTGTTGTTCGGGCCACCAAAAAAATTGTGCAAGGTTCCCTACTTCAAAGGTTGTTGTTAGCAACAAGAATGGTTGTTCTACTGCCACTAGTTTTTGCGATAGCGGTACTGAAAGCTGGACTTCGACATTTTTGAGTAAAAGTAAAATTCTTAAATGGCACGACTGCCCTTCTTTCGCCCACATGATTTTAGTTTTCGGACGAAGTCTTGGTGTGGTATGGTCAAGCAGACTTAGAACTTCAATTTAAGACTCGTATCGCGATCGCCAAGAGAAACCCTCGCAGACCACGCTGCTTAAACGAAAATTTTGTACCCTGGGGACCCATGATACATTTTGACCTGGGGTCCCATGATACGCCCTATTTTAGATATTCCTACTCTGCAAATCCAACTGTTAAACTACATGACAGTTAAAACTGCAAGACTAGAGTCTTGCAGTTTAAACTGCAAAACTCGGCAGTCTTGCAGTTTAAACTGCAAAACTCGGCAGTCATGCAGTTTAAACTGTCATGTAGTACAACGGTTTAAACTGCAAGACTGCTGAGTTTTGCAGTTTTAACTGCAATACTGATGAGTTTTGCAGTTTAAACTGCAAGATTGAAGTTTTGCAGTTAAAACTGTCATGTAGTACAACAGTTAGATTTGCAGAGTACACTCTAAACCAATCAAAAGTTTCATTTATCCGTCACATTTACGTTTAAAGGCCGTTATCAATCTATCGGGTGACGGCTATGTATGATATGTGATCTTTAGGAAAATTATTTTTAAACAGTGTTATTCCAGTTGCAAAAATTATCGAAGTCCACTAAAAAATGAGAATTGCTACAAATCCTTAAATAAATTTGTTTTATCATCGAATAAGGCAAAGTTAGGCTGGTTTTGTTTGATTAAACCTGAAAATGTCATACATTTCCAATTTCTACCCCTCATTGAGCATAGATTTCATAATATTGCAAGGGTTTTGTAGATCGGCAACTACTCACAGGATATGGGCACTAAAAATACAAAACGGGTGTCATTTGAAAGGTAAAGCTTCATACTTTGACACCAAATCTTGAAATTGAGGGTATTGCGTAATTTGAGGGCTACAGGCGCAAAAACCAAAAAGTGTATCATGGGACCCCTGCCTCCCTTACTGTGTATTCGTCTAAAATTTTAACGTTGATAATTGGGCTCTTCTAGGGCACATCAACTTTAACCCTTTATGGTTAAATTTTGAACGCATCGTAGAAAAAAAATATTTTTTGTGTTTTTTGAATAGTCTAGGGTGCCCTGATTCCACTTAACTCGGAAATTTTTCGGTACCTCAATGAGTTTAGGAGATATAGCCCGCTTCAGAGCAACAAAACCCACAGAGGAACCGTTCCGCGAAATCACTTTCCCCCTATAGTAGGGTGTTTCAAAAAAAATGACCTATGCCTGAGCGGACTTTTTTCGAAAGTTTACGTCTTGATAAGACTCCGTGCCACATTTGAGACCTGTGCGATGAGGGGAACCATCCGCAACTCGGCCCTAAAGTTTTTTGTCACTTTTGGCGCGAATCACGACCAGCATGTTCTCGGGTGCGCTGTACCGAGATGCGTGTGCCGGTGACCGCGCCCCGGCGTGCGGTGACTACCTAGGGTATGTACTTACTAGCGCACGTGGTCGGCACCGCCCTCCCCACCCTCCTCAGGACTTAGGGCGTAAGTACTCGTACATCAGGTACCTCGCTCTGGACCGAGTACCGTTGGAGATTTTCGAATCGGACTGCGCGTGCATGTAGCGGGGCCCGGGTGCCATCGATCCCCCCATAGCGAGTTCATAACGTTTTACTGCATCATAGCGAAAATGCGAGTTGAAGGGTCCGAGCGCCGCCGGGCGGGAGGCAGTATAGTGCGCTCGGCGTACCGCGCGGATCTCTTGGGAGTGGAGCTGCGCTGCTGTCTCGACATGAGTGGTGGTGGTGGGGAGAGAGGAGAGGGAGTGTGGCTGGCTCCTCCCTGACTGACCCCGCTGGCTGCCGGCCGGTGCCGGTGACATGTGACAGAGCTCCACTCCCCAGAGATGCGCACGGTACGCCGAGCGCACTATACTGCCTCCCGCCCGGCGGCGCTCGGACCCTTCAACTCGCATTTTCGCTATGATGCAGTAAAACGTTATGAACTCGCTATGGGGGGATCGATGGCACCCGGGCCCCGCTACATGCACGCGCAGTCCGATTCGAAAATCTCCAACGGTACTCGGTCCAGAGCGAGGTACCTGATGTACGAGTACTTACGCCCTAAGTCCTGAGGAGGGTGGGGAGGGCGGTGCCGACCACGTGCGCTAGTAAGTACATACCCTAGGTAGTCACCGCACGCCGGGGCGCGGTCACCGGCACACGCATCTCAGTACAGCGCACCCGAGAACATGCTGGTCGTGATTCGCGCCAAAAGTGACAAAAAACTTTAGGGCCGAGTTGCGGATGGTTCCCCTCATCGCACAAGTCGATACCTACAAGGAATACACACGCAGTTCTGCGACCCGAGGGAAAACTAACGTAGTTCTAGGACCCTAAGAAAGACTCACGCAATTCTGATCACCAACTGCATATTCACGTAGTTCCCTTTAACCTCCAAAAGCGCGTTAATTAAATGCATTTTACAATTCACAATAGAATCGTACCGTAATGTAAATTAACGCAGTTTACTAATAGAAGTACGAGAATTCAAATGAACAAACGTTGAAAGCGATAGCACATATCTATAAATTGTGAGAGGCAATCTTATTAGCGGTTGGGGAACTACGTGTCTATGCCATTGGCGAGTAGAACTGCGTGAGTCTTCGCTCGGGTCCTAGAACTACGTGAGTCTTTCCTCGGGTGCTAGAATTGCGTGTCTGTTCCTTGTAGGTATCGAAGTCTCAAATTTGGCACAGAGTCTAATCAAGACATAGACTTTCGAAAAAAGGCCGCTTGAAGAAAATCGGAAACCTGAACCCCCAAAATGAAACACCCTACCCTATAGTAGGATGGACCTAAATTTTTCCAACTTTTTCAGATCGTCCAACGCCGCCCGGATTCGGATTCTACGTCGAAAAAGAGCGAATACGTGTTTTTGGGTTTTTCGATAAAATGATCCCTACCAGGGGGTGGAAATAGCGTGCTTTTGGCTATTTGAGCGGTTTTGCCCCTGGTAGGCAGATGACCCGCCCTACATGGCGGCAGTGCTCCGTTCGTGGTGCTTTCGGGTCAAGGGTCACTTCCGAACGCCCCTACGCTCGGCCAAAGTGCGTTTTCTTGGAATGGTCAAAATATTTGTACCCCTGGAAGGTAGGCAATCTGCACTCGATGGGCGCATTTAGTGGTTCAGGCTTCCACAGACATGGGGGCATCGTATCCCGCTCAAAATGCTGCCTAGTAGTCACAGTAGCGGCCTACAGAACAAGAAAACCGTATAAAACGTGTCCAAAAGGGCCTAAAAGTTACATATATTCGCCCCTGTAGGGTAGGCAAAGTCGTTGGTACTCTAGGTATATTTTTTTCTTGTTTCCCCTTCCATAACAAAGAGATCTGCGTCGAGGTTTTGAAAATCAGCCCATAAATACGGACTTAGAGATTTTTTGAAGGTACGCTACACTGCCAAAATCTAAATGAGCGTGGCGGAGGTGCACTGTAAACAAAATTTGAAAATTTCCAAAAAATATCGATCCAAACAGTTTGGAAAAAACATTTTCCAAAAAGTTCTTGGAAGTGACATTTTCTGACTGTTTTAGGAAATGTTTTAGGAAATTTAGGAACTGTACCGGAAATGCGAAGGTGGACGAGTGTGACTTAGAAGACTCACCAACCGTTTTAAGAACGCATATATTTAAAAAGTTGTAGGAATTTCTTTACGAAAGACTGAAAGAGTTATGGAAATTTCCAAACAATTTGGATTTCAAATTTTCCGAACTATTTGTGGTACACATTTTCCAGTAAATTGTTTGGAAATTTCCGAACAAATTTTTTACAGTGTGTTTAAAATCATTTTATCGAAAAAACCAAAAACATGTATTCGCTCTTTTTCGACGCAGAATCCGAATCTGGGCGGCGTTGGACGATCTGGAAAAGTCGGAAAAATTTTGGTCCACCCTACCCTATAGTCGTTTGTTGCTCCTGAGCAACAAATTTCTCCGGCGCTTTTCGCGACTAAATTGACCTCAATAATGGCGAAACTCGCGACAACGAGAGTCACTTGGTGCTAGGGCATGCCTCTGAACCCGCCAAACTTCTCTCCGCACTCGCGCTTCGCCTACAAGCGGTGCCAGAACACCTACCCGCCGCTGTTGCTCCTGAGCAACAAACCCGTAGGGGGTTTGGAGGAAGTTGCCAAAATCGATTGCCCCCCCCCCCCCCCCCCGTGAAAAAAATGAATATAAATTTAATTAATCCCTAAATTTGTTTCATATTCATATTTTATTTCACTCAGTTTAAAGTTTAATTAGGAAACATATTAAATATTTAATATATCTTATATTTAAACTAATATGAACTAATAAGAACGGGAAACATCTGGAAGGTCCCCTGTCTGGAAGGTCCCCCCTGAATATTTTATATTTTTTTACAATTTATTTCAAGAAAACATTTTTAAATATTTAAATATTAATAAAATACAAGAATATTGTAAAACAATCGAAAAAATTATTTTTGAATGTCAGAGGGGTCCAGCAAATTTTCATACCTCACCCTTAGGTGCAGATTCTCTGGCTCTAGCATTCGGTATTTCTGCTTTGGGATGGTGTGTGTCATTAGAACTCAGAAAAAAATACGCTCTGCCTTTTAATGCGGGGCTTGCATAGGCTTATCTGTATTTCTGTGGTGTATAGTAAAGCTAAATATCACTTGAAAGTGTTCACACTTTCAATACTCTTTGATGTGCAACTTAGAAAGATCTCTGGAACCATTTCAAAATCAACTGCAGCATTGTGTTCTCGGTATTACACTTGCATGGAAGAAAGCAAAGCAGTGTTGAACAGATTGAACACTTGCCAGGAGAATTAAAAATGTGGGGAACATGGGTGAGAGCAATAAGAGTACCGTGAGAGATAAAACAAAGTACAGATAATTTACCCAGAGAACACGGTGACACGGTTTTGTCAAATCGTGTTCTGTGGGTAACAAAGATACAGGATGGACTCTTATTACTCTGAACTACTCTGACCTGGCCCCTCCCTCATTTGAAGTCTGCCTAACATCCATTGTCAACGTGTTTAACATTGAATTGGACATGCAATACAGCCGATAAGAGAAGAAAATGCCTGTGCATGTAATATCAAATATGGTGGAATTGGCATTTCAGAGTGATATGCAGATGCAGGTTCTTATGATCATATCTGCAAATCTACCAGGAGAGCAGTCCTACTGTTGCAAGTGTAAGACATTTTGTCTTACTGTTGCAAACGTAGGGAAGCCAGTCCCAACTGTTGCAAGTGTGGGAATGTTCCACTGCATGTTAGTGCGAATTCCCACACTTTAATAGTAGGACAAGCGTGCGCCACGTTTGGAGCAGTAGCACAAAATATCCTACACTTGCAACAGTGCCACTTCGTACTGTAGGATTTGCTGAGAACAGTACGAAGTGTGCAGTGAATGTGAAAACACTTGTCAGCTCTGCACTGCTGCAGGAAACGCTGTGAGAAGTGAGAGGTGCTTTGATTCCAAGTTCTATCGACCCACACAATCGAAGAAAAAAAAATACATCTATAGTGCTCCAGCTAGAGAATCTGCAGCTTTGGGAGCAGTATGAAAAACTTCTAAATCCCTCTGACATTTAATTTTTTTTAACAATATTTTAATATTTTATTAATATTTAAATTTTAAAAAATATTTATTTATAACAAATTGTAAAATATAATAAAAATATTAGGGGGGACCTTCCAGACAGGGGACCTTCCAGAACTTACCCATAAGAACCAGTATGAGTTTAATATAATGCCCGGTTGAAGGAATGGTATTCGAAACTGCTAAGTGCACACTTAATTACGTTTAAATTAAAATATATTTGGAGCTAATAAAATGTATATTTAGTTTAATCCACTTTAATTCGTTTTTAATTTGTTCAATTTACTAAAAGGAATTAAAATTTAACTACATTTTAATTAAACATCTCTGTAATATAATTTGAATATCTTTTAATATCCTCATATAAAGGACAAGTTAAGTTTGAATAAAACACGCTTCTCTTTCTGAGGGAAGATCACTGTGCTCCGGCCGGCAGTGCCAGGTCGGTCAGGTAGAGATGAGCCCACAGTCGTCGGTCCCTCTCCCTCCTACCTGAGTCAGCAGGTGAGTGAGGCGAGAGGAAGACCGTCGGGGTGGGTTCAGCTGTTCAGCTTTCCCCGCCGCGCCCGCCAGCCGGGCGACGCCAAGAAGTACCTTCATTGCTTCTGTCAGTAGGTACTTGTAAATTGCAATAAATGTGTAATGTAATGTCAAAAGAGTTCATAGTCACTAATTGTTTCTACCCAGCAACATGAGATCAATCACCCCCTTTGCCCTCACTGGAAAAACAAAGGTGCGACCTAATGCCTTTAAAAGGTGCTATTCTCTAGTGCCTTCAGAAAGGCGCGATTGTGTCCAAAGGCACTAAAATATAGCACCTTTCGGCCAAATTAGTGCCTCTGTAGGGGTGCTGTTTGAGTAATGCCTTGGTAAAGGCACTATAACGAGTAGCACCCCTAAAAGGGTGTTATATCCTACCTTTTTTTTCCAATGCTCATAAGGGTCATATGAGGGATTTACCTGCCCCCAAATTTGTCCTTAAATAAAAGCATTAATTAAGTTTCACTGGTAAATATGACCATACAAAGTCGTTAATTTGGCATTAATTTAAAGTTTTACACATCATTAAATTTTAATTAGACAGAAGAAAGCAGCTTATATAACCTTATTAAATTTAATTTAATTCGTATATTAGGTATTTATTAATATCAAACTAATCACAAGGCTAAATTAAACGTTGATTTAGGTTTTATTTCTCTCTAATAAAGGCCAAATATAACCTTATTAAAGCTTAATTAATTTTTTTTTCGCGGGCCACTTCAGAGTGCAAAGCTAGGGTATCGATGTAATGCTCGTCAATTTTCACATTCACCCGTGTGCACCCGTAGGCGCCCACTGGGTGTAGGTCACAAGCGCTACAGATCGCAAGCGCTACGGGTCACAAGTGCTACGGGTCACAAGCGCTACGGCTGACAAGCGCTACGGCTCGCTAGCGCCGAGGGTCGCCAACTAGCCCTCGCCGTGTACGAGGTAATATATATTACCAGTAATATAGGTAATATAGAGTAATATATGGTAATATACGGTAATATATGGTAATATAAAGTAATATATGGTAATATAAAGTAATATATGGTAATATAAAGTAATATATGGTAATATAGAGGTAATATATGATAAGTGAACCAGTATTATAAAAAAGAAATAACGTACACCGGGGTGGAAGGATAAGCACTCTAACTGCAGTTATATATGCAGTCGGTGAACTGAGGTGTCTTGAACTGCAGAGTCATGTTAAACTTTGGTAATGGCTGAAATCACTTCATCGGACTAGAAATACTGTTTGAGACGGGTTAATAAGCGATTTCAGACAGTCAGGAAAAATACAGTGACATCTGTCTTTTAAACAGTCAAAGCAAATAGCCAATGACTTAAAAAAAGATATAAACACTGTTTGTTTAAAAATATAGAGTAGCACAAGACTACCTTTAAAAAATATATCGGATTTCCGACGAACGCTTACCTCCCCATCGCAGTATTGCTGTGCGCCATGGAAGCATGAGAAATTCTGCGCTCATATATTTGACCGGGCAACGCGCATGCGCAGGCAGCCAGTTGTCCTTCCGGTCATTCCCCGTGCCCTAGTCATTTCTCTCATTACGAAGAGGAATCAAAACTTTCAATTGAATAGCAGAAAAGCCTTTTTTAGCCCGCCCTTCTGCTTTGAAAAAGCTCCAGAGCGGGCTCATGCAATCGATTTGGTGTCTGTCTGTCTGTCTGTCGATCTGTCTGTCTGTCTGTTCCACTCGAAGGAGTTGAGCTGGAGACTTGAGATTTTTAGGGGATCTTAGGGGTCACTCCTGGACATTAAAACGCCTGGTGCAAATCCTGCCAACCCTCATTAAGGCACTGAAAAAAATTATTAAAGTTTTGCGTGAATGAAAATAAAATTATTTTCAATAAAATATTATGGTCTCCTAAAAGGTATCTCGTCGAGTTAGGCCCCTCTGAACCAAAATTTCGTCCATTTTACTCTATCTCTTACCGTTTCGGCGCTACAGCCACGTCGACGACCGAAATATCCAGAAACATCATGTTGGGTATCGTGTCATAGGTTTTGCGTCATTTTGCGACCCCCGCCAAAATTTCGCCCGTTCGCGCTATCTCTTACCGTTTGGGCGGTACAGCCACATCGGCAACCCAAATGTCCGAAAACATCATGCTGTGTATCGTCTCATAGGTTTTGCGTCATTTTGCGGCACTTAGGGCCAAAATTTCGTCCGTTTTACTCTGTCTCTTACTGTTTCGGCGCTAAAGCCCTATCGACGACCGAAATAACTGAAAACACTATGCTGGATGTCGTGGTATGGGTTTTGCGTAATTTTGCAGCCCCATAAACCGAATTTTGGGAGATATACGGAATTAGAAACCGCTTTGTAAACACGGCTCTATAACACCTACACTAGCAGCGCGTCTTCAAAGCAGAAGGGAGGGCTGTAGTTACGGTGATTCACCGTTACAAACTTTTAATATTCCCAAAGGGAATTCCCGTACGGGCCGAGGCTTTTGGGACGAAGCAATGTGCTAGTAATATGAAAGTAATATAAGGTAATATAAGGTAATATACGGTAATATATGGTAATATACGGTAATATATGGTAATATATGGTAATATATGGTAATATAGAGGTAATATAGCCCCGTGTACGAGGTAATATGGGAGTTGGCGACCCCTGGGCTAGCGCTACGGGTCACAAGGGCTACTGGTCACAAGCGCTACAGCGGGAATCCGAGCCTTAGGCGGAGCCGACTATAGACGGAGCCTCGGGCGAGAGCAAGTAATACAAGGGCTTTCAAGTTGGATCTCCTTCCAAGTCCACACTACTTACAAACCAATGGACAGGCTTAACTGGCGACCGAACGACCGCACGTTGATTAAGGAAACAATTAACCGACCACTTACGCGCAGGAATCGTTTCAAACGCGATTTGTGATACTCAGAAAAGAAACGCGAGGCACGAGGAAACCCCACACATTTTTCACAGAGAACACACTGCCTATTGCATTGAATTGCTGACAGAGACGCCTGATATCCAGTCCTCTTTTACACACCCACCGGACTTCTACTGTCAAATAAGCATTCTACACACTGTGAAAAATACGTCTGTAAGTTTACGACTTTTTTCGTAATTTGTGATTTACAAATGGTGTTGTAAATTTACAATCGAAATCGTAAATTTACGAACGCTTATTTGTGCTGGTTTAAGAATTAGGAGTCGGTACTAAGTGTCCTTAAAATATTGTAATTTTACAATATGATATCGTAGCTTTACGACATTTCTCGTGGAAAATTTTCCCGTAACTCTTACGAATATTTCTCACAGTGCACATGCTCGTCTTTATTATTTCTTTCATCTGTGATTAATGTTAATATATAAATATTGTTTTTTCCTTTCTTTCATTATTATTATTCACTACGCACCACAGCCGGTAATGGCATCATTCCGAAAGAACGGCAAATTTATCATACGCAGTGCGATCGATGTCTCGCTCTCGCCCGAGGCTCCGTCTATAGTCGGCTACGCCTAACGCAGGGGTCGCAGACACGCGGCCCGCGGGCCACTCGGGTGGTTCTCGGGCCTCAGTGCGGCCCGCAGCGGGCCGCAATGGGAGGTATAGGCGGGCCGCCTGGACTGGCCGAGCAGGCGACGGAGCCCAGCGACAGGCGGGTGTCGGTGCCGGCATGCGTCCGAAGGCGAAATGTGGACGTGAGAGGGAGCTGCAGCTCCGTTCGAGCATCTCACTCACACGTCTCGTTTTCGGACGCATACGAACTTCGGTGCTCGCCGCTGTGCTCTCGGCGGCTGGGCTGACATTCGGAAGGTGGCAGGTCCACCTTCTCTCGACAGCGTCTATCTGGCTCTCTCACTCAGGTCTGTGCGTCTCGCGCAGATCGCTGAGTCTGAGACCCCTGGCCTAACGCCCGGATTCCCGCTGTAGCGCTTGTGACCCGTAGCGCTTGTGACCCGTAGCGCTAGCGAGCCGTAGCGCTTATGACCCGTAGCGCTTGTGACCCGTAGCGCTTGCGAGCCACTCCCCGCCCGCTCACTTCCACGCACAAACACACACGCACACACGCACACACGCACACACGCACACACGCACACACGCACACGCGCGCGCCCGCGTGCGCCCGCGGCACGACGAAAAACAGTTTTTCGTAGCGAACAAATGTTAGCCCACTATGCGAACACATTCTTAGGTTCGGAATTGGCCACTATAAACTCCCTAAAATTACTAGAATTTTTTTTTTCCCCGTTTGGACATGGACACAAATTTATTCCTAACAAATAACAAAATATTTCTCTTTCGAACGTTGGTCAAGTATAAATTCATTCAGAAAATACAATGTACACATTTGTGTTGATAGAGTAAGAAATCATGAAAGCTAGTCACGTTTACTGCCTGGCACTCAGTTCTTGTCGCGCAGAATGTCGTTGGATGTAACTAAGTTTACTTTCATAAGTATCGACGCGTCATTGCACTACTTGCTACTGAACACCGCAACTACTTCGCTCTCTGTCCTGTCTATGTCATTACAGTCATTAGCGAACCTCCCCTGGGTAACCCTCTCCGGTTCCCAGGGAAGCCCCGAAAACAGCGACTCGGATTTCGACGCCGATTTTTTTCTTCGTTGTCTAGGTGCCCTAGACAATAAAAATAATTTTTTAAAAAATCCTGGATCGACCCTAGCCTTGGGAGAAAATTAAAACCCTATTTTTGAACTTAAATTTTAAAATTTTCTCAATATTGTTATATACCCAACTTTTTTGCTAAAATCACTTCTTTTGGTGATTGTCTAACTAAGTAGGGCCAAAACTTTATAGTACGTGCCAATTTGAGGTGAAACGAGCCAATTTTGTGAAAAAAAATTACGTTTTCCTCGATTCCCAAAAACTGCGTCTGAAAATTTTGACCATAATTTTTTTTTAAGAACTCCTAATGGTGTCCTACTACAAACATATTTTTTTGGATTTTGCAAATGAGAAACACCAGAGAGAAAAAATAATTAAGCTTTTTGGCCCTCAAAAATTTGCTCGGAAGGTCACGTATTTGAATATTTTGGCTTCCATTTTGACTGTCTGTGACTTTTTATGTAGTTTGAAGTCATCAAATTACTTGGCAACATATTTGGATGACCAGCTGCACTGAACACATGACAGAATACCCCTCCTGTTATGTAAATTGTGATGTTAGTCCTGTTTCAGTTGTGAACCAGCCTCGAGGACTCCAGTGAAGTTCGGTGTTTCAACTGACCAGGAGTCAGAGCTGCTATTCATCAAAAACTGTAAGTCTAGACACCCACAATACTCGCATATAAAGTGAACTTCACATTGTGATAAGGAAAACTTGTTGAATAGAGCTCAGAAAAACATACAATTTTAAGCAAACCACACACACATAAATCTTGACTGTAAAGAACTGTTTATTAATTTTTCTTGGTGGCTTCTTTTACTGCCAAGTAAAATTAAACATTAATTGAAAGAAAAAAATTCCATAGAGAATTTATTTTATCTGCAACAAAAAGACAAGATACATTAAGTTTTTAATGCCACTCAAAATTCAATTGAGTTAATTGCAGTGTAAGTTACCATCAGTTGGTGTCTTCCAGACTGTCAGGGTCGTCTGGGTCGTCCTCTTGGTCCTCTTGGTCCTCTTGGTCTCCTTGTTCCCTTTCTTGGGGAGGTTCTCCAGCTCCATTGAGGTCTGTAAGAGTTTATGGATGTCAGTTTTTTTAAGATAAAAATGAATCAAGGAAGACAAAAATGTATAAACAAATAAATTACCTTTATAAAGTTTAAGCTGTTTGTCAGCTTCATTTTTGTCAGCAGCTGGAACCGTGAAGACTCTCTTGTGGCCTGGTGTTGTTGCAGCCAATACTTGATTCCATGAAATTCTGTGGCGTTCTATTGGTTCTGGCATACGATAGGACTTTGCTCGTCCAGATGGTACAAGGAACACAACAGTTAATTCTTTGGTCTCATAGTCCTTGGCTTTTACATTTGCTAGGCACCATTTATCCTCATGGACAGCCAAAATAAAATCACCAATTGAGGACCATGGGAGGAAGTATCTCACTTGATTTAAATGTCGAAAAATGAAATTTTCAGCAGTTGAATACTTCCTCAACTGGACCGATGACTCTGAGACAGGTATCACTGAATGGTATGAAGCAATACCTGACACAGTGATCACATCATGTAGCCTTCTTGATTGTTCTTCCATTTCAGCATTTACTTCTTCCACAGTCACAAGTTCAATGGTAACTTGGGGGAACCGCCCCTCTTGGGTAGCCCATTCATAAAATTCTTTGGCATTTCTTATAATTGCACCCTGCAGGCTGGCTCTTAAGGCACATCTTTTACAAATGCCCCCAACGCCATCACAAGGCCCCTTGCCATGACAGCTGGCAAAGTAATGCCACTCTGCTTGAACACCAAAGTCTGCCTCATGCATGCACATATTTTTTACATTTGCTGTGTTCTTATACTGAGCAGAGGCCCCATCAGAGAAATAAAAAACTTTTTTCAGTTTAACATTTTCTTCTGCCATTTTGCTAATTAAAAATGTTACAAATTTCTTGAGAAAAGCATGGAAGGATGCAGTGACATGCTTTTTGTGGTCAGTGACACAGACATAGGACACAGATTGTGTTTCACCATCTGAGCCATTGTAGTAGGCTACAAAAGGATGGAGCGTAATCTGCTCATCGGTCCAGTGGTATCCTTGAACTTCATTTTGCATAACACAAGAATAATTTTCGGCGAAGTCACATATTACCAAAGCCTCACCTTCTTGTAGATTTTCCTTCTTATATTGGTAATAAGATGACTGCTTCTTAGTTAAGAAATGATGGGGCACTAGTTGTTCAAGATGCTGCAAAAATATATCAATAAATTCTTGTGGTGGTTTTATAAGTTGTTCCAGGTGATATTTTCGGGATTCTTTCAACCAGGCCCTGTATGCTACTTTTTCCATTAAATTTTCATCAATCAGGTTCTTCAGTCTCTCCTCCAAGGGGATAGAAGAGGGGCAATCTAGACATTGACGGAAAAAGCACTCGGGTTTTGGCTCTGAACACACTAATAGTTTTAGACAGTCCTTGAAACTGGTTAAGGGGCTGTCTTCTCCTTGAGATGCTGCCTTAAACTTTCCTCAAACATGAGTTCAACATTTTCATGATAAATACACACACAAACTGCATGTGTTCCTGATGATCCTGCAAAGACACAATGTTTTGGTCTCAGTTTGCAGAATGTTGAGAAGCCCAAGGGGTTCTGAGAGCCATGGCGCTCCATGTATTCTTCATACAAAGAATCTAAATTACTGAGCAACATCTTTTTTTGTTTCTGAATTCTCTCACCATTTTCATACACAGTAACATAATCCTTGCGCCCAGGCATCTGCTTGCTACTAATTTCATCTAGTTCATAAAACTCAGTAACTTTGCGCACTGTACTTTCACTGATTGGTCGCCCACGATTAGCTTTTTGGGCCAACCAACACTCCATGCTGCTCCACTAACTGTCTTGTTTTGTTAACCATATGTTCTGAAGCACTAAACTCCTGTTGAAGCTTGGCCTGACTCCAAACAGGCACAAACACCGACAAAGCAAGCACCTTATCATTCTTGTTGGATGAGGCAAATTTTCCTTTCAAAGTATTTACCAGAGTATTCATGTTTCTTATGTCTTCACTGAAGGGAATTTCTACTACATTATCTCCAGAATTACGTTGAAAAAATGATTGCAGGGCTGACTGTATCTCTGCAAGCTTTTGTGAGCCATACAAACTTCGGGTTTTTAATAAGTTCAGGTCCACAGCTCTACACCCTTATCTTAGACAGAAACGTGTTCAGTGCTGTCATAGTTTCTTCTACAGGTACAAATCCAGGCGAAGATGCAACAGATTTTACAACTGGTGCTTCTTGGCTACTAGTTGGGGTAATACTGTCAGAATCTTTAGGCACCTCTGCGACGGGTTCCTTGGGCGTAGTCTGGGCCCCCCTACTGGACAACCTGGCCTCGGCACAGCCGGACTGCCAGCTGGGCTTCCAGCTGGGCTTTCTGGAACTTTAAACTGGTGCGTTGGACCTGCTGCACCAGTGTCCTCTTCTGCAGCATCTGTCTGGCTGTTAGCTGGTGTTGATTCTGCTGAGGAATCCTGCTCTTCTTCACCACCAACTAAATCAACTATGTGCTGCCAACAAGACCTGCAGAGTTTCTTGCCTGGTACAAGGGCTATAGCTGCTTTTGCCTTCTTGTACATAGACCATGTCACAGGTATTGTTCCCTTCACTGATCCCCTTATATGTCTGTTCGGGAGTGGGTTGCAGCAGACGACTTGCCGGCTTTCGTACAAGGTTAAGAAGCTGAGTTCATGCGACGTGCAGACGCAGCGTAGCGATGATCGTCCACTTCTTAGTTTCAGCAGCTTCCAATATTCTTTAGAGAAGTCACTTTTCTCTTTAAAGCGGGACTCTGATGAGCATTCAGTACCCAAGTGCTCTCCAATTGAACACGACATAGTGAACGAGTACTATTGTTTACCAAATAACCTAGACATAACCAAACAACAACAAGCAGCAGCAACACCACATCAACAGGTGGAAGCAGCACCAACCTAAAAATACAAAATTACTCTCGAGAAAGCCCTACACCCCTACACTTCTCTCGGCTGTTAAGTTGGCAGTAAAAGAAGCCACCAAGAAAAATTAATAAAATAAACAGTTCTTTACAGTCAAGATTTATGTGTGTGTGGTTTGCTTAAAATTGTATGTTTTTCTGAGCTCTATTCAACAAGTTTTCCTTATCACAATGTGAAGTTCACTTTATATGCGAGTATTGTGGGTGTCTAGACTTACAGTTTTTGATGAATAGCAGCTCTGACTCCTGGTCAGTTGAAACACCGAACTTCACTGGAGTCCTCGAGGCTGGTTCACAACTGAAACAGGACTAACATCACAATTTACATAACAGGAGGGGTATTCTGTCATGTGTTCAGTGCAGCTGGTCATCCAAATATGTTGCCAAGTAATTTGATGACTTCAAACTACATAAAAAGTCACAGACAGTCAAAATGGAAGCCAAAATATTCAAATACGTGACCTTCCGAGCAAATTTTTGAGGGCCAAAAAGCTTAATTATTTTTTCTCTCTGGTGTTTCTCATTTGCAAAATCCAAAAAAATATGTTTGTAGTAGGACACCATTAGGAGTTCTTAAAAAAAATTATGGTCAAAATTTTCAGACGCAGTTTTTGGGAATCGAGGAAAACGTAATTTTTTTTCACAAAATTGGCTCGTTTCACCTCAAATTGGCACGTACTATAAAGTTTTGGCCCTACTTAGTTAGACAATCACCAAAAGAAGTGATTTTAGCAAAAAAGTTGGGTATATAACAATATTGAGAAAATTTTAAAATTTAAGTTCAAAAATAGGGTTTTAATTTTCTCCCAAGGCTAGGGTCGATCCAGGATTTTTTAAAAAAATATTTTTATTGTCTAGGGCACCTAGACAACGAAGAAAAAAATCGGCGTCGAAATCCGAGTCGCTGTTTTCGGGGCTTCCCTGGGAACCGGAGAGGGTTACCCCCCTGTCGCCCAGCGAGGCTGGCGTAGCACGCACGGCTTCAATATGAATGCAGCCGTCACGCAGCGCACCGTGCAGAGGGATGCGGGAGAGGGGGGCGGGGGGTGCATTGCTTATTCGACCAGACAGTGTAGAGACACCAGACAACGGAGTACTAGACTGGAAATGGGTGCGATAAAACGATCGTGAAAACTGAAGCAGGTAGAGAGCCTTTGGCTGGACACTTCGGCTCTATTCGGGTGCTTTGGCTGTTTTCCGATCTACACGGCAGAGGGACCGTCTCGCCCCGCCGGGTAGCCACCGGTCTCGGTCGGTCCTGGCCCGAGCGACGGGCAGGCTGTCGTCAGCTGCGGAGAAATTCTTCCGGACGGTCCCCTAAGTGGCCGGTGCCGAGGCTGCGCCGAAGACGGCGGAGACACCCGAAGTGTCCAGCCAGCGAGGGTCACCGGAGGGTCGGCGGCCCGGCGGCCAGCTGAAAAACCGGTGAATCTCGTAGCATGGGCAGCATAGCGACGCGCCCAACGAACAAAGTCCTATCTCCTGGCGTGCCCGCTAACATAGTTCGATCTTCGGGCGCGCCCGCTAACAAAGTTCGATGTACTTTGATGTCGGGCCAACAAAGTTTGAACTCCTTTTTTGATTTCCTCTGCAACGTTTTCTCTTACATGGAATATCTCTGTTAATATTGTACATAAAAGAAAACCGATTGTTGCCACGCACTGTAAAATGCTTGCAAACTAAATTCTTTGCAACGTTGCAAAGAATTTTTATATTCGTATTACGAAGAATTTGTTCGTATTGCAAAGAACTTCTTTGCAAGCCACTAGAATTCTTACAAACTATTAGTTTGTACCCTAGAGGAAAAGTAACCCGAGATTACACTGCGTTTAGCTGGGTTTAGAGTGAACTGACTGATTTTAGCTGAGTTTAGGCAGAGTGACTTTCCAGTCTTTCCAGTCAGGCTTTCCAGTTGGAACGACTGAATATCCCCTTGCTTTAGTTATGATTTGCACGACTTTTGTAAGCGACGAACTCGCGACATTTTTCAACTACTATCAGTTATATGACAACAAATCGCAGTTGTTATGTGAACTGACAATGACTGACATTACATGAATTCTAGCTGACAGTGGGGCTGATATTAGTTGGCAATTGAATGGATTTAACTGTTTGTACTGCTCAGTTACGATCAGTTTTTCCACATTTATTATCAGTTCAACCATAACTGATGTTTGTCCTATTTGAATTGAGGTTGTCCCAAGTTTGTTGCTACTGTAACCTCCGGTAAATGTGTACGATTCTTAGTTATCACCAGTAACTGAATTTCGTCTTAGTTTTGACTGTTGATTGTCAAATTCGTTTTTATCAGCTCAGCAGTGACTAACTTCAGTTCACATGAGGACCTGATGTTTTACGTGTACTAGCTGAATCTGCACATTAAACTACCTCCTCGTATTTTCAGCTTATCGCTGAATAATATCAGTTCAGATGAATAACTGATCTTTCAGCCGAATCAGCTGAATGTGGACACCAACCCACGAACTACAATTATCAGCTTAAAGTGTGCAATATTCAGTTCGACTCACTATCCTCAGCCAGGCTCAGTCGGTTGCTCAGTCACGATCAGTCAACCTGGCTCAATCCCCACTAATCTCAGTTCAACGATCAGTCAGGTGCTCAGTTACGATCAGCCAATACCAGTAAGGCAAAAGTTCCTTACTACAAAACTCAGTTCAGATGCATTTTAAATCGGTTAAACGGCGACATAAATATATCTAAACGCAGTCAAATTCTACAAAGTTCAGTTTAACTCAGTCAAAACTTCGGCTAAAAACAGTTCAAACCAACCAATTCTCAGCCAAGATTTCCTCTAGGGTATTGCAAAGAAATAGTTCATAAGCTTACGAAGAATTAGTTCGTAGTACAATGCTTCAAAATTCTTTGCAGCTTACAAAGAAAATAGTTTGCAATACTAACCAATTCTTTGCAAGCATTTAAAAGTGCGTGGTCATGAGTACATGACCAACAAATTTCACTGATAATGAAATGCAATAACTTCGCTGTAGAGACGCACAAGAGCTTCAAACATGCATCCCTCGGAAAATCCCGAAAAGGAGTTCGAACTTTGTTGGCGCGACATTAAAGGACGCACCCAAATTATAGCTAAACTGCACACTTTACTGGATTTATATGCTTTTGTGCAAATGTTTGTGCAAAATTAACATACAAACTTATGCGAAAAACTGCGTGACCTTGTACAAATGCACGGAAAAAATATGTGTGCTGTCATAGCTAATATGTTAGCTGGTGGGACCCTGTAACTAAGATTTTAGTTGACACAACTAAGAATCAGCTGCGGAAGATGGTGCTGAAGTCGCACAAAAGTCGCACGCTCTCGAATCGCCCATAATCGCGCGGTTTTTTTAAACCAAAGTAGCCCAAGTTTGCGATTTTGTAATCAAAGGGACTCCGTGGCTTCTAGCAACACTAACACAAACGGTCAAGCGACAAACGACTGAGAGGAGAGAGGAGTGGCCCGGTTAAGTTGTGCCAACCGCAAAAACTCCCTACAACTACCTAAAATTTTATTATGGAGCGAAAATCGCCCAAATCGCGCCCCTGAGCCCGCAGGGACCTCCCACTCACTCCTGTAAGGCCACGCGCAATGCTTCATATTTGCTACAAATAACTAAAAGCGCCTAAAAGTTCTACTACTCGTCGCTCTGAAAGCGATCCAACGATGTCAAGCTGTTCCGTACATCTCCCCGAGTCCCCCAGCACCGGCCCCAAGCAATGGGAGCGCGTGGCGGCATCGGGGCAGACGCCGTGTTAACGCGATCCAGCCATTGCGCCGGGGGCCTGCAGCCGGGCATGCACCCAAACTTTTTACACTTTCGTTCTCTGTTCGGAGCGATAATAGACCCTACATGCCCGCGGGCCGATTTTTCCTTACAAAATTTCCCGTGGCGTAGGACACATTATTTGTCGATAAAACTAACCTCGAGAGAGAAATTCGAGTTGAAATGTGATTAGCCGAAATGGCGTCTGCTTGCACTTCTCACTTTAACCTATAAATATAATACAACCATCACTATCAAGATCTGCATATATACCCTACGCCACGTTAAATTTCATCAGGATTCAAAATCCATTCTGGGTTTTTAATCTTAGTCGACGATTAATTAATGCGAGATTACATTACATTACAAGTTTACATAGATTCCACATGATTACCTGATTTTAGATGCTAAATCGTTATATTTTATTATATTTTTAAAATTTGCGCACTGTGACGAGGGATCGCAGAGAGATTACACGTGGATTACAGGCTAATGTGTACACTAGATTACAGGAGTGGTGGCCCCTTGGTGGGACTTAGCACCTTTGTTCCCTAACAGAAAACGACCTCCCTCTGCTTAACGAAATCCCCACGATGTCCTAAAAAGGAGCAAAACAGGGAATTAGGATTTTAGAATCCCATCCGTTCAAATCCTTGTGAATTTCCAACGGGCGCTCCTGAGCGCTCCCCACTATTGAGCGATGCGCTGCCGCTACAGCAAGACGGCACAGTGCACCTATTTGACTCAAACTAGTTTCATCATGTGTCCATGTCCCCATATATACTTATTTAGTGTATCTACGGCCCCTCTGAAGTCGTCTGACACATGTAAAATCGTCTAGGATATCTTCTTCTCTATGATCTGTAAACTCCGCCAATAGATGGATTGGAGACAAAACGGTCTTCGGAGGGATTTCACTATTGAGGAACTTCAGAGGGATTTCAAAACACGCAAAATCCCGTTTCAGTCCCTCAGAGATCCGAGGGACCACTTATAAGAACTTACTAGGGACAAAGTAGGACCTTCCATTTCTGTTAGGGTACACTGGAAAAATTTTTCCAGTGTAGGCCACTACTCTGACAGTCGTTTGTTGTGGGCATGCCTACGAGGCCGCGCGGCAGGGGCTAAAGCTCACGACAGATAACGTTCACGTGCTGAGCCGCCCACAACCCCAAAGCAAACATTCCGCTAAGGTACGCGAAGCACAAATATGCTATTCCGCTGACTAGTAAAGAGGTAGACAAGAAGTACACAACTTCCGTCACCTAGCCTGCGAGGGGGACGGAAGTTGTTTGCTTCTTGTCTTCCTCTTTTCCAGTCAGCTTAAAGGCCTATTCAGCTGCGCAACGAGGAGTTCGTCAAAAGGGTATTCTGCGTAAGCGGCGCTCAGGAAACGAGACTGTGTGGACCGTAATCGGTTTCTTCTCTGCCGCTGGTGCGGGGTAAAGTGGGGGAGGGGAACGGAGCGGCGCATACTGCGCATGCACAGTTCACAGGCAGAGATGAATTCAGCGACCGCTTGCCAGTTCTGTTTCCGCTCAGGGTTACCCTTTAAGGCATGAGCCAGTCCAAATGAAAAAAAAGTTGAATATGGGACTCGTGCCAACCTAGGTTATGTCTAGGAAGAATTTTAAGCCCATGGGGGGGGGGGTGTTCTAGCTTGTACGGTTTAGGATATCTGAATGTAGTACACCAACAACTTTATGCCTTTGGGGTCAACCAACATGATTTCTTATTTTTGTTCCAAAGTGAATGAAATTTTCATGACACGTCTGGGTGGTAAAGATGTTCACATTTCTGCAAAAAAATGATCACGTTTCAAAATTTGAGTGGCCATTTTTCTCCCAAAACACGTATTTTTTGGTCAATTTTGAGGGGTGCTAGTAAGTGACGTATAGACGGCAAGTCTTTCAGAATAACGTGGGTAAATCTCAGGGTTTTTATGCAAAAAAGTGTAAGGAATAACATCCCGAGCTCAAAACATCAAATTTCTCAAACACGATGTCTCTGGGGCCGCGCAAAAGTGAGCGTTGTTTTAAAACAACACCATGCCTTCCCCCACGAAGTACGTGATAATATGATTTTCTCAAGAAAACGTACCGTAAAAGTCTCTATCAGAATCAGCATCTTGAGTAGTGTGTATTTTTGTGAAACTCGAGGCTTTGACCTCTAAAATCAGCGCCCTACGCTCTTGCATGTGAAAATTAAAATTTTGCCTTCGTTGTTTTCAAACAACATATGTTTTTTGAGTAAAACAAACGTTGCACTAAGGCGCCTTTTTGTTCGGAGAGGTGACGAACGGGGTGTATAATACGTACAGCAAAAGCCGCTTACAACGTTGACCCTACTTGTGCCGAAATCCCAACGTTATATGCGGGAAACGTTAAATACCGATATTTTTTCGCGAGCCCATCCGCACTCCTAAAATTGCAGTTTTAGGACTAGAAAGACTAAAAACATGAAAAGAGACGTTGTAAGACAGTTCAATGACCGGGGTAAACTTCTGAAATTTGTCTGAAAATAAAATTTTCCATTACAGAGAGTAACAAAACCACTTTAATCAAGAATGTAAAGTTTTTACAGGCAATAGCTGTGGAGAGATGTGTACTGTACATAATACTGTAATTACTAAACTTTGGCATACATCATTGCTGAACTTTGGCTTATTAATGGTGACTAACAAGACAATACTGAACAAAATTACTTACAATTTATGAAAGTAATCAGAAATTTTTGCTTGCTTTTCTTTTTTGTTGCTAAGTATAATAGATTGAATCTTTAAGATTCCACGCGTCCAATTATCGCCATTAGCTCTTCTGTAGCTGATTCCTGCTGGCACACAAATCGCCGTACAGCCTCAAGAGCACTTAGGCCCTCTACTGCCGTGACAAGAGGTGGATAACAAGCAAAGCAGTTTGGGACATGCTCTGCACAGTCAGTTTTTGCTCTACATTGAGTAAATACTTTGAAATTGTACTTTACAACTTCTTTCACAACAATTTGGAAGTAATATTGGTAGGGGGCTAGAGCCTCAGAAAATATTCATAAGCAACGGGTCAAATAGTAAATTGATTTGAAAACAGATTCTGTATGCTCTTGACATTTTATTGTCAGTAGCTAATAGAATAATAAATGTAAATCAAGTGTAGTGAAGCAACATTATTGTTGCAGCACCTTTACTTGAACCCTCCTTTAAATTGAGCAAAACTAAATAAATGGGTGTACTAACATATTATTATCCCACTTATTGAGGTTTCTGTTTTGATTTAGTAAAAGAAGGGGAACTATATTTTGTTTACAAAAAATATTTCTCAATTACCACTTATGATTTATTTATCATAATACTACATCACAAAATAATAATGATAATAATGAGATCATCACATCAAAATTCTTGAAACACTGCTACACTTATATTAACAGAAAACATTAAAATTACTTTTTAATGAAGCAATCACATAACACCAGTCTTTGCAAGAAATGTACTTAGTTCTAATCGTGATATAATTTCTGTAGTAAATGTAGATTCTTACAGGCATTTTAGGAAGTCAATTACTGAGTCAACTAGTTGAAGTGATGACTCTTTCCAAACTGGTGCAGGAATGGAACCTAAGTATAACTTCATATTGTGGTATGAATTAAATTTTAAAGCACACACATTAGGAGAGGAAACTTCAAACCGGTCACATATACAGGCAAGGCCCCTTGCTGTTTTGCCTTGAGAAGGATCTGAAGGGGCTTTTGGCAAAGTGTAGGCTCTTTTAGACCCCTCTCCTGAGAGATAAGAAGTAAATCCAAGAATTTGTCCAACAACAATATTTTTGGAGCAGGGCGCCTTCCTGGAAATACACCAATCACATACTTCTACCTCCTTCTTGCGTCCAGGCACAACAGAATCAGCAGGTGGTCCCAAATTTGATACAAATCCAATTGACTGTCTAACTCTTTCCAGTCGGGTTCCACTCATTTTAGTACCATTGCTGGAATAGTACCAACACAAAGTGGACTTAAGAATTATTTTTCAGGTTCCCTCCCTAGACGGCACTTGGGTGAAGATACTAGTTTCAGGCAACACAACATTCTCTGCTGATAATTCCTGACATGGGTCAAGATTTGGAAGGTTATTGGGAGAAGGGAAAGCTTTTAGAATATCTAAAGATATGTCGTCTTCTGTGATGTCTGACACATATGACGTTGTGTCTTCTTCATCAACAAAATTATTGTAAGACACAAGGCGAGACTTCACTTTTTCAAGCAATGATGGTGAAGATTTCACTCCTCATCATTTAAGCTGCATCATTTCTTGCACTTTCAATAACGAGAACAATTTTTTCATCAGTAGGAAGGTATGAACTCATCAATTTCTCTTCAGTCAGTGCTGTTAGGAGCTTCTTCTTTTCTTCTCTCGGAAACTTTAGTTTGCTGGATAATTTTGCCGTTGCCTGATGTAAAATTTCTATCCGCTTTATCCTTTCAAGAAGATCCTTCATGGTGAAATTGATTACGGTGATTACGGTGCACTGTGTAGTAGTCATTGATGGAGCCAGACGAAAGTAACTTTCACTTGGTTGACTTCACCACAGATGTGGAAGAAAATATTCAGGAGTATTTTCATTCCTACATTTTTCAGCAAGAATTATGTAAGCATGTGCAATGACCTCCACACATAAGTTTTGAGTAACAAAATTGTCCATATTGTAAGACTTATGTTCAATAATCCAACCATTCCATAGTCTCAGAAAGAAAAGTGCATGCCAGATGCCAGATACTAAAAATCTTTTCACTTCAATAGGGCTAAGAGAATTATCTAGACAGGTCAGTTGAACAAGTCTCATGTTTGTTAAATTTGCAACTGTGCCATCAGATCCAACAACATATTTCTTCAAGCTGTCAATGGCTTCCCTACTGCAGATCTTTGCACTGAGATTAAGTTCATTTTGTCCTCACTGTTCAAATCAGAGGGACTAAGAAAATGTTCTCCTTAATCTACGTTCTTTACAAGAATTTTCAGATGTGACAATGAAACTGAATGGTTGCCAATGACAAGGAAGTGAATTGGACTCAGCCTGGTACGGAATTCGTTCAAAGTGTGAATGGCATCTTGCACAACATTAAAATTATTCGGATTCTTTTTTGCATAAAACCATGAACTCCATTCCTCTTTGAATATTGGAAGATATTTGTCAATCAAAACAAAGTGCATGGCACTCAACAACTTTAAGTCACCATCTAAACTAAATGCTACAACCTGAATTCCAATTTTTTTTAAAGCTCCTTGGCTATGTACTTAAATCTTCTGTATACTAGTTCTTGAGAAAATTTGATATCAGAACCAAAGACCCCTAAACAAAATGCAGGAGAATCGTCCCTGATAGACTCGGGCATAAATGTATACCCAGCACCAGCAAGAATACCTTTCTTGAAGTGAGTTGCTATCATTGCAGCAGAAGTGGCAGGGAAGCTCTCCGTGATTGGAAGACCATTATTTGCCAGAGTGGTAAAACCGGCCAAACAATTTGGTTGCTAGCTGGATTGTAACAAAATTTTGCTTGTATTCTAGTTCCATCCTCAGAAAATGGCAACAACAGGGGGTAAGTTGTTTTCCAATTGAAATTCCTTGAGCTCTCTGAGCCTAAAGATTCCTTCCATTACAGGACTGGACGTGTTTTTTAGCTCTTTCTTTCCTGTTGGCAGGGACGGCAAACAGGAAGGTTCGCAGATAAGAATTAATATGCCATGCGCCCTGTGACAGTGAAAAGATACACAGAAAATAATTTCTAATCCCTCTCATACCTTTGACCATGGTTCTTCCTCTGTCCATTTTGAGTTGCTGATTCCAAAGTAAATGTGATATTTCCCCATTACCCGGAAGGCCATTCGAATCTTTTAGTTCTTGGCAGCGTGCCTTCAGTTCAGATATGATTTCTTGGTTACTTTTCAATACCATCTCAATTCGATTGAGAATGGGAAAGTAAATTGCAATGCGAGTTTGGCCTGGTGTATGTTTGCCCAGAGAACGTTTGGTTGGTTGAAGCCTACTGTTTTGGTCTTGGGATTCGTCACATTTTGACTGAGCCACTTGGGGATGAGATGGCCTGGAATCCTCCCCACTTCTCCCCCTTAAGAAATATTTTGAAGTGTAGATTGATTTAAATTTTTGAGCCTGGTCTTCAGACAAATTTTTATCCTTGCTGTTCCCAGATTGAGGAAATTTCTCAGATAAATTACTATCACTGTTGTTAAGTTTGGAGAAATCTTCAGTCAAATTATTATTCATCTCCCCACATTCCAAAATATCATCATTCAAATCATTATTCATCTCTTCAAATTCCATACCTTCATTTGAATTCGATGCGTCCTAACGACAAAGTCCGATGTTTTTCGCTCCCGTACACAAAGTCCGATGTTTTTCGCTCCCGTTACACAAAGTACGATGTTTTTCGCTCCCGTTACACAAAGTCTGGTCTGCTGTTGGCCGGTCTCGGAAGGTGCCAGTTTGAATCTCTATTGCAGCTTTGTTGTGGTGGCATTCATTTTTTTTCTTAAAAGCATGTTATTATGCAATCTTTTAGGAAAATACAGCTGTTTTTATTTTTTTTCTATCACTAATATTGGCGAACATATGACGATAATAAGACTGCGGTGCAGACTGCAGACGCATCAAATTATTTTTCATCTCTTCAGATTCCAAAATGTGTATATCACTACTGTCAGATTCATTCTGTGTGAATCATTTGAACATTCAGATAAAGTAGGGAACAAGGTGACTTTGCCATACTCATTATGTTTGTCAGCATGTCTGTACATATTCGACAAGCTCCATGAGCCACCGGCCTCCTTGTAACCGGACAGTTTTACACCATAAATAAAGCAAGAGATATTTCATTTCAGGTATGCACTTTTATCTTCTTTTTCCACTGTGGGTACACTGATACTTTCACTGATTTCAATTTTCTTGAGATACTTCTCAGTAAAATTATTTTTCTTGGAATGGTCGATGAGTAGTTTCTTTATACTTTTAACTTTCATTCGGTAAATCCAAACTGACAACCATTTCATGGGGAGGTCTCTTCGGTGGACTCTTCTTAAAGATGGGATAAGTCGCCACCTTCTCACCAAGACAAACTTCAAGCTCTTTGTGATTCTTGTTCACAAATTTCACTATTGCTCTTATTGAGCTCTTCTCACCAGGCTTGAAACAGAATTCTGCAGGCTCTTGCTGGCCAATATATTCATGTAAAGTTTTAGGGTCCATCTTTTTCAATAACTTGCCAGTTGTAACAAGTAATTCAATATCTTTAAAATAACTATCATCAAATGATTTCAGAGCTGGATATGAGTTGAATCCGCTTTCATGGAGAAGTTTTGGAATGTGACTTTCAATAACAGTTCTCATTCCTTTCATTATTCCCAACCACATAGGATGGTTTATAAAGAAATCCTGCATTTAATAAAAGAAAATTAGACAGGGAATACATGTTGGACTCCATCTCAAAACCACCAAGAATTTTGTGTGCGTTAGGTCTTACACTTTTAGTTTCATCCTTGGGCAACCCCTTGGGTACTTGGGTAGAACTTGGTATGACACTCTTAACCTGCACAACAAAACCAAAAAATAAATAGGGTGAAAATTGGACATTGAAAGATGAGAGCTTGTGTGTTTACATAACCACATTATCATGCAGTTTCAAGTGCGGTACAATTGCACAAGAAATGTTAGAAGAGTCCTAACCTTCACTTAGTTCGATGTAAACAATGCTTGTGATCTTTTTCCCAAAGCAATACCACGTAATACCTAACCACAACAAACAAATTATCATCAGTATCAATTATCGAAGCCATTAAATCGTCAATTTTAATAAAATCCAATTCGCATACCTCCTACGTGATAAATGGGAGGAATATGTGAGATTCCCCGCGAAGGGGCCTGCTGGTGCCTGCAGTCGGGCCAACTACAAACGCTACAAACAGACGACACACCCAAAGCCCGAACGGACACACGAAACGAAAGAAAGGGCACAAACGAGTGCGAAGTTTGTATGTCAGAACCGAGTTTAGTCACCTGCGTACCGCGCCAAGTGGAATGACACCGAGACCGCAATCAATAGGCAATGGTAGGATGGAGTGAAATAGCGAGAGATATTCGACCTTATTCCGGGATGATAAAAAGGAGTAAAAAGGGTTCGAGGGGTTCAAAACAATTATGGGATTTGGTGGGATTTCGTGGGATTGGAGGGATTGGAGGGATTGCAGTGGGATTCTAGGGATTCCCGGTCAAAAATTCACATGCAATGTCATGTGTACACCCATGTGGTCTCCCATGATGGATCATGTGATATCACATGATACACTTTTCATCACATGTGATTTCACATGAGAAGATTTATTTCACATGAGTCGACATATGTGAATATTTCGACCACATATGACAGCTTATGTGCAGATTTCTACCCCATGTGTTAGTTCATGTGAGGCCACACTGAAGGTCACATGAAGCACCACATATGTCGTCATCGATGCATGTGCAACAGGACTGTTAATTTTTGTCACATATCGCTCGTCCCTAACGCAAACCACGTATCTTTGCGCGACCCCAGTGAAGCCACGCACGGTTGCGCGACCCCAGTGAAACCACGTATCGTTGCGCGACCCCAGTGAAACCACGTAACGCAATTTTTGGTCATTTTTTGTGGACTACAAATTCTTATAGTACAAAGAATTCTGAATCGAATGGTGTAGTTTTTAAAAAATGACCAAAAATTGCGTTACGTGGTTTCACTGGGGTCGCGCAACGATACGTGGTTTCACTGAAGTCACTACAACCGTGCGTAACATGAAGATACGTGGTTTGCGTTAGGGACGAGCGATATATGCCATATATGACACATTTTGATATTCACATAAGAAATGATTTTACACATACATCGTTTCGCTTGTTACCACATTTGAAATTCTTAGCGTTATACTTAGTCCGCTTTTTGCCGCGGGGTTGACGCTAAAGAGGCGGCATGAGTGCCGCGCCCGTGAGGCAGGCAACCCATTCGTTATTCCCCGGGGCACGCGTGCTCCCTACCCATGCTCTTGCCTCCGCACCGGCTCGGCCAGCACGGATGACCCGCCCCGCTGTGCTGGTACTGCAGGATGGTGCTAGGCATCCTTTGCTCTTCCTCATGTACTCGTGGCCCCGGGTTGCATTATGCAAGAGCACACATACGAGCTACACATAGACGTTTCACATAGGAGTTACCCCATGTACACAGTCAAATGCATGCTTCACATGGCTCTTTCACATGCGAGCTACACATGGCGCGATCACATGCGGACTACACATGACGCAATCACATACGAACTATACATGACTCGATCACATGGTGCGTGTCATCACATGTGAAACCTTCATGTGATCGAGTCATGTGTTCACATGCAAAATTTGCATGTGACTGCATGTTTGTCACATTGGAGAATTCCATCACATGACCATGTGAACGTCCATGTGAATTTTTGACCGGGTTGAAGTGGGATTGGGGGGATTGGAAAGGATTAGAAGGGATTAGAGGGATTGGGGACGGATTAGGAACGGATTGCTTGAGGAGGCGTACACAGATTTTCGAAGTTATGCACCCCTCGGAAATCTGCCTCGCGCTTGCCTCGCCATTTGGCCTGCTGCTACATCAGAAAAAGAATGTCCTAGTATGACATCAACCCCAGCACCTTCCAATGACCCAGAGCCTTCGACAATATTAGGAAAGCTAATAAGCAGTAACGGGTGGACTTCAAATTGTAGCATTACCTCATCTAAATCATAGGTAGTAACCGTTGTCGGTTTGATGAGTAATCTGACCATTTACTGTACTCGTTTTCTTTTGCAGGGTAGTGATGCTGATGATGTAGATGAGATGGAAATGGAGGAATTATCTGGCAATGATGAAGAAAAAGGACCAGCTTCTGATGATTCTTCTGATTCTAGCTCTGATGAACAAACTACCAGTTCATATGAGAAACAAAAGTTGAAGCAGGTGCGTAATTTAGGAATTTTGGTTATTGCTGTATGTTTGTAGTCATGTGAGCAGAACAGAGTCAATTTTGTTTTGTTTGACCAACATTTAAAGTATCTGCCTAGTTTTGTTTTTTTTTACAAAGTTTAAAACTTATCAAAGTAGCTTTCCTTTCTATTTTTTTGTTTTACCAAGGTGTCTAAGCTAAAGAAGGATAGGGATATAAGGAAGCTGAAAGATCTCTGCACAACTGCTGAACTCTTTACACCAGATGGTAAAATTTATCTTTCCTCATTTTTTGTAGCATATTATTTAGTAGGTATAAGCCTTCTGCTTGCAATAAGTTCTCATTTTATTCCAGAGAAAAGGAATGTGCAGCCTCCATCAGTGTCAGTTAGTGGACTTGATAAGCAATCTATTGCTGACAAACAATCTTCATCTTCATCTGCTGTTGGTATGTTTTGTTTTACTACTTTTATATATTCTTGTAGTCATCCGTTCTAATTTTATTTTGATATCTTAATAGATGCATTTTATTTTAGGGTTTAAGCAGACTCCTAGCAGGTCTGAAAAACATAGTTTATCTTCAAGTTTTGGTATGTTTCATTTAAGTATCGCTGTAATCTTTGAGTTCTCTGTTCGAATTTTGTCTTGAAAGCACACTTAAATGTGTATTTTATTTTAGGTAAGAAGCATGGAAGGCAAACTCCCCCAGCTGCACACAGCAGCTCTGAAATGCAACATACTTCTGTCAAGGAAACTAATAGCAAGCAGAATAACTCATCTACAACTGTTAGGAAGAAGCAGGGAATGCAAACTCCCCTTTCTGCACACAATAGCTCTGAAATGCAACACACTTCTGCCAAGGAAAATAATGACGAGCAACATAACTCATCTGTAACTGCTAGTACGTTAACTCAAATTCTTTCCCTTGTATTACTTTAGTCATCTGTTCCAATATTACTTGGAGATGTGTATTTTCTTCCAGGCAAAAAGAGGAAAAGACCTACTTTTAAACGAGCGGTAATTGAAATAAAATTTGATGGACCTATGTTTGCACACAAAGAAACAGATAAAGGGGTAAGTGCACATTTCAGATAAAGCCCTTAATTTTATTAGTTATTTTTTTTACTTTATGTTATGTTAGTTCAATTTTTTGTGGTTTGTGCAGGTAGTAAAATTAGTTGGAGATAGAGATGTTTACGTCAGTGAGAAAGACCTCAAGAAGGCTAAGTCATCCTGCTGTTCTCCATCCCACTTATCTAGATTTCTCACTAGAGCTGTATTTTCATCAAAGGCCAGAGGCGCATGTTCTGTGAGTGGGAAGCCATCTCTAATTAAGGGGCAGGTCCTAGCCGAAGTTCGCACCAAACTTGATCAGGAGGGAGTTGAGGCCATATTAGGTAACTTTTCTAATCTCTCTTTTATTTTTGTATTTGCATTGCAATCTGCTAATAAGTCTTTTAATTTGAGAATATGTTGAACATCGTTCTACCAAAAAAAGTTGGCGGGTGCCTACTGCTACAGCCATTAAACAGTACATGGCGAATGTACTTTGTGAGGAGCGAGCTGCACTCAGACTAGCTGAGGAATCCAGTGCAGCTTGAGCAACCAACTCATTTTTAATTCACTTTTTCTATGACACGGCATGTTCTCAATTATTCTTGAGGAAGGTATATTGATTTTTTAGCATATATATGTTACATTGCTTTAATTGTTCAAGGAATGATTTTTTTTAAATTTTGGTTTAATTTTTTTACTTTTATGAATAGACAATTTGTTAAACTTTTTCTCTCATCAGCATAGGTGAATTTTGTTTAAAAGTACACTCCTATGCTTGTTTTGTACTTCTGTTTCATTGCAACAGGAATCATTTTGTTTTATCTTGGTTATTTCAATATAACTTTATATTGATAATAAGGCATTGAAGAAATCTTTGATTTAAAGTTAATTAGACTACCTGCTGCCAACTTCATTAATTCTTTATTATATTTTTTAAAGGCATTATCATAATTTCATGACCAAGTCATTAATAAATTACCTGAAGAGATCATTAGGAGAAAAGTTTTGAGATCTCTTTTTGCGTAGTACAGCTGAAGGGACCTGGACATGATAGGTTCTTTTCCCGTATGTATACATATATAAATAGCACATATCTTGTGGATGCATATTGCAAACATAGAGATTGGGTGTTACACATATGTAACATGAAAAACACACAGATTGTGTGTGGCAGCGTCGAGGGGGTATGCACTCGCGTAATAGTCGGGTCACTCGGTCCGTAATAGTACGCGTAACGTATGCGTAATAGTGGCGTAATAGCCGAAATTCTCCGAAATTTACCTATTTTGGGTTGTTTTGGGCTGTTTTTAGCTGAACCCCATATTTTTGAGGCGTAATAGAGCGTAATAGACGTAATAGTCGGGTCAGAGGTTTTGAGCGTGCATACCCCCTCGGGCAGCGTACTGCACGCTGTATGCGTCTGGTGTACAGCATGCATAAAATTTATGTGTGGTGACATATACACATATATATGGACTGCATACACCCCACATGTGACGGGCCACTTGGTGGCCCGCGGGCCAGGCGGGCACCAGTTGGTCACCCCTGGTTTAGTCGCTCTAATGTCATTTCTTAAAATGATAACAGGATCAATGCATTGCATTTTTTTCTAAGGAAAAATAGAC
This sequence comes from Frankliniella intonsa, assembly GCA_033675135.1. Taxonomy (NCBI): domain Eukaryota; kingdom Metazoa; phylum Arthropoda; class Insecta; order Thysanoptera; family Thripidae; genus Frankliniella; species Frankliniella intonsa. The sequence continues at coordinate 325,616 of CM066246.1, read as the reverse complement.
TCAAGTAGAACAAAAAGTTTATTACAGTCCTGTCACATCATGGTTTAGGGATGACCCCAACTTCCACACCGAAACAAACAGCAGGGGTTGTCTCGCCGGAAGGGGCCCCATACAGCCGGACCCGGTACTCCCCATATGGCAGGGTTGGGATATTTGGATGGTACAAGTGCATGGGCTTCTCATTGAATACGTTGAGACCCTATAGAAATACAAAATATGAAAGTGACGGCTAGCTTTGAAGCCCTACCTCTGCAGACGTATAAACCCCACGTGTGTGAGTGTCCGACACTAACAGGTGTGTGAATTCCCGCTGAGTGTGCTTTCCAGGCATGCTCTAAATTAGAGCATGGAAAATAAACATGTAGCTACAAAATGTATCATCTGCTTTCAATTCCAATCTGGATTGAAACTTTTTTAGGGTGCTGCTCTCTTCAAGATACTTCAAGATCTTGGTTCGGGGATTGGGATAGAGAAATTGGAGGGTTGGGAGAGAGGCTTAGGACCGGTTCAAGAAACAAGGGAAAGCCGAAAAAAACATTTTTTGGGGACGATTCTGACTTTTTGAGCAGCTTTAATCTGGTCGAAGTACCAAAATTGCCAACTTTTTGCTAAGACATTGTTGCTTTGTGTAGCAGGGTCTCTCTGAAATTGTTCCCTGCGCAACACGTTTGGTCCAAGGAAGTGTGGTGTGAAAAGTTTTGATCAGAAAGGAAAGAAATACACTTCTGACAGAGCACTTGTTTGAAATTTTAAGTTTAAGATATTTTTGAAAATTTACATTTTTTTCAATTTCAAAAATTATTTAAAACATTAAAAAATTGTCTGTTTTATTTTTTTAAAAATACAAATAGTGAGAATTTGACATTTTGGCTCTGTCAGAAGTCTAGCAGACAAGGTAAGGATCATGTTCACATTTTTAGTTTAACGGTATCTCCAAACTGAGTGCGCAAGTGATTTTTTTAAGTGTGGAAAATGTAGTTTTGAGAAAACAGGGAAAAACCGATTATTCAGCTCAACAGTATACTGCAACAACTGTTCTGCTGACTAAAATTGGATACAACCAACAAAAAATATCCTTCTACATTAAAATTTTTTCAAAAAAAAAAAATGCTTATTTTGAGGTTAGAACTTTTCCACTGAATAGGTGACTCCTTCTTTTGCAAGGTGCTTCTACTGATGATGGTTGTGCACGCAGGGGTCTAAAAGGGCCTTAAAAAAATTTTCGGGGGTCCAACTATTTTTTTTTTTTTTTTTTTTTTTTTTTTTTTTTTTTTGTGTGGGTCTGAGTGTTAAGATTCAGAATCAATTTTAATCCGAGACTCGATTTTTTGGCCCAAAATTGCCATTTTTTCAGTGTATCCTCCCTTGAAAAACGCGTGTTTTCAGCGAAATTCACGATTTTTGCTTTTTCGTCGGCATTGAGCACGAAATCCAGGTTCTGTCCTACATGTTTATTGGAAAGATCTAGTCGCTAGCCTCCGGTCTGAGCCCTCATAAGATCAAAAAGTTGCAAACATACGGACGACTTATACTTATAACATACGTCACACATATGGGATACATACGAGCTAAGTTTCACGGATAAAAGGCTTAAGCAGTAAAAGCGATAAAAGTCAACGCGAAAAAGATTAACGTTCGGAGTAGGAAGTTCAACGTTCGAGGCAAACGTACAAAGTTCAAGTAATCTGCTTTCATGTTAGCGTTAGCGTTAACGTTTTTAGCAGATGATACATCTTACATCTTAGCAAAAAAATAAAATAAAAATAAACTAAAGAGATGTTTCATCGGCTTGTACTCTCGCAATAGTATAGAGCGGGCCCGGCTGTCACAGTGCTGCGGCGCGTGTGCAGGCCTGGGGAGGGGGAAGCCAGGCGAGGCTCCTACCCATGGTATTGTTGCCTTGCGGCGCCCGGCGGCGCGGCGCGGTTCTCCCGAGTGTAATTTTTACCCGTTCTCGGGAAAACGTTATAAAAATGAAAAGATGACGTGTGTATACAACTATATAAGACTTCAAAACGGTCACTTCTAAACTATAATAATCAAAATAAATATAACACCATAGAAATTTTCAGCTAGTATAAGATTTCAATATCATCTGCTTTCATTTCCAATCCTGATTGGAATTTTTTTTTTTTTTTTTTTTTAGCAGATGATACATCTTACACTTAGCAAAAAAATAAAATAAAAATAAACTAAAGAGATGTTTCATCGGCTTGTACTCTCGCAATAGTATAGAGCGGGCCGGGTTGTCACAGTGCGGCAGCGCGTGTGCAGGCCTGGGGAGGGGGAAGCCAGGCGAGGCTCCTACCCATGGTATTGTTGCCTTGCGGCGCCCGGCGGCGCGGTTCTCCCGAGTGTAATTTTTACCCGTTCTCGGGAAAACGTTATAAAAATGAAAAGATGACGTGTGTATACAACTATATAAGACTTCAAAACGGTCACTTCTAAACTATAATAATCAAAATAAATATAACACAATATAATTTTTCAGCTAGTATAAGATTTCAATATCATCTGCTTTCATTTCCAATCCTGATTGAAATTTTTTTTTTTTTTTTTTTTTTTTTTGTAAAATTTATCTAGAACGTTATATGCGGAGACACGTTTTATGCGATGACGCTTTATCGAGAGTTGACTGTATCTTTAGGCAAGTGCTTTTTCAACTCTAACTTTCCTGCGCCTAACGCTGTACAACTTTTACCTTAACAGTTGTAACTGACAACGTTCCAACCTTAAATTTAACTCTACTTCAGTACAAGCACAAGCTGCTGAAAGTAACGTATCATCTGCTTAAAACTTACAGTACGACACACACAAGTGTGTGACCTTTACACTCTCTAGTGTCCAGTGTGGGAGGCGAGGGGTACACGACTTCGACCAATCCCTGTACACGTGAAAAGCAATCCGTATTCCAATCCCTTCCAATCCCTCTCCAGTCTCCAATCTCTTCCAATCCCTTCCATTCCAGTCCCTTCCAATCCCAATCCAATCCCTTCCAATCCCAATCCAATCCCTCCCAATCTTAATCCAATCCCTCCCAATCCCATTCCAATCCCCCCCATCCCACTATGTTCTGCTTAAAAAATAAAAATAAATAAAAAAATCTTCTGCCAAGGCAAGCTTAGCCAAGCGGTCTTGACTTGACTTGGGACGTGACTTTTTTTGATTACATATTATGTGGCATCAGAGCGTCCAAAGGTAAATGGTCCGAAAAATAACACTGAAATCTTTCGCTGAGGCGGACTGCCGTCTCTTGCGTACTGCCTACGGGACGGGGGGTGGGGTAGAGACGGAAGGGAGCGGTAGGTGTCACCTTAGGGGTAGGTGGATGCCGGAATGCGTCAGGGCTGTGCAGTGCGTGGATTGTTGCCCCTCGGCTAGCGGGAGGGGGGGGGAGGGGGGAAGAGGAGTGAGGCCGCGTCAGCGAGGACGAACCAACCAACCAAACAACCATGCAGCCCCCCCCCTCCCCTCCCCGCCCCCCTGAGCGCGGCAGATCGACGGATGGATGGATGGAAGGATGGATAGATGGATAGATGGATGGATAGATGTGTGGGATCGGATGGAAAAATAGAAAGCGGTAGCAAGACCGCTTTAAAAGTTTCCCCTTAATTTGCGTCTCCTAGTATCGTATTATCGTGCATCGCGCTGGGTAGGACCAGAGTCCCTAGAGTAGTACTCTGGGACTAAGTAGGCCTGGAGGCCTAGCCACCAAGCAGCTGTGTGCTCATCCATTGATAATTTTTAGCAGATGATACATTCTAGCTAACTTAAACGGCAATTACTAAACGTAAGATAATGTATCAGCTAGCTTGTACTCTCATAAAGCGAGTGGTGAGTGTGGCAAAATAATATACAGGGGGGATTTTGTCGCCTCGCCTCGCCTCGCCTCGCCTCGCCTCGCCCGCTCGCGCGACAATGCCTTGCACTATTGCCGCTGCCGCAACGGCCGATCAACAATGCTCGCTCGGACCTTTGGACGCTTGGACGCTTGGGATTAAGCGACCCGTGCCCCGTCCCCTAATAGCTTGAAAATGAAAACGAACCTTACCTATTTTAATTTTTACTATCGTCCGAACTACTCTCCAGCCTCGACACTATAGATAGAATGAAATTAAATATGCCAATCAACGTAAATGGAAAATAAACATGTAGCTACAAAATGTATCATCTGCTTTCAATTTCAATCTGGATTGAAATTTTTTCACCTTTTCTACTTGCAACAAGTTAATGACTCATTACTGCCTCTCTATCTTATGTCAGTAGGTCCAAATAGTACCTACTACAGATAGTAACCTACTCGGCGGCGGCGGTAAATTAGATAGGTTGCCTAGGCGCTGCGTCGGCGCTTCGTGCTGAATGTTACGCACAGCTGGTCGGTGACGAAGGCAGGAATCTCAGCACGGAGCAAAGGGGGTCCAATCCCATTCCAATCCCTTCCAATCCCACTCCAATCCCTTCCATTCCCATTCCAATCCCTCCAATCCCATTCCAATCCCTCTAATCCCACTTCAATCCCTCCATTCTCATTCCAATCCCCTAGTCCCCCCAATCGCACCCCAATCTCTAAATCTCAAATCCCTGTACACTGTTTTGCAGAGTCATGTACCCCTCGGTGGGAGGTCGTACCGGTCGTATCTGGCACGGCTGACGTGAGTACAGGTCACCCGTGAGGGTGGTGAGATAAGGCGCGTTGGACATGATGCCGGAGCACCCCGCTCTGCTGAAGTAGAAGACGAAGGCGTTCTCCTTCCACTGGTTGTTGCTTCGCCGATCCAGTATGCAGCGCGCCTGCCAAGGCAGAAACGAGGGGTCGTCAACAGAGGAATATTACTAGGACTACGTGTGGCAGGCACGTAGTTGCTAAGCGAAGTGAGTGCTAATACAAAAGGATGGGTTTAATCCTTCCGCCGTGAAGATAGCCAACCTACATGGTGCCAGTCAGCTTAGAGTAGTTGAGAATTCGTGGGGCGGGGGGAGAGAAGGGCAGGAGAGGTGGTGGAGTGACAACAGGCCAACAATCACCGTTCGTACACAACCGAGAGAGGGGAGCATCCCCTCTCAGATATCCTGATGTAGAAAATCCCGAACACCCAATGTGATTGACACCAGAGGCGCAGGGTGCCATGGTCTCCAAAGTGCGGTTGTCCTGTGCGGTGACCTCGTGCTTCTCCTGTGCCCGACGGGGGGAGGGCGCCAAAGGCGCGGGACGGTGACACCCTTCCCGAACCCAGAACGACATTATGAGTGTGACGCCGTTGTGGCAGGGGCATGTTGAGGATCCCCTCTGAGCTGTGCGCAGGTCGAAAGTCTCGGACACCATATGGGGTCGACGCCAGAGGCGCAGTGGCCTCCAAAATGTGGTTATCCTGCGCGGGGACCTAGAAGACACTTCTAGAATCTGCCTCCTCCTCACCTCCCCCACCCCCTACCCCCTCTCCTCCACGTTTCCCCTCCCCACCCGGAGGAGATAAGTGCCAATAAGTATGATGAATATAAGAATGCATCTGCATGATATGCTGCCCGCCCCCCCTCCCCCCTCTCCCTTCCTATCCTTCTGAAACCAGTTTGTCTTTATACCAACTAACTGCGGCGCTTTCCGTCTCAAAAATTAGGATGCCATATTGCCGAAAATTATTTGAACCCTTGTCGTCAAATCAGGGAACGCCATTGAATTGCACTGGAAAGGACCGTTCTGACCATATACGGGAAAGGATAGTTTGGGATTGTCGATAAATGTCAGAACTTTTGAGTTATGCCCTTGCTGACTGGTTCAAATACGATTCGAATAATAAATCAGTTGGCAACATTGAATTGCACTCGTGCAGACGGTTCTGGCGATATGCCAATCTGATTAATACACTTTTTACGCGCATATTGGCGACTTCTTGTCCAAATTTAACGCTGTAACAGCAAAACGGTAAGAGATACGGCCAAACGGACGAAATTTCCGCCCAAAGGGTCGCAACTCGTTGAAAAACCACGGAAACGACATCCAACATACATTTTGACGACTTTTCGTCCTGAAATCACGCTGTAGCGAATAAATGGTAAGAGATGCGGCCAAACGGATGAAATTTTCGCCCTACGGACCGCAACTCGCCGATTTACCCCCTAAGACTATATAAAAATATTGTTTTTTAAAATTAGTTCTTTTACGAAAATGTTAGTTAATTTTTAACACTGTCAATTTTTGAGGCAGAGTGCCCATATTCGAAGTCGTCCAAACTTTCTAGAACAAGAAGCTTCAGTAAAATTTTCAAGCCGATATCTGAACTCGTTCTTGAGTTATCGTGCTAGCAGCTACACAAACAAACAAACAGACAAACACACAGACAGAAGCCAAATCGGATCAGTGGAGTAACAGGCTTCCCTATCGCTCAGCCAATAATAGTAATCAATGTTGTTACCTAGGCCACTGACTCTATGGTGAAGCGGAAGAAGGGGGTAAGTCCAAAAACCGCACTTTTCAGGAAATCAAAAAAAAACAAAAAAAAAAAAAAAAACTGTTTGCGCTAAACTTTCCAGAATTATTATGATATTGATGGAATGCATTTTTATCAAGTATATTATTGGCACTTTGGATATTTTTAATATCACATTCCTTCATGGAGATATAGGACTTAGCTCCTTTTGACCATTGTAGCATACAGAGTCAAGTCAAATTTACTTTTTTTACATTATGAGAATTTAGAGGTATGTCATTGAAAAATTGGCAAAAGGAGAGAAGTGGACTTAACTTTTTATGCATGACATGCAAAAGGAGCTAAGTCAACATAACTTACTGTGCATGAGAGAAAAAAGGAGGTGAGTGGATACATTTACTGTTTTCTTACAGGTGACAATATTCAGAGCCTTTTGTAGCGACACACTTTGAAAAGGCGCAACTTCCTTTTTTTGTCGCCTCAAATGAGGAGACACCTGAGTTGTTGCCTTAAAACATGACAACAAATTTGTCGCCAATAAAAATCCAGCACTTTTACATTTAAATTAATATGAATCATTTACTGTAAGTCGTTATAAAAAGTAACAGTTTTATTCCTTTAGAAAATAAATAATTACGGTCCATACCAAGTGAACTGAAACCAATTTAACTGTCTGTCTCAAGGATTAACTGTGCAAAGGTGGATAAGTCAACTAAACATTTTTCACCACTTGCATCAAAAAGAGTTAAGTAAACTTAGCTCTTTTTGCTTTGGCTTAAATTTGATGACTTTGGGGATAAGTCGACTTAATCCCTTTTGCTATCCGATATTAACCATTCATTACACGTTAAGTCGACTTAACTCCTTTTTCAAACCCCAATATCTCTTATCCTATAGGATATTTTTCTATAATATTTGGTGGGCAGATGCAGCCTGAAATAAACTATAACATGCCATAAAATTGTCACATTGGGGGAAGTCAACTTATCCCCTTCTTCCGCTTCACCATAGAACTTTAAATGCAATTTAGACATTCGCAATGACTCTCGACCTGTAAATGACGAGGCGAATCTATTTTAAAATGATTTATAGCTGTTTGAAAAATAGAATTGAAACACTCTAAAATCTCTGTAGCATTTTTATTTATATATATTTACATAATATTATAGCGCTGAAATCAGTAGATTACGGAACACTATAACGCTTTCTACGATTACTTCTGTACTTTAAGAAGAGAACCGGCTAGGACAAACAGAGAGACAGACAGACTTACTACCAAGTACACTTCCGATCCCCTGCAGGAGTAAGCTTCGCTTCGCTCAGCGATTAGTAATGTCAGGATAATATTGTAATATTTAGGTAATATTGTAATTAATATGGGTAATATTGATGTAATATTGACACAAAAAATTAGTAATATCGATGTAATATGCAGGAATTATCGGTAACATTGAAGTAATATTGGTGTAATATCAGTCTCTTGTACGAAGAAATATTAAGAGTTGACGGCCCCTTAAGCAGGGGCATTTTAACCCTGATTTTAACAAGGTCCGTAGTCTCTTCATGGCGCTCCAATAAGTCCGATCTCCTTTTCTGATTTCATCTGCAGCGGCGGCTTTTACGTAGAATATTTCTGTAATATTGCACATCAAAGAAAACCGATTGCTGCCACGTGTTCATGAATGCATGACAAAATAATTTCAACAATAATGAAATTATATAACTTCGCCGTTGAGACCTATTAGAGCATCAAACAGGTCTCTCGGAAAATCCCGAAAAAGACTTCAAACTTTGTTCAAAAGCCGCAAAGGAGATCGGACACATCGTGGAACATCGGACTTTGCTCATAGGACCCATCGAGTTGCTGTTTATTCGCACTGGACGTAAAAATAATTTAGGAAAAAAAACACATCACGTTGAGGAAGAAAGTGCAAAGCTACACTGCAAAAAATAGGTACGGAAAAAGTACCGCGAATGATTTTCCCAAAGACTTCCGTACTTAAGGAAAACGGAAACGTCCGTTCAAATCTCCGTAGTTGGCTGAGAGATAGCGAAGCCTATATCTCCACTGATCTGATTTGGCTCCTGTCTGTCTGTTTGTTTGTTTGTTTGATTGTTTCTTTGTTTGTCTGTTTGTACGCACGATAACTAGAGAACAAGTACAGATATCGAGCTGAATTTTTATTGTAGCATCTTGGCCTCAATAGCTCGGCCAAGTTCAAAAAATGGGCACTCTAGCTCAAAAATTAACACTGTTAAAAATTTACTAAAATTTTCACATAAAAAATATTGAAAAAAAATATATATTGAGATTTTTAGGGTATCTTAGGGGTCACTCCTGGACATTGAAACGCCTGGTGCAAATCCTGCCAACCCTCACTAAGGCACTGAAAAAAATTATTAAAGTTTAACGTTAATGAAAAATAAAAACTGTTTTAATAATATTGTATGCTTTCCTAAGAGGTATCTCGTCGAGTTAGGACCTCGGTTAGGACCCTACGGGCAAAAATTTCGTCCGTTTTGCTCTAACTCTTACTGTTTCCACTGTAAGAAAATGTCGTACAGGGTACGGGAAAATTTTCCATGGAAGATGTCGTACAATAACAATCCTAGATTGTAAATGTACAAGCACTGCGTATCGACTTGGATTCGAATGACGATCAAGAGTGGGAGGTTGGACATGTACGACTCATCTTGTAAATGGTAAATTACAAAAAATATCGTACATGTACGGAAATATTTTTGGCAGTGTCGGCGCTACAGCCACGTCGACGACCGAAATATCCGATCACATCATGTTGGGTATCGTGTCATGGGTTTTGCGCCGTTTCGCGACCCGTTCTACTCTGTCTCTTACCGTTTCGGCGCTAAAGCCCTATCGACGACCGAGATGACTGAAAACACTCTGCTGGATGTCGTGTGATGGGTTTTGCGTAATTTTGCAGCCCCATAAACCAAATTTCGAGAGTTGTACGTTATTAGTGACCTCTTTGAAAACACGGCTCTATAACTCCTATACTAGCAGCGCGTTTTCAAAGCAGAAGGGAGGGCTGTAGTTAAGGTGGTTCACCGTTTAAACTTTTAATATTCCCAAAGGGAATGCCCGTACGGGCCGAAGGCCCGATAATTTTAAAGCGAAGAAGACGCTTTGAGGCTTTTGGGTCAGGCCGAAGGCCCGACCGAACGCCGCCGGCAGGTCAAGCAGGCAAGCCCCCTGCCGAACGGAGTTGCCAGCGTAGCGAAGCGAAGCTGTAAACGACATTTGGCGGTAGGGCGGGCCTGCTTGTTAACAGTGTTCCTCACACACTATCACAAAGGAAGATATTTTTGTTTTCCTTAAGACTGTTAAAAATATCTAGTAGTAGTTTTACGATAAATTTTGTAAATTACGATCTACGAAATATTTTGTAAATTACCAAGGGCCTTGTTTTATGTCCTCGTGGATAAATTTCAAGCCGATACGTTGTGCTTATAATTTTACGATTTGCGATTGTAATTTTACAACTGCACTTCTTGGAAAATTTTTCGGTGATGCACTGTTTTACAAGAACACACGGAGCTTTTGGCGACAAAATTGTCGCCGAAAAAGGTCACACGCAAGTGTCGCCGAAAAAGGTCAAAGATTAGGGATGTTCTCGATTTCGGGTGTGTAGCCCAATTAAGGTCACATGTGTACGTAACACTTAAGTTTCCAGTCCGTTTGGGTCGGTCGCGGTTGGGTAGTTTCGCTTACCCAGTAGGAGTCATCCAAAACCGTCGTCCCTGACATGTTGCCAGTGAATCGCTGGGCTTCGTTCGGATGCGCTGGTTTGAAGTGCGTCGCCCGTGCGTACCAGTGCCACTGCAGTTTTTCAGGGTGAGGCACATCGCAGTTGAACATTTTTTTCACATGCATAATGTAGGGGCCCTGCGGAAGACACTCTGTAGAGGTTGCATCGCAAACAATAATCGCAACACTGAAGTACATTGTTTTACTTCACACTTCGACCGATACACTGCAAACCCATGCGTGCAAACGTCTCACACTTTAGAGGCCGAGGAAAAAAGGAAAGTTACGTTTGTTTTCCAGATAATAGATAATAGAGAAGACGTTTGGTCTTTGTCCGGAGTCCATGCGACAAAGGACGGCTGGGCGCATGGCACTTTTCGGTTGGGCCCGGAAAATCCGAGGACGGCGCACCGCACTTACGTCGCCTCTAGGAGGCTAAGTACACTGTAAAAAAAGCTTGTTGGAGAACAACCTACTTTGTCACAACCATGTTGTTGGCCAACAGCCATGCTGTTCAAGAACAACACATGTTGTTGAGAAACAACAATGATTGTTTCCTAAGGAAAATAAGAACTTTATTGTTCCTGGACAACTATTGCTGTTAATGGACAACTTCTGTTGTAGCTTTACAACAGTTTTGCTGTCACTTGACAAGTTTTGTTGTTACTGGACAACAGCCGTTGTTGTTCTACAACACGAGTCACTTAAAAACTTAACAACAATTTGCTGTTAATTCACAGTATAAATTTTTACAGTGTATCCAGCATTAGTGGGCCTATAGAGGTGTCGTTAGATTAGCCAGACCGGGACGACTCGAACTGAGGCGCTACCTGATTTTCGTATACCTGGGGGCCGGGGGCCGGTCAATAAGCGACCAGCCGAGCCCCAGCTGAGGCGCTGGAACTGAGGCGCGGGCCAGCCCAGCCCCGGGCCGCCCCGAAGGGCGGCCTGCCCGAACTGAGTGCACTCGAGGCGCTCTTGGCTCTGAGCGGGCCGGCGCGGTGCGGTGACATACATTCAGTTCGTGTTCAGCCGCCAGACCACGTCCTTTGTAACGCCGTAACGCATGCCACAAAGTCTCATCCTCTGTTAGGAGAAACAACAGTGATTTCATACAGAACGGCCAATCAATTCTTGCAACGTTCTTGACATAATTTTTTGGCAGTCGATTAGACTGACTTTTACGTTTGGTATGAAGCCCGGTAAAAATATAAGCCGCAGTATCCAGTATTAGAGCCCTGCAACGATCGAGTCGCCCGACCCGATAGTGAGTTTGACGGCGCTCCTGTCTCTCCCACCACATCTGCACTAGTTTTGCTGTTTGCCCGCTTCGGCTCTCGGACTACACTCGGACCCACTGTAAATTGATGAGAAAAAATTCTGACTCAAAACAAGCGACATATTTTAACTAGGTAGATGTACGCCAGACCACGTCTCGCGTAACAGGCTTCGCGATATCTCGCGAAACACTGTTACGCTGCGACGCGCCTGCGTACATCTACCTAGGCCTGCGGCGCTGTCAGTATAGATTAGGATGCCATAAAAAATACGCTTGAAATAACGAAACAGTGGGCGCAATAAAATTTCACTCGTGCAGACGGCTCCGGCGATATGCTAGTCTGTGATAAGCGAAAATCTGAGAAATACACAACTTTAAGCGTATATTAAGGACTTTTTGTCGAAATTTGACGCTGCAGCGGCTTAACGGTGCGAGATACGGCCAAACGGACGAAATTTTCGCCCAGAGGGTCGCAACTCGCCGAGTTACCCCTTAGGACACTGAAAAAAAAATATTTATTTTTATTTTTTTTTGAAAATGTAAATTAATTTTTAACGGTGTCAATTTTTGAGCTAGAATGCCCATTTTCGAACTCGACCGAGCTTTTTGGGCAAGGAAGCTACAGTAAAAATTTCAACTCGATATCTCAACTCGTTCTCGAGTTATCGTGCGGACAGACACACACACAGACACACAGACACACACACACACACAAACATTGAACTTTTTTAGCACTCCAGTGGCGTAATAGGCTTCGCTTCGCTCAGCCAATAATGCTCCAAAAGGGCGACATGGATTTGAGATGCCCCGTCAGAGCGATGTTTCTTTAGCTCACTCAATCTGAGTCATCTGAAGTCGCTCAGGCTGAGCGATATGATGTAACCTTACTCCAATGTAGCGATACAATTGCGGAAAGAATAGAATGCATGCTCTACTTGAGCGACATAAAACAATCTTGCTCCTGGGAGAGCATTAAAATTTGGGTCAGTAAACTCGCTCCTCTGGGAGCGAGAATGCTGACTCCTCAATTTACAGTGCCGGCACGGAAGCTCGTCCGCACCTCTCCTCACCTCTCACCCAGCTTCAGGCCTACTGCGACTCGTGAACGACCCGCCGACCAGCCAACCCGACAAAAATTTTGCGGTCGAACAAACGAGCCGCGTGCTTCCGTGGTCGGTCAGTCACAGCAAATATTTTTTACGTGCAGTTTCCGGTTGATTCCGGTAAGCACTTCCGGTAGATGTTTCCCGCCGCAACTTTTTAGTTTATATGTTGCATTTTAAGATTGAACACGATGGTCGATGACAAAATGACGGAAAACTGATGAAAACTCAAAGCTGAGTAAGTCCCTGCTTTATTTTTATCTGCCGGTCACGCAGAACATGTAAAATAAATAATTTGTAGCATGTGGAAATCTGTCAACTTGCGTTCTGCGCATGCGTAACACAAAACCGGGAATATTTCCGAAAGCAACCAGGAACTTCACGGTAAAATGTTTGCTGTAATAGCATAGTCTTGTCGGGTCGCTTTTGGGAAATGGCTCGACCGTTGCAGGGCTCTGTCCAGTATGCATTAAACGCCAGCCAGTTAAAATAGTCAGTCAGCCAGCCAGTTAAAATAGTCAGTCAGCCAGCCAGCACCATCCGCCTCGCTGTATGTAAAATAGCCAGGAGGCAGCGCTCACTCCTGCCCCCCCACCCCGCCCAGCCATAGGAGCGTGGCGTGTGCGCGGCGCTGCCGATTCAAATTCAGAGCGCGTGTATTTGTTAATCTAACTAGGGCCTGACATGCCAGGACAGCTGAGCACATGACATTCCGCCATTCAGTGAAATATTATTTAATTAAATACGTGTAAAAGATTTTATTATGGACATGATATTATTTGAAGCAAGCGTTTAAAGAAGTTATTCCTCTTAAATGGTAGGCGTGATGAAGCCAAATAATTAAAAAGACCAGATTTTTCAAAATAAATTATAATGTATATTTGTGGCGTTCTTGTAATCGTGCTTCCTTATGCAGTCCCCTCCCCCCCACCCTAAAAAAATAATTAAAAAATCATTGCTAAACGTGATGGGACAGAAATAAAATGAAAAATTATACATAAACAATTTTCACACGAAATACGCTACTTCTTGTTCTGTGGAATCATATATTTTAGAAATAAGTGTTTCATAGAACTTTTGATCTTTTACTATAAAATCAAGTTAAGAAACCGGGCCACCAAAGTAACATTCAAGCTATCCCGAGATGTCTTTTGCCAAGGGCACTTTATTGAATTTTGAATCCTAAAAATTCCCTGCTGAATTCATTTAACAGTGCGGATGCCTTGTTCTGAATCAAGCACTCTTGATCAGCAGGTTATGTTGACATCGGCTGCTGCGACGACTACAGCACATGCTGTAATACCACTACGGCCCATGCTGCCCACTCAGAAATTTCATGTAATTTTTAATGCCATTAAAATAACTGAAAGGGAAAACTTTAGCATAGAAATCATTTTTTTCACTATCCGTTGCCTTCCCTGTTTCTATTATGTGATCATTATCAAATGTTAAAACTCCGATCTTTTATGTTTTGTCGTTTTAGGTTGCCTACATTGTCGCGTGTAAAAGATCAGCTCTAGGTCGCACGAACGTAAATTCAGAAGCTTCGCTATGCTTTTCTATTTCACACCTTGTTATATATAATTCTATGCCATTGCGCTCAGCAATTAGGTGGAGTAAGATAAAAAAAAGTGTTTATTCAGCAGGGATACTGAAAAGGGGGCCAAAAAATCAGTAACAGGCTGAGAGTGTACGTAATCGTGAATGTTTACCCCATAACCTATAACTCGTAGTAAGACTCTTAACATAAATAATTAACATATACAATATACATATACAATTGTGGACTAACAGATTAACCACTCATTAGTTTTGTAAGTTAGGTTTATTTTAAATTTTGTAGAAAAAGGGACAACTTATATGTTTGAGTGCGTTAAACCGGAAATTTTCTAACAACACAGCCACTTTTTGTTTCCCAGCACGTTTATGTCAGTTGTCAACAGGCGCGATTTTGTAGCGAGGGGAGGGGGGCGATGGGGCGATCGCCCCCCCCCCCCCCCCCCCAACCCCCCGTTAGGTCTGAAAACCGCCTGAAAGGCAGGCATAATGAATTGAAAAAAACCTGTATGCAGGCAACCCACAGCACATCGAACCTCCCGTCAGTCGGACTAACCGCGCCTGGTTGTCACGACTAATTCGTCGGTTGTCTCGCAGTATTCTCACATTTTTTTTCCGTGCAACCGAAGAGTGCCGTGCACTATGCCCTCATACAGACTTCAGACGGAGACCAAACGTCTTCTCTAGATAAAATATATCATCTGAGAACCGAATCTCCACAACATTGTTTTGTTGTAAAAGCGTGAGAATGTAGCACACTTTTGTAGGCGTGCGAATTTCGATCCACACACCTCCAAGTTTGGGACATTCATAAACTTGGGTTTCCAACAGGGATCCGTAACTTAACACAAAAGCACCTCATAACGTTACACTCTCAGACCGATACTGACTTTTTTCTTATTGAACACCTACGTTTTTACTGACTCATTTGTTTGTTATTCTGTAAAGTTTTGTACATTATTTATTGATAAAAAAACGAATTGTCAGTAATATAAAAAGGAATTAGTGCGCACAACTGATGAAAGAAGTTGTTAGTAGCTTAAAGAGGTTTTTAAGCAGCAGGAATACAGCAAAAGGGGCTCAAAAAATAAGTTACAGGCTGAGAGTGTCTTTAATCTTGAATGTTTACCCCATAACTGATAACTCGTAGTATGACACTTAACATAAATAATTAACATATACAATATCGATAGTGGAATAGCCTTTACACACCCAGAAAAACACGTTCTTGATTCAGCGTCAGAAAAGTTCTTGATTTTTAACGCAGGTTTTTCAAGAACCAAAAAACAAGTGCACTTTTCTAAAATCAAGAAAGTTTTTCTTATTTCCACATGATCACGGGATGGTCCGCGGTGTCCTCGCGTGTTCACGGGATGGTTGGCGGGGTCCTCGTCGGTTAGCGTGGTGGTCAGCGAGGTCCTTGTATGTTCGCGAGATGGTCCGCGGAGTCCTCGCGGGTTCGCGGTGTCATTCGTGGGGCGTCGCGGGTTCGCGGGGTCGCCCGCGGGTCCTCTCTTGTTCGCGGACTGGTCTACGGGGTCCTTGTATGTTCACGGATGGTCCGCGGGGTCCTTGTGCGTTTGTAGTGTGGATGAAATTTCAAGAAATATTCGTTCTTGCTGGTTCCAGAACTCTCTCTTGACAAACTTTCAAAGTTTTCTGAACCTAGATTCAATGCCAATCGTTCTTGGTATGTCGGCCCACTGCTTGTCTCAATGGCAATTGACATTAAATCAAGGAATATCTTCACCGGAACAGCCAATGCAAGGTTTGATTTGTTTTAGTGCAAATCTTCATTATTTCAAGAAAACGTTTCCCTGGGTGCAGATTTAACACTCATTTGTTTTGTAAGTTTTGTTAGTTATATAAATACTCTCATTTGCTTACGGATGTGCTATCCGTCAGTTTCGGTGAATTTCGTGGAATCGTAAGGTATAGACAAATACACTGTAATACGGATGAAAACTATCCATATTACAGACAATTTGTCCGTAATACAAACATTGCTCGGTACATATGGTATGAAAAAAAAATAATTCTCCGTAACTTACGGACCGGGTTGTGTTTGTATTACGAGGAGATCCTAGTGTAGCAGGTCCGAAACAAGGGTGTTTTGGGGGAATTTTTAAAGAAAAAACTAAAGCTGCTATCGAATATTGGAACACAGGGTCTTTTAACTACTACTTTAAGGTTTCTAAAGAGAAAAAAAAAACTGCCCCGAGACCCTCACCTAACCGGAGATATGGCCTGTTAAAACAGGCGCACTGCATTCGCATGGGCGTATTGATCCAGGTCGCCCCAATCGTCTGAAAAATTGGAAAAAAATCTTTTTAGGCTCAGAAGGAACTTGGCTAAGGTTTGAACTACGATCTCTGCGTAAAAATGATTTTTAGTATATTTTTTTGAGAATTTTAACCGTTTTGTTTCAATATTTTCTTTTAAAATAAAACGGTTAAAATTCTCAAAAAAAAAAAAATACTAAGAATCATTCTAACGCAGAGATCGTAGTTCAAACCTTAGCCAAGTTCCTTCTGAGCCTAAAAAGAGTTTTTCCAATTTTTCAGACGATTGGGTCGATCTGAATCAATACGCCCATGCAAATGCAGTACGCCCATTTCAACAGGCCATATCTCCGGTTAGGTGAGGGTTTCGGGGCAGTTTTTTTTTCTCTTTAGAAACCTTCAAGTAGTAGCTAAAAGACCCTGTGTTCCGATTTTCGATAGCAGCTTTAGTTTTTTCTTTAAAAATTCCCCAAAAACACCCTTGTTTTGGACCTGCTACACTAGGATCCCTCCTTACGGACAAAGTCACTGTAATACGGACAGTTTTACCATGGATTTGTCCATACCTTACGCTTGCACAAAATTCACTGTAACTTACGGATAGCAAGGGATAGCACGGGATGGCACATCCGTAGGCAAATGTGATTTTTTTTTTCGTATCTGTGCGATATCACAATCCAAAGTAGCCTGTAACTTTTTGTAATGGTTACATCTTTACCGTTCAGACAATTACCAGTTCTAACCGTTACGTGAAGTAACTTACCTTTAAATAACTTTCCTTTCGACTTTCTTACGATTTGTAACTAGCGAATGAAGTTCGTTATGTTAAGTTACGGATCCCTGGTTTCTAAGGCAGCGTAGCGTACCGCATACATATTGATAACCTTCCTCCGCGCCAACCAGAGCCAAGAGAATCACCAGGTTGTTGTAGATGCATGACAGCTCCGTCTTGGCCACCATAGAGCTACAGCGTCGCGCGCCCTGTAAAAATTTTGTTCGGGAATTTCCAAACAATTTACTGGAAAATTTCTACCACAAATAGTTTGGAAAATTTGAAATCCAAATTGTTTGGAAAACAGATTTTCCGAATAGTTTAACTCTTCCAGACTTTCGTAAAGAAATTCCTACAACTTTTTAAATATATGCGTTCTTAAAACGGTTGGTGAGTCTTTTATGTCATACTCGTCCACCTTCGCATTTTCGGTACAGTTCTTAAATTTCCCAAAACAGTCAGAAAATGTCACTTCCAAGAACTTTTTGGAAAATATTTTTTCCAAACTGTTTGGATCGATATTTTTTGGAAATTTCCAAATTTTGTTTACAGTGCTGCGCGCCGCACGAGCAGACCGAGGGAATGGTCGAAACAAGAGTGGGCTGTTGGAAAGAAACGGTGTCAGAGCGGCCGGACTTTAGTGCCGCGCGTATAATTCCAATGACGCTGTACGTCGTGCCCAGCATAGCGTGCAAAATTACTGATCATTGATACACTAGGGTTTTTTATTTCATTAACAATAAAACATTCCAGAGTCATTACACATGCAGGGAGCACGGTTTTTCTCTCATAGTCAACGATTTTGGCCAATTTTTTTTTTGAGAGAGTCACCTTGGGTAGAAGAGAAACCTGTCAAAGTTTGGTTGGTCTAGGTGCCACCGTTCGGGAGATACAGCCATTAAAGCGTTCTCCGACTTTTCAGTAAAATTTCATCTTTGGGAGCCCTAAAGGGCATGAAGGCATGAAGGAGGGCACCTAGCGACTTGCCACTTACTCCACTTATTCAGTGACATAAATAGAACATATTAGCAAAAAAAATATTTTTTTGAACATTTTTATCTATTTTTTGACTTTGAAACTAGACATTTTAGTCAAATATCTCAAAACATGCCCCAAAATTTTTCATGAAATTTTTTTTGTACGTCCCCTAGTTGCCCTAGATATGCTGTCTCGGGAGGCCAAAGAGTTTGGGAGCTATAAATGAAAGTTTATCTAGAAATTTAATTGGCTGAGCGATAGCGAAGCCTATTACTTCATTGATCGGATTTGGCTTCTGTCTGTTTGTCTGTCTGTCTGTCTGTGTGTCTGTGCGCACGAAAACTCGAGAATAAGTTGAGGTATCGAGCTGAAATTTTTACTGTAGCTTCCTTGCCCAAAAAGCTCGGTCGAGTTCGTAAATGGGCATTCTAGCTCAAAAATTGACACCGTGAAGAAATAATTTACATTTTCAAAAAAAATAATTTTAAAAATAATGTTTTTTTTATTTTACAGTGTCCTAAGGGGTAACTCGTCGAGTTGCGACCCTTGGCGCGGAAATTTCGCCCCTTTGGCCGTATCTCTTACCGTTAAGCCGCTACTGCGTGACTTAAGGAAGAAAAGTTCTAAAAATGCATGTTGGGTGTCATTTCTGAAGTATGTCGACGAGTTGTGACCCTCTGGGCGGAAATTTCGTCTGTTTGGCCGTATCTCGCACCGTTTAGCCGCTGCAGCGTCAACTTTCGACAAAGTCCTTAATATACGCTTAGAGTTGTGTATTTCTCAGATTTTCACTTATCAAAGACTAGCATATCGCCGGAAGCGTCTGCAGAGGTGAAATTTAATTGCGCCCACTGTTTCGTTACTCAAAGCGTATTTTTTGTTATGGCATCCTAATCCATACTGACAGCGCCGCAGGTAGGTAGATGTACGCAGGCGCGTCGCCGCGTAACAGTGTTTCGCGAGATATCGCGAAGCCTGTTACGCGAGACGTGGTCTGGCGTACATCTACCTAGTTGAATAAATCGGTTTTCCGCTACCCAGTCCTAAAATCCCATGTATGTTTCCATGACCCATGGGACATCATGGAATGTAATGGAACGCACCATCCTCTACGGAAAGACAGTTTCCATGTATTTTTTGCCGTTTTTCCATGGGACTTTTGTTCCATGGAAAATTAAATTCCATTGGGTTTGCCCATAGAAAATTGAGTTCCATTGGGGATTGCTCCCGTGGAAAATTGAATTCCATGGGGGTGGTCAATGGAAAATGGAGTTCCATTGGGGGTTGGTCTCATGGAAAATGAGTTCCATTGGGGGTTGGTCCCGTGGAAAAATGAGTCCCATGACAGATGTGTCCCATTGGGTTTCTTAGTAAGATCACTGAAAAAACAAAGGTGCTAAGTCCTACCTTTAAAAGGCACTAACAAAATTTAGTGCCCTTGGAAAGGCACTAAGATTTAGTGCCCCAGGAAAGGCACTAAATTTGTTCGTGCCTTTTAAAGGTAGGACTAAGCACCTTTAGCTGACTAGCTGCGAATACTCCATACAAATTTAGTGCCTTTGCAAAGGCTGCTTAGCACCTTTGTTTTTCCGGTGATGTGCTTTTCCATGACGTATCAATCGAAAATGAGTTCCCTGAGAAAGGCTGTATCGGGTGTTTCTTTGGATGCGTAACAGTGTTGCGAGATTGCATACCCCCAAGCGCTGCAGGTGCCATGGCGCCTGAGGGCGAATGGGGCAGGCAAACTCGCAACTCTCTTACGCATTTTTCAAAGAAACACGCAACAGTGAAATCCGTGATCCGCGACACCGTGTCGCATCCAGGGGCCTAAGTGTTGGGCTAAGTGTCACTCGTGCTACACGGAGAACGGGTGTAAAAGTCTAGATTATTTATGCCGTTTGTAAGGCTATGTGATCCTCTCACCAATATCCCTATAGAATGCCTGGTAGATCCGATAACATCACAGTAAAAATTCCAAACAGGTGAAAAACGTCTGTCAGCTAGGCAACACCAAGACAGACGTGTCATCTGGGAAGTCCATTTCCGGTGACCACAGGCGCAAATTCCTTTTTCTAAATTTTTATGGCGATGGCTTTTGATCTACCAGGCATGCTATGAGCCATTGGTAAAGGCATTCCATAGCTTTACTAACGACATAAAAAAAAACTTGAACTTGGCACCCGTTTTTCTTTTAGCTCTAGTGACACTCAGACAGTCACTAATGCCCCTGGAAGCAGCATGGTGCCGCGGACAACGTATTTCACTGTTGGGGCTTGTAGAGGAGGCCCCAGGCTTGTACCCTGTGCTCGGCAACTCAATAGAACCTGTCTTGCGCACAATGCAAGCCCAAAACCATGGCAGAGCACGTTGTCTGCCGTGCGAGGTTGGACCGAAAAGGACTTGAGAGAGCACCAAACGTTGTCCGATCGACCCGCAACTTCGCATAGGCCCATTCCTACGTGTGATCTTTTGTTTAACACCCGAACCTCAAAATATTTCTTTTCCTAGTGGCGCGGCCTAATGGCCATTCCCATGGAGGATGTATTTCCATGATGACCCTTTCCCTGGAGGATGTATTTCTCTATGATGACCCTTTCCTTGGAGGATGTATTTCCATGATGGCCATTCCCATGGAGGATGTATTTTTATGATGGCCTTTCCCATGTAGGATGTATACCCATGATGGCCAATTCCATGTAGGATGTATTCCCATGATGGCCAATTCCATGATGGCCATTCCCAAGATGGCCATTCCCATGGAGGGGGTATTTCCATGATGGCCCTTTCCGTGGAGGATGTACTTCCATGAATGCCATTTCCATGGAGGAAGTATTTCCATGATAGCCATTCCCATGGAGGGTGTATTTCCATGATGGTCCTCTCCTTGGAAGATGTATTTCCATGATGGCCATTCCCATGGAGGATGTATTTCCATGATGGACATTCCCATGGAGCGTCAGTTTCCATTGGTTTCCATGGTGATTTTCCATGGGACAGACAAGTGTCTCTATGGGGATGTACCAATGCCCATGGAAACAGGGGCGTTCCTCATGGAAATAGGCAACGTTGCCATGGAATATGACTCATGGAGTTCCATGGGACTCATGGGTTTTTTGGACTGGGTATTCTGTCCATAAATGCCTCAATATGGGCGAAGCAGTGGACCTAGGGGCTTCCAATTTGCACCACAGATTAAGGAGAAGAAGGAGAACAGGTTGACATGTAAAAACATCAGTCCCGCCTAAAACGACCCTCTTGTGAAGCGGCGATACCGCTATTTTTACCAACTAGAGGAACTATGAAGGAGTCCCCACTGATGTTTTTACATGTTAAAATATTAATTTTAATCTTAATTTTTGAAAGTTATAAGGTCATTAACGTTTATTTCATGGAAACTTAGCATTTTCATGATTGTTACGCAATATCAGCGACTTTATTGAAAATCAAAGACACGACATTGCTTATAACTCCCAAACCATTTGAGTGCCCAAAAAATTACTTGGCATGCTTTCCTAAGTTGGGGAGGGCAATCTAGGAAAAAAATGGCGTTGAAAAATTTTGATACCATATTTGACATTTTTGATTTTGGAAACAAGTTTTATAGATAAAACATAGTGAAAATGTTTCAAAACAAAAAAACTTTTTTTTTTCCCTTGGTCTCTTCCCTCCACAGATGAACTATGGCAAGTGGGAAGCCCCTCGGACCAACCGTTCCCTTAAAAAAAAGTTGCCAAAGCTCGAAACTAAGCAAAACGTCGGAAAACACGTTTTTGCACATATCTCCGGAACCGTTTGACCTAGAAGGCTGCGATTTTGGCTAAAGAAGTTTTTAGGCACGAAGTAGCCTTAAGGATTTGTCTCAGGATCCCATTTTTTTTATTAGCACGGCCCCTTATGCAACACCGAAATTCTCTCTACGCACCCAGAGAAACGTGTTCCTGAATCCAACCCAGACCGGAACTTGATTTTATGCACTCGACTTGTGGGCTCGGATCAAGCGCATTTTGGGACCGTGTGTTTCGTTTCCATATTGTTCTTGATTCGTGCCCAGTCCAAAGAGACATGCTCAATGCAACGATGGCCACATACACGAACTGCTATACGATAGAGAAAGGGTTGCTTCCGATTTCACTTTTATTTTGGCGAAGTAAAAACGCACCGGAGCGGAATCGAACCTCTGTCCACTCAACCGGCGGTCCGAGCCTCACGCCACTGACAAGGGAACATACCTAAGTGTTACCCTCCGATTTTGATCCGCCTTTAGGGTTTTGAAGGTGGACTATATGGATGACGATTGCCGAAAAAAGTTCGTGCCCAATTTGATATCTTGGGGTCGAAAGGTGGACTCCAATTTCTCAAAAATGCCATATATAAGCCCATGACCAAATATGAAGAATTTTAAAAAAATAATTGCATGTCTCCTAAGGGGTAACTCGACGAGTTGCGGCCCTTTGGGCTAAAATTTCGTCCGTTTTGCTCTATCTCTTACCGTTTAGGCTGTAGAGGCGGTTTTACGGTGCAAAAAAGCTTATAGCGACACTTTACACCCAAGAAACCGCTTCTACAGCCTAAACGGTAAGAGATAGAGCAAAACGGACGAAATTTTAGCCCAAAGGGCCGCAACTCGTCGAGTTACCCCTTAGGAGACATGCAAATATTTTTTAAAATTCCTCATATTTGGTCATGGGCTTATATATGGCATTTTTGAGAAATTGGAGTCCACCTTTCGACCCCAAGATATCAAATTGGGCACGAACTTTTTTCGGCAATCGTCATCTATATAGTCCACCTTCAAAACCCTAAAGGCGGATCAAAATCGGAGGGTAACACTTAGGTATGTTCCCTTGTGAGCTACCGTGTTGTCCTCGGGGAAATTGCACTAGGCACGTCCACCTGCGTCTGTCTCGGGTTGCCCCGCCCAGGCCGGGCGAGCCCAGGGTGTGATAACTTAACATTAACAATATTATTATGGTTACGGTATTCGTTACAAGTTACATAACGTAACTTTAACGCTTACAAAGGATTTAATGTTACTCAATGATAACAAAAATTCAAAAAGGTTTCTTTATCGGTTAAACCTAATAACAGTAAATCCTGTTCACGTCATTTTAAAGTTATTAAGAATACCGTTAAATAATATGAATGTTATATTATGTTATATTAACGGTTAATAAGATCCATACAGTGTTGCCAAGTCGACGAACACGTTTGACACGCTGCATCGCTTAACAGGCGCCTACTGGGCAGGGCAGGGACAATCGGAGGCGTACCGGTGGTGAGAGGGAAATGGGGCTGAGAGGACCGCGTGTTTCAAAACCCAGCCAGAGCCTATCCAAGAGTTCCCGAGCCCACGCCGAACATACATGAGTGTCACCGAACACGTGCCGAACTTACCCGAGTGTCCCCGAACACATGCCGAACAAAACCGAGTGTTCCCGAACACATGCCGAACCTTACCGAGTGTCCGCAAGCCCATGCCGAACACAACCGAGTGTTCCCGAGCATGTTCCTCATGGGCTCGGGCACACTCAGGTTCGGCATGTGCTCGGAGACACTTGACTATAAGTTCGGGTTGTGCTCGGAAACGCTCGGCTACGTTCGGCTTGAGGTCGGATACATTCGGTTGTGTTCGGAAAGTGCTCTGGGACTCTCGGTCATCCCGTCCTGGACATTGTCTAGGGTAGACGACGATGGGTTGCATCATGACCCCCTTTTCCGTCAAGTGTTTTCTAATGTCCCGGACCTGCTGAGGTAGGCGTCGAAAACCGTGTTGCGCTGCGGCCATCGGTTCGCGAGATACAAGGACGTACCACGAGGTCTCCGCCAAGGACACGAAAATTTGAGTGGAATTTTGGAGGCCGAAGTGGCCCTGGCGTCCGCCTCGTCGTGTGTCCGGGACTTCTGTCTGCGGCATTCGCTTCTACGCGTTGTTCCTCAACGAGAGACACCTCGAGTTCTCCTCCACGACCCCTGTGTCGGCAGGTATTCGTCGGTAATGGCGTCCTGTACGTGATGCAAGTCGAGCGCCATAAATACCTGCTGATGCAGGGATCGTTGGAGAGATCTCGAGGTGTCCCCTGATGAAGAACAACGCCCAGGACCGAACGCAACAGACAGAAGTCCCGGACACAAGACGAGGTGGGCGCCAGGACCACTTTGGCCTCCAAAGAGGGTGGACGCGGTTGGTGTCATCATGACCCCCATTCTGTCAAGTGTTTTTCTAATGTCCTGGACGTGCTGACGTCGGCGTCGAAAACCGCATTTCGCTGAGGCCATCGGTTCCCGAGATACGAAGACATACCACGAGGTTACTGCCTAGGATACGCAAATTTGAGTGGAATTTTGGAGGCCAAAGTGGCCCTGGCGTCCGCCTCGTTGTGTGTCCGGGACTTCTGTCTGCGGCATTCGCTTCTAGGGGTTGTTCTATTTCAGGGGACACCACCAGGCCACTCCTGCGACCCCTCTAACAGCAAGTATTCACGGCGCTCGACCTGTATAACGTTCAAAACATCGTTATTGACGAATACCTTCCGACACAGGGGTCGTGGGGGAGACCTGAAGGTGTCCCCTGAAATAGAACAATCCCTAGAAGCGAATGCCGCAGACAGAAGTCCCGGACACACAACGAGGCGGACGCCAGGGCCACTTTGGCCTCTAAAATTCCACTGAGATTTGCGTATCCTAGGCAGTAACCTCGTGGTATGTCTTCGTATCTCGGGAACCGATGGCCTCAGCGAAATGCGGTTTTCGACGCCGACGTCAGCACGTCCAGGACATTAGAAAAACACTTGACAGAATGGGGGTCATGATGACACCAACCGCGTCCACCCTCTTTGGAGGCCCAAGTGGTCCTGGCGCCCACCTCGTCTTGTGTCCGGCACTTCTGTCTGTTGCGTTCGGTCCTCGGCGTTGTTTTTCATCAGGGGACACCTCGAGATCTTTCTAACGATCCCTGCATCAGCAGGTATTTATGGCGCTCGACCTGCATCACGTACAGGACGCCATTACCGACGAATACCTGCCGACACAGGGGTCGTGGAGGAGAACTCGAGGTGTCTCTCGTTGAGGAACAACGCGTAGAAGCGAATGCCGCAGACAGAAGTCCCGGACACACAACGAGGCGGACGCCAGGGCCACTTTGGCCTCCAAAATTCCACTCAAATTTTCGTGTCCTTGGCGGAGACCTCGTGGGACGTCCTTGTATCTCGCGAACCGATGGCCGCAGCGCAACACGGTTTTCGACGCCTACCTCAGCACGTCCAGGACATTAGAAAAACACTTGACAGAATGGGGGTCATGATGACACCAATCGCGTCCACCCTCTTTGGAGGCCAAAGTGGTCCTGGCGCCCACCTCGTCTTGTGTCCGGGACTTCTGTCTGTTGCGTTCGGTCCTTGGCGTTGTTCTTCATCAGACCTCGAGATCTCTCCAACGATCCCTGCATCAGCAGGTATATATGGCGCTCGACCTGCATCACGTACAGGACGCCATTACCGACGTGTTATAACACCACAGAAATCGAGAACATTTTGATCTCATTTGAATCAAGGACATGTGCTTGATATTAAGTGCCCCAAGACTCTTGGAACGTCATTCAAAAAATTAGTTGAGTACAACACATACACCTGTTTAGCAGCAAAATTTACTCTGTTCGAGGACGAAATACACGGATTACGAACAAGTCGGATTCATACTGATCCCATTGTACCCAAACCGTGAGCGTTATTGTTTCGGTATTCTACGTCAGCAGTCATACACAAAATGTGCCCGAATCAAGATCGAAGTGATATCGGTTCAAATGAGTACAAAATGTTCTCGCTCCGAGCACATTGGTCTGGATTTGGGAACACGTTTCTCTGGGTGCGATTTTGACAAGAGTTGGCAGAGCGGTAGAACTAAATCTCCTGAGTTCACTGCTGCAATGCCATCCAAAAGTTAGTGGCCAATTTTGAGAAATTTGAAGTTAAAATCTCCGTTTCCATGGTAATGCTCGACTAGTCACGGGTAAACAGAGGTGGGAAGGGAAGTCGAGCTGGGTCGGGGAAAGCTCTAACCAATAATATATATTCTATTTCGCGGTTATTTTGAACCAATGAAAAGCATCGCCTGTTGCTCTGTACCTCGATGTCCAAAATTTTCGAAGGAGGGAGTGGTCACGTCAGAATCGTTGCAGTTTCGCGCCGTACAAAAGGATGCACCACGAGGACAGTTTTGAACGTGACCACTAGCTGGCCGCCGCGGCTCCTGATTGTTGGCTAGGACTGTAATGCCGCCACGGCCGGTGGCTGACGGCGTCCACCTCACGACTTTAACTCATTGTTTAAAGTCATCAAAACGTTGACAAGGTGAACTGAATGCGGAAATATTAGTTTCATATCTGCGGAAATCGCTTGGCAAAGTTTGACTTCAATCTGACGAGAAGGAACAAAACTGATTCATGAAATGGTGTACATCTACGTGTATCTTTACGGCCTTCTTTTGTTGAGTGGAGGTTCCAGCCCAGGACTGCGCACTCCCACCTCAACCGCGCTCCGTTCTGTCTACCGCGCCGGCTGCGGTGCGGGTTGCCTACCCCACAGGAAAGTGCCAGTTCCGAAGGGGAGCCACGCGGAATCGGTATTGTTGCAGGTGCTCGGCTCGGCCCCTGTGCGCGGAACGCATCAGGGGGAAGGGGGGCCTATTGATCCTTATGTCACATACAAGTTGATTTGTATGTTACGCACATACTAGTGCAACTTAGGACTCTTATTTGCACCCGGGTACCCGCCCGCCCGGGTAATACCAGGTAATCGGGTTTTACCCGGTTCCGCGCGTTTTACCCGGTTTCGCGGGTTTTACCCGGTTCCGCGGGTTTTACCCGGGTAACCGGGTATAACCGGTTCCGCGGTTCTGACCCGCTGCCCCGGGCCCGCGGTTCCGCGGTTTTACCCGGACGACCCGGGTCCCGAATGTCTTTGCGCGCCCCTTTCGAACGACGGCGGCGAGCTGCGCAGCGTCTCGGCGGTTCCGGACGCACCTGCACCGGGCGAGAGGCGCTCGCAGGCTGGCCAATCACATCTCGAAGTTTTGCGATATACGAAGCTAGCTCCGGCGGCCCGCTGCCCACCGTGTCATTTAATGACAAGAGCGACTTTGCGACCGGGTCGAGGCGTGTGTGCGTGTGTGTGTGTGTGTGTGTGTGTGTGTGTGTGTGTGTGTGTGATGTCTGATACGCGCTGGAAGAGCTGCGTGTGGAATCATTTCCAAAGGCCCGCAGAAGACGATCCGGTCATGCAAGGTGCAAAGTATGTAACAAGAAGCTTGTTTATAAAATGTCTCCGTCTGCGCTAGCCAAGCATTTGCGCAGGGTGCATAAAATTCAAGAATCGACTGGAGCCGAAACTGACAACAGGTGAGTGCAATGTGAATCTTTCCAGGGCCAAGTAGGACGGTGCTGTTTTTGTTGTGCTGGATAGCTGACCGGTGCACTCGTTACAAGGAGGAGGAGGTGGATATGCCGGACGACGCGGCGCCCGGCACTAGCCGCGGCCGTCGACGTGCTTTGGGTGATGGTGATGGCCAGGGTGGCAAGCAGGATGGCGAACACATCGGCGCCCTTACGCCCAAGCGCCCTCGTGTCACTGTGCGTCCATGCACCCAGGAGCGGCAGGAGGTGGTGAGCCAGGCCATCGCGGTGCTGATCGCGGCATGCCAGCTGCCCATCTTAGTTGTGGACACGCCGGGCTTCACCACGTTCATGCAGGTGAGTACCCAACACCGGTACCCCCCCCCCCCCTTCCCGCATGTTTACATACCGTGTGTTTTAGCAAATACACGACATTCGAATGGGTTGCCTGCTCGGTTGCCTTCCACCCAGGCAGATGCGCTGCAGCGCTCGGCGACGACGCCGGCGGCCGGACGTGTAGAGGAGATGGTGGGTAGGTCCACGACTATCCCCGCGACCCACGACTACCCTCGCTAGTCCGCGCCTACCTCCACCAGTCCACAGGTACCCCCGCGACTGCCATCCGTGAGTCTCGCGTCCCTCTTGCCAGTTATGCGGCAGCGAGCACTCTCACTCCACTTCCCCACCAGCTCCCCTCACCCGCCCGGTCGCCGGCGTTTTTGAGCGCTGCAGCCGTCTGGCGCGGGAGCGGCTCCGCCTGGACGGCAGGCAACACATTCGAATGCCGGATTTGCTGAAACATCCGGTACACGTCATACGCTTGTGTCACATATGTCATCATAGCCACCCCCCCCTCCCGCTTCTTTCCGAACAACCGATTGATTGTTGTTATTTACCCCCAGATCCTGGAGCCGGCATACAAGGTGCCCTGTGCAGAGACCATGCGAAAGCGGCTGCACGCCCTCTACAGCCAGGTCCGCGACGACGTGGGGGCGTCTATGAGGATGCTTGAGGCTGTGTCCCTCACCACCGACTGTTGGACCTCACGCGCCCTGGACTCCTATATGTCCCTCACGGCGCAGCCCATCACCAAGGCCTGGCGACTGTGTCGGTTCACATTGTGCACTGAGAGCATGGAGGTCAGCTACTCGGGGGACAACTTGGCACTGGCGCTCATCGATATGTGCCACTCGTGGGAGACCTGGAGGGCCGGACGACGAGCATCACCCGGGACAACGCCAGCAACATGGTGAACGCCGTCGACCAGTTGGACTTCATTGAGTTCAACGTGTCGTGCGCCGCCCACTCATTGCAGCTGTGTGTCAACGACGCCCTGAAGACCAACTCGACCTTCAAGGCCGCCTGCAAGAAGGCCAAGCGTGTGGTGGCGCACTTCCACTACTCGACGAAGGCCACCACGGCGGGTACCTATCGGAGCGTCAAATCGGCCACGGCTAGTGCCCGTTGTCCTGGTGGAGGAACCACGAAAAACTCTACCCCAACCTCGCACGGCTGGCCCACCGGTATCTAGCCGAACCTGCCACCTGAGCAAGCAGCGAGAGGGACTTCTCGGCAGCTGGGAACACAGTGCGCCCTAGCCGCGCTTCTCTTCTTCCCAAAAACGTGTCCGTACTAGTCTTCCTATACCAAAACAGGCGTACTTTACTGAAATTACTTGGCTTAAATTGAGTTTGTTTTCTATGTTCCTTAGTGATTCAGATTGTTACAGCATACTGTTGTTTTTTGTAGTGTTCA
The DNA here is from genome assembly GCA_033675135.1 of Frankliniella intonsa. NCBI lineage: Eukaryota > Metazoa > Arthropoda > Insecta > Thysanoptera > Thripidae > Frankliniella > Frankliniella intonsa. Next base: position 296,311 of record CM066246.1, on the reverse strand, counting down.
CTTGTGCCAGTAATATACATTTTCTTTTCTGTCAGTTTTGAATTTATTAATAGTTGACCTATAAAATATTTGTCACACTTTGAAGTTCTGCTAGGAATGTCTAGTCAGTTAGATTTATCAATTATTGTTGCATATGTTATTATGTAAATTACATTTTTGGTATGTTTTGTGTAGTATTATAACTCTTTTGCATATTAGTAAATTTTGAATTTACCCAGGACGGACAATTGTGTCTTCATTTGTATTAAACAAATCTTACTCATAGGTATTTGAAAAGTATCCAGATACTATTTCCAAAAAAAATAAAACTTGCTACGTGATGTAGAGCACAAACACATTCCATAATGGTACGCCCTCAGTGGCGAATTGGAGTAGCGGATTAGGCGGATTAGATCGTAAAAGCCGCGGGGATCGCGCAGACTACGGGGACCGCGCACAGTGGGCAGAAATGCCCCAAAACGCGCTGGAAATAGCCAAATTTTAAAATCGTGCTATTGAACTTCTCAGGGTCTTAAACTGCTTTTAAAGGACCACATAACAAGGATCCGGCCCATGAACGGGTCAAAATTGACTAGTTTGGGTAGAGCGACCTTCCAAAGTTGAGCTTCCCGAAACTTCAGAAATCCTGACAAATTACCTGATTCTTCCCCTCCCTTCTATCGCGAGGTTGGGTGGTTGAGGGAGGTAACGCCCAGGCATTTACATTGTCATAACCTTTGTTTTGACATGGCAAACCTCGCTCCAACCCCACCGATCCTCTTTATCGCTTTAAACTGGCGAATCTTAGGTATTCTACGCAAACCCCTAAATCGATACATTTTGGACGATAACTAAATTACCCCACGTTACCCCATCGAGATTTTTTGACAGAGTATACCCAGAAGCATACTAAAGAAGGTCCAAATGATATCTCGTGCGCATACTTGCGCAAATTCATAAAATTGACATTTATTTAACGAAATCGAGGAAGTTGACGTACGCAAGCGACGTAGTTACCGAAACAGCCACTTCGAGCGCTACTGTCCTTCCGCGCGCGATAAGAATATAACGCTAGTGTGTGAGAAAAAATTAAAGGAGTCGATAAAAGTTGCAGAGGGAACGTTGTTCTAGCGTTTGTGTGCGGTAAGGAAAAAGAAATTTGAAAGATGTGTAGGACCCGGTCCCTCATCTTTTCACCAGTGCGTCAGCATTTGTATTTATACGAGTCCTATTATTTTTAGAGTCACATAGTTATACTGACGAGGAAAGGAAGGAAATCAAATTACAGAAAATTCCGCCAAAGCAAAATACTTAAGTAGTGCAAACCTAAGCACCACACCTACGTATTTCTTTTCTTTCTTTTCAGTGGACTGTGAGCAAAACGTATGCTACATGCAGTAGTGTATTCTATACAATTGATTTCAATTACAAATAGTTTTTTAAACTTTGCAAATTTAACTTGCATATCTATGAAAATTAAAAAGACAGCCTCGAAATCAAAGGGATAATCGGTTATGTACCAGAATTGGTTGATTTCGGTAAAAAAAAAAAAAAAGGTTGTAGAACACTTAGGGAATGAGTTGTAGGATATGTAACCCCAGATTTGAATTCAGCGACATCGAAAACCTTTGCAAACCAAATTTTGGTCCATTCGGACGAAAATTTGATTTTCCAATAGGTTTTCGAGCATATAGGGATGAGGGTATAACAAATTCAACCCCAGTTTTGAATTCAGCGACACCGAAAACCCCTGCAAACCAAATTTTGGTCCATTCGGACGAAAATTTGATTTTCCGATAGGTGTTAGAGCATATAGGGATGAAGGTATAACAAATTCAACCCCAGTTTTGAATTCAGCGACATCGAAAACCCCCCGTAACCAAATCCGAGTCCATTCGGACGAAAATTTGATTTTCCAGCGTGTTTTGGGGCATTTCTGCCCACTGTGCCGCGGGGCCGTGGGGGTCGCACACGCACAGACTACGGGGGCTGCGGGGCCGCGCGGACCCATCCTCTTCACCACTATCAGCTATTCATTCTCTAAATCCGCCTGGGAGGTAGGCAACCGAGCCGGTTCCGGTGCTATCCGGTTCCATGCGGGTATTACCCGGGTACCCGCGAGAACCGGTTCCTCGGGTTTTCGGGTTTACCCGGGTACCCCGGGTAAACCCGTAGGACCAGGTAAAGACTCGGGTTACCCGAAGAAAAGTCTTGGAGCCCCTGCGACTATGGGGGAGGGGAGATGTGGGTGCTATATTCAGTTAAGAAAAGTCTACCGGGGCGGGGTTCGGGGCGTAGACTGGGGTCTGACAGCGTGGCGTAGCGTAGATCCCGCCCCGGCCCGGTTCCACGTGACGCCGCCAGACCCCAGTTTCCACCCGGGCCGCCCCGGTAGACTTTTCTTAATGTAATTTAACAGGGGCAGTGCCTGATTCAAAAGATCACTTTCGTACCTTTGGTGCAACAAGAGGCCGCGGAGGAGGCCGGGGTCCTGCCCGACGAGCCAATGCAGGAATAGGCCGGGGAGGAGGCCGTGGGCCTGTTAGAGGAGCAAGAGGCCGGGGACCGGGCCGAGGACGCGGTGGTGCGGCTGCAGCACGCGCCAGAGCGCGAGCTGCCCGTGAAGCACAACAGGCAGTGCCAGAGCCAGCCCGCGAGAGAGTTGGTCTACGGCCGCGGAACCAAGACGGCGGTTAGTATGTTTATTGACTTTAAGACGGGCACTCGTACACAGAGCTTTCCTTAGAGGAAGACTATTTCTTTTCTTTTTGTTCATCTGTTTACATTTGTACTGCCCGCCGCAGAGCCCGCCGCCAACCTCGCTCCTCCAATCATTGAGCCTCTACCCGATTTCGACGTCCCCATATTTGTTCTCGACGAGGAGGAATACCTGGAGCGGTTCCGCAGCAGGACACCGTCGCCAGTGCAGAACGTGGACCTGCCCCAGCTCCAGCCCGCCGGACCCGTTCAGCCTCAGCCCCAGCCTAATCCAGGAGTACCGATATGCGTGACCTGCACGGAGGCGCGTGCCGTCATCACCCTCAATCCCTGCGGCCATCTTGTACTGTGCGAGGAGTGCAACGCGGCAGCTTGACGTATACTCTTTTAGTTTCCATGTCAGTGCATTCTGACATATCTAGGTAGATGTACGCCAGACCACGTCTCGCGTAACAGGCTTCGCGATGTTTCGCGAAACACTGTTACGCTGCGACGCGCCTGCGTACATCCACCTAGGCCTGCGGCGCTTTCTGTAAAAATTAGGATGCCGTAATTTCGAAAATTACTTGAACCCTTGTCGTCAAATCGGGGAAGGCCATTAAATTGCACTCGAAGGGACCGTTCTGACGATGTACGGGAAAGGGTAGTTCGGGATTGTCAGAACTTTTGAGATATGCCCTTGCTGACTTGTTCAAATACGATTCGAGAAAGAAAACAGAGAGCACCATTGAATTGCACTCGTGCAGACGGTTCCGGCGATATGCCAATCTGATGGGCGCAAATCTGATTAATACACCATTTACGGGCATATTGGCGACTTCTTGTCCAAATTCAACGCTCTAACAGCAAAACGGTAAGAGATACGGCCAAACGGACGAAATTTCTGCCCAGAGGGCCTTAACTCGTCAAAATACCCTGGAAAAGACACCTAACATGCAATTTAAGGACTTTTCGCCCTTGAGTCACGCTGTAGCGGCTAAACGGTTAGAGATACGGCCGAACGGACGAAATTTTCGCCCAGAGTACCGCAACTCGTCGAGTTACTCCTAAGGACACAGTATAAAAATATTTATTTTAAAAATTATTTTTTTCGAAAATGTAAATTAATTTTTAACGGTGTCAATTTTTGAGGCAGAGTGCCCATTTTCGAACTCGACCGAGCTTCTTGGGCAAGGAAGCTTCAGTAAAAATTTCAACTCGATATCTCAACTCGTTCTCGAGTTATCGTGCGACCAGACAGACAGACACACACACACACACAGACTGACAGACAGACGGACAAAGAACTTTTTTAGCACTCCAGTGGCGTAATAGGCTTCGCTTCGCTCAGCCAACTAGGTAGATGTACGCCAGACCAGGTCTCGCGTAACAGGCTTCGCGATAACTCGCGAAACACTGTTACGCTGCGACGCGCCTGCGTACATCTACCTAGGCCTGCGGCGCTGTCAGTATAGATGAGGATGCTATAAAAAAAAAAATAATAAGTAACGAAACAGTGGACGCCAAAAGAATTCACTCGTGCAGACGGTTCTGGCGATATGCTAGTCTGTGATAAGCGAAAATCTGAGAAAAATACAACTCTAAGCGTATATTAAGGATCTTTTTGTCGAAATTTAACGCTGCAGCGGCTTAACGGTGAGAGATACGGCCAAACGGACGAAAATTTCCGCCCAGAGGGCCGCAGCTCTCCGAAATACATCGGAAACGACACCCAACATGCATTTTTAGGACTTTTCTTCATTTAGTCATGCTGTAGCGGCTGAACGATAAGAGATACGGCCAAACGGACGAAATTTTCGGCCAAATGGTCGCAACTCGCCGAGTTACCCCTTAGGAAACTGTAAAAAAATATTTATTTTAAATTTTTAGGCACGAAGTAGCCTTATGGATTTGTCTCAGGATCCCATTTTTTTTTTATTAGCACGGCCCCTTATGCAAAACCGAAATTCTCTATACGATTTTGATAAGAGTTGGCAGAGAGGTAGAACTAAATCTCGTGAGTTCACTGCTGCAATGCCATCCAAAAGTCATCGACCAATTTTGAGAAATTTGAAGTTAAAATCTCCGTTTCTATGGTAATGCTCGGCTTGTCACGGGAAAACAGACGTGGAGAGGGAAGCCGAGCCGGGTCGGGGAAAGCTCCAACCAATAACACCATTTCGCGGTTATTTTCAACCAATGAAAAGCATCGCCTGTTGCTTTGTACCTCGATATCCAAAAGTTTCGAAGGAGGGAGTGGTCACGTAAGAATTGTTGTAGTTTCGCGCCGTGCAAAAGGATGCACCACGAGGACAGTTTTGAACGTGACCACTAGCTGGCCGCCGCGGCTCCTGATTGTTGGCTAGGACTGTTATGCCGCCACGGCCGGTGGCTGACGGCGTCCACCTCGCGACTTAAACTCATTGTTTAAAGTCATCAAAACGTTAAAAAGGTGAACTGAATGCGCAAATATTAGTTTTCTATCTGCGGAAATCGCTTGGCAAAGTTTGACTTGAATCTGACGAGAAGGAACAAAACTGATTCGTGAAATGGTGTACATCTACGTGTATCTTTACGTAAACCATTTTACGAATCACTTTTGTTCCTTCTCGACGAATCTACGTGAAACTTTTCGAAACGATTTCCGCAGGTCTCAAACTGATATTTACACATTCATTTCGACTGTCTAACATTTCGTTCACTTAATATGAAGAGTTAAAGTCGCGAGGTGGACGCGTGAGCCGCCGAGCCATCTGCCTTCTTTTGTTGAGTGGAGGTTCTAGCCTAGGTCTGCGCACTCCCACCTCAAACGCGCTTCGTTCTGTCTCCCGCGCCGACTGCGAGTTGCCTACCCCCCAGGATAGTCCCAGTTCCAAAGGGGAGCCAAGCCCAATCGGTATTGTTGCAGGTGCTCGGCTCGGCCCCTCTGCGCGTTACGCAGGGGAGCACGGAAAAAACTTCGTCCTGGTTTTCAAGCAGCCCCGGAAACCCTGTGTATTTTCTCCATAAGAGCTGCTTGGTTTTTCCAAAACTGCTTGGAAACCATGACGTCGTTTTCCCCGTGAGGGGGAGGAGGACCGTGGCTGGGGACCTGTTGATTCAAGTCATTCACAGTAATTCAAAATCTAAAAATTGAAAGAACTTTCTAGAACAAAACTGTGAATTCAGTGTTCGAACGTTCATAGCACAACGAGCCTACAATTCAAAAATCAAGCTGATCGGACATTTTCTTTTTGAGAACCTAGCTTCTAAGTCGTTTAAGCAAACTAGCTCAAATTTGGCTTGTGACCTAAACTTATGTTGCTGCTTATCAAACACTGAGAAAAAAAAACGTTCAATATTTTCACTCAATTAGTTGGAAATTTTTAAATCAATTTCTACATAGACTATCCACCAAAAACTCCGATGATACCAAAACATATACTTCGTGCCTACCAGGATTTCGTGAAATCGTATTTTTTTTTATTCGAAAATGTAAATTAATTTTTAACGGTGTCAATTTTTTAGCTAGAATGCCCATTTACGAACTCGTCCGAGGTATTTATGTTAAGAAGCTACTGTAAAAAGTTCAGGTGGATACCTCAACTCGTTCTCGAGTTATCGTGCTTACAGACAGACAGACAGACAGGAGCCAAATCTGATCAGTGAAGTAATAGGCTCCGCTATCGCTCAGCCAATTATCAGTAGAAACTAGGTAGATGTACGCCAGACCACGTCTCGCGTAACAGGCTTCGCGATATCTCGCGAAACACTGTTACGCTGCGACGCGCCTGCGTTCATTACGCTGCGACGCGCCTGCGTTCATCTACCTAGGCCTGCGGCGCTGTCAGCAAAGATAAGGATGCCATAAAAAATACGCTTGAAATAACGAAACAGTGGGCGCAGTTAAATTTCACTCGTGCAGACGGCTCCGGCGATATGCTAGTCTGTGATAAGCGAAAATCTGAGAAATACAGAACTTTAAGCGTATATTAAGGACTTTTTGTCAAAATTTGACGCTGCAGCGGCTTAACGGTGCAAGATACGGCCTAACGGACGAAATTTCCGTCCAGAGGATCGCAACTCGTCGAAATATCTCGGAAACGACACCCAACATGCATTTTTAGAACTTTTCTTCCTTTAGTCAAGCAGTAGCGGCTAAACAGTAAAAGATACGGCCGAACGGACGAAATTTTCGTCAAGGGGGTCGCAACTCGCCGGGTTACCCCTTAGGACACTGTAAAAAAAATATTTATTTTTTAATTTTTTTTTCGAAAATGTAAATCAATTTTTAACGGTGTCAATTTTTGAGCTAGAATGCCCATTTTCGAACTCAACCGAGGTATTCAGGCCAAGAAGCTACAGTAAAAATTTCAGCTCGATATCTGTACTCGTTCTCGAGTTATCGTGCAGACAAACAGACAGACAGACAAACAGACAGACAAACAAACAGACAGACAGGAGCCAAATCCGATCAGTGAAGTACTAGGCTTCGCTATCGCTCAGCTAATAAATTGCTTTTTTGAAAAGCTGCAAAATTGTAATGTGTCCTTCCTGCGAGTAATTGGCTAAGCGATAGCGAAGCCTATTACTTCACTGATCGGATTTTTGGCTGAGCGATAGCGAAGCCTATTACTTCACAGACCGGATTTGGCTCCTGTCTGTCTGTTTGTTTGTCAGTCTGTCTGTGTGACTGTCCGCACGATAACTCGAGAACAAGTTGGGATATCGACTTGAAATTTTTACTGTAGCTTCCTTGCTCAAAGAGCTCGGTCGAGTTCGAAAATGGGCATTCTAGCTCAAAAATTGACACTGTTAAAAATTAATTTACATTTTCGAAAAAAATAGTTTTTAAAATAAATGTTTTTTACAGTGTCCTAAGAGGTAACTCGGCGAGTTGCGGCCCTCTGGGCGAAAATTTCGTCTGTTCGGCCGTATTTCCTACCGTTCAGCCGCTACAGCGCAGCGTGACTCAAGGGCGAAAAGTCCTCAAATAGTATGTTGGGTGTCGTTTCCGGGGTATTTTGACGAGTTGCGGCCCACTGGCCGGAAATTTCGTCCGTTTGGCCGTATCTCTTCCCGTTTTGGTGTTACAGTGTTGAATTTGGTCAAGAAGTCGCCAATTTGCCGGTAAAGGGTGTATTAGTCAGATTTGCGCCCATCAGACCGGCATATCGCCGGAACCGTCTGCGCGAGTGCTATTCAATGGTAGCTACTGTTTTGTTTCTCGAATCATGATTGCACCAGTCAACAAAGGGCATAACTCAAAAATTCTGACATTTATCGACAATCCCAAACTGCCCTTTCCCGTCAATTAATTTTCGAAATTATGGCATCCTAATCGGCTGAGCGATAGCGAAGCCTATTACTTCACTGATCGGATTTGGCTCCTGTCTGTCTGTCTGGGTGTCCGCACGATAAGTCGAGAACAAGTTGAGATATCGAGTTGAAATTTTTAGTGTGGCTTCCTTGCCGAAAAAGCTCGGTCGAGTTCAAAAATAGGCATTCTAGCTCAAAAATTGACACCGTTAAAAATTAATTTACATTTTCGAAAAAATTAATTTTAAAAATAAATATTTTTTTTACAGTGTCCTATGGGGAAACTCGGCAAGTTGCGACCCTTTGAACGAAAATTTCGTCCGTTTGGCCGTATCTCTTACCGTTTAGCCGCTACTGCGTGACTTAAGGAAGAAAAGTCCTAAAAATGCATGTTGGGTGTCGTTTCCGAGGTATTGCGACGAGTTGCGATTCTGGGCGGAAATTTCGTGTGTTTGGCCGTATCTCGCACCGTTAAGCCGCTGCAGCGTCAAATTTCGACAAAAAGTCCATAACATACGCTTAGAGTTGTGTTTTTCTCAGATTTTCGCTTATCACAGACTAGCATATCGCCGGAACCGTCTGCACGAGTGAAATTTTTTTGCGCCCACTGTTTCGTTATTTAAAGCGTATTTTTTATAGCATCCTAATCTATACTGACAGCGCCGCAGGCCTAGGTAGATGTACGCAGGCGCGTCGCAGCGTAACAGTGTTTCGCGAGATATCGCGAAGCCTGTTACGCGAGACGTGGTCTGGCGTACATAAACCTAGTTTAAAAGAGAACAGCGGTAAGGTATTAATGGAAAATCTGTGTCTTACATAGAATAGCACTACCCCTGTGTTAGACTATAGTCCGCGTTCCGAGCGTTTCCAGACTTCAATTCGATCGCAGCTGGAAGAAAAATGGAAAAGAGATGGAAAATTGTAACGGTATGATTCGACTGCCACGTAAAGTAAGTGACTTACGTCCTTTTTTCACATTCCGTAGCCGACCTACTGCCGCTGCCATGACGTATCTGCGAAAACTATTCCTAACTTGTGACTGCGTGGTCCGATTTCGAAAACACCACCAACAATAGAAAGGCCACACTTCACACTTCAAATTTGCCGAGATTCAATACTTAGTTCAGTCCCTGTGAATTACAGGAGACCTTGAAACCGCTTGAAACTTTTAATTCGCTCTCCTGAAAACTCCGGAAAACGGCGCTACGTGGTTTTATCAGGCGCGCAGCGTTTTACGTGGATTCACTGGGCGCGGCGCGTTTTGCGTGGTTTCACTGCGCGCGGAGCGTTTTGCGTGGTTTCACCAGGCGCACGACGTTGCAAGAGGGGCATAATCTCAAGCCAAGTACTTAAGCCCTACGTCATAAGGGGGGTGGGGGAGGGTGGCGGGTCTTTGTGCGATGGCGAGTACTTACCCTAGGTTGTCACCACACATCGAAGCGCCGTCGCCGTCATTGTGGCGTGCGCGCAGCGCGGCCGAGAACATGGCTATCATGAAACGCGCGACGATCAACCAAAAACTTCAATTGCGATCCGCCTGTGGTTCCCTTGTCGTAGGGGGGTCGGACCGAGTGCGTTGTGATCGCAATGATGTGCACTTTCATCTAAGGGGAGGATTCGAATGACGATGTTTTTTTTTTTTTTGAAACGGCCTAATGGGTACGGAAGTTGTTTACGGAGTGGTCATAGTTAAGGATGTGCACTTTATGCTTTTTGGGAGCCCTTGATTATGCCCCTGAAAATCCCCCTATAATGCCCTGATTATGCTCATTTTTTCTGGATTATGCTGCCTTTATGCCACTTTTTTTTTTCCAAATTATGCTTTTTTATGCTTTTGGCGTTATTTTTTAAGGTGAATGGGTAAAAATAATCCACGAACAAGACGGCGTTAATTGGCTGAGCTAATCTCAATATATATTTCTATCTCAATAGTAGCGAAGCCAGTGTAACGAGGAGCGAGCACGGGCTCCGTGGATGGAGATCGGAGTTGCACTTATGGGGATCCAACTTGACAATAAAAAAACGAGAGTATTTGATTAATTATCGCAACCAATGTAAAGAAACTGCTATGTATCAATAATTATTCACAGTAGGTCAGCTGGCCTCAGAGCCAAAGCTTCTGCTTCTCTCAAAACAGCGCCCTCTATGGGCCACTTGTCCAAGCACGCCTCCTCTCCCCTCGGTTGCCGCTCCCTCACTTGCAAACCAGAGCTAGCCGAGTGTACTTCTTCCCGCTCCCCACGCACCAGCCCAGGAAGCAACAAGGAAGCTACACTTACCAGTCACACTGACAAGAAACTCTATCAGCAAGATATATATTAGTGGCGACGAGGATTCAACATCGAACCAAGGCTACTCATCAAGAACCCCGTGCACCGGAACCAACGGTGAGTACTGTTCTACAAGTAGCTCTAAGGCCCAAACACCGGGTCCCATTTGACGGGTGCCCAAGGCTGGGCCGCCCCGCACAGTGGGCCTAACGCTAAAGTGGACGATAGGTTTGGATTTATCGGGTGGTGGCTATTGTTCCCTGAGGCCAATGTGTTCAAGTGGCTCTTTGCAATGCCCGACGAAAACCCGCCACCACGTGCCTCAGCCGCGGTGCTGCAGGCTTTCCGTTTCAGCCCATTCCCCACTGACGGGACAGTACATTGGGAAACCTATGAGATGTCTTTTAAGTTTGCCCTGTCAGCAGCGGCTATAACCCATAATGAGGACAAAAAGTCCCTCTTGCTCGCCCGTATCGGGCTGGACACAATCCAGCTATTAGTGTCCTTGCTGGTCCCCTATACCCTGGAAGACGCCAGCTACGAGGACATTTTGTCCAAACTGCGCGCCCATCTGGGCGTGCAGGACAATGCACTTGTGTGTGTGGAGCGCTTCCGAAACCGGGTGCAGGGCACAGACCCAGTAAAAATATGGGTAGCCGACCTGCGGCGGCTGGCATCCTTTTGCAACTTAGGGAATAAGTTCGAGTCCGACATGGTGGCACAGCTCATACGCGGGGCAAACCGATCACAAGATCGGGTGCGTCTGCTAGAGGAGGGCAGTAGAAGGGGCGAGCCCCTGTCCCTAGCAGAGTCGGTGAGATTGCTAACGGCCTGGGAGTTGGCCCGGGAGACCAGCGGGGAGCTCGGCCCAGGGCCTAGTGTCCACGCTCTCCGCGGGCCTCCACCCCCAGTTCATAACGCAGGTGCACACCAGGGCGGCTCGACGGGCAGCCCGAGCCCCGGCCCGGCACAGCCTCCGCCACAGGCGGCCGGCCGGCCGGCCGGAGCCACCGGGCCCTGCCCCACGTGCGGGCACAACCCGGCGCGCCCGGGTAAAGCACAACAAACCCAAGCGGGAACAAAAAAGTTGTGCTACCGGTGCGACGGGCCGCACGCGGCGGCGACATGTCCCTTTAGCAATGCTATCTGTGAATTCTGTTCCAAAACGGGTCACATATTTTCGGCGTGCCTCGCTAGGAAGCGCGCCGATAAGGGGCGAGGACAGCAGTCCTCTCAGCAAAATGCAGTAAGGGGAAATGCACCTACAGCCCTAACCCCCCCTGCCGTGCCGCAAGGCAGTACGGGCAGGCCGCCGGCCCATCATGTAAACATGTTGGAACCTGAGCCTCAGCCGCTCCCGGCCCAAACAGCCGGTGACGCTGGGTACGCTCTCTACCAGATCACAGGGCCGGCTAACTTGCCCGTCACTGAGGACGCCATGCACCTCACCTTGTGCGTCGACGGCCACCAGGTGGTGGCCGAGCCCGACACGGGGGCAGCAGTGACCTTGATTTCAGTGGACAGATTTCATGAAACTTGGCCAGGCCGGCAGTACGCCCCGTTCACGCTTGCATTGCGCCAGTACAACGGGCAGACTGTCCAAATTATTGGACAATGCCTAGTCGACGTGTGCGTGCAACAAGCTCCTATCTGTTTCGGCTGCTCCCAACAACACCCTATCTGTTTCGCCTGCTCCCAACAACATCCTATCTGTTTTGATGCCCTCCTAAACTATCCTAAGTAGCATTTTTAGGTAATTTCCGTTTAAAACGGTTTCGTATAGTACTCGTCAAGACGAATCTTTTTTGTTTAAATCATTTTCGCGTTAAAAATCGCGAAATTGCCGTAATTTGACAAATTGTAAGTATCCTATCTGCAAAGAGGCATGATGTGAGTCGTGCAACATGAACCTATCTGAAAGTGCGACCGTGCCGGGTCTGGCAACAACAGCCTATATGTATCTCGGCTCGCCCCGCGCATGCGCGTTGTGCACAATCACTCGAGCTGCAGCGCGGCGCGCAGCATGTTGATGAGTCAAGGGGTGTGTGGTCGTGCTTGTGAGGTTGGAAATGTTCAGCGCCAAGGTTAAAAAAGCACAAAACGTCCGCTAGTGGATATGCCCGACTGGTGGCCCTCAGCCAGTCGAAAGTAAAAGGTGAAAAATCGTAGTAGAAACAAGTTATCTTAACCTCTGTTTTGGCTGGGATAGAAACATGCCTCTGACAAGCGTTCATTTCGATCAGGTTCTGATCTATTTTTCAACTAGACTGATTTTAAACAAGTGCTGCGGGTGTTGTAACTAATTTCTTCGTCAGTGCTCGTAATTTTTTTTCATTTTCTATGTTTTTAATACATTTGTTTTATATTTTTACTTTCAACCAGCAGATGTACCCAACTCAATTTCATTAAATAAATCGAACGAGGCAACGAATCAATATAAAATTACACACAAAGGTGCGTCAATGTATGGGTAATATTATGAGACACTTGCCCAACTTATAAGTTATCACTACGAATTGTCCTTTCGATCCAAACATTCAAATTCGTATATCTCAAAACTTGCTAAAAGCTAGATAGGATGTTGTTGGGAGCAGCGGAAACAGATAGGATATTGTTGGGAGCGGGCGAAACAGATAGGATGTTGTTGGGAGCAGCCGAAAAAGATAGGAGATTGTTGCACGCACACGTCGTAGTGCAAGTACGGTGTGGTGCCACCAGGGCGGTTCTCAGGTTGCTCATAGCAACTGGGGACGGTCCATTCCTGGTAGGGCGCGACTGGCTAAGGGCGTTAGGTTACTCGCTGACACAGCAGCCGGGGCCGGCGGTCCATCACATGGGCCCGCCGCCCCCGCCGCCCTCCCCCCCGCAGCCTGACGCGGGGGCGGTGCCGGCGGCGCTGCGGCATTTTGCCTGCTTTCAGCCGGGGCTAGGGGAATTCAAGGGCCCACCCGTTTCCCTATCCGTACGCCCAGACGTACCGCCCATTTTCCTGCGTGCGCGTACCATTCCGTTCGCCAAGAAAGCCTTGGTGAGCGATGAAATAGACAACATGATAGCTAAGGGAATTTTATGCCCTGTTTTTGAGGCCGAGTGGGCAACGCCCATTGTGCCCATAGAAAAGCCGGACGGCTCGATCCGGATTTGCGGGGACTATAAGTCCACTGTAAACAAAGCTCTCCGGGTCGACAGCTACCCCCTGCCTACCTTACAGGAGGCATTTGCTACCTTAGCGGGGGGAAAATTATTCACAAAATTGGATCTAAAAATGGCCTACAATCAGGTTAAGTGTGACGAGGCGACAGCCCGGCTGCTAACTCTTAACACCCACAAGGGACTGTTCAAAATGAACCGCCTCCCCTATGGAGTGTCTAGAGCGCCTCCGTTATTTCAGCGCCTAATTGATGGGCTGCTTGCAGGTCTCAAAGGGGTAGTCGTCCTGTTGGACGACATCCTAATCTCAGGGGAGAATCCCGCCCAACTTAGGGCTAGGGAAATTCAGGTGTTACAACGCCTAAGTGAGAGTGGTCTCCGGGTAAAGGTTGATAAATGTCAGTTCGGGGTGTCCCAAATACATTATTTGGGGCACATAATTTCGGCACAAGGCCTGGCCCCCCAAAATGATAGAGTAGCAGCGCTCTTAGCAGCGCCCGCCCCCGAGAACGTGCCGCAGTTGCAGGCATTTCTCGGAAAGCTCGCCTTCTATGAGCGATTTCTTCAAGGGCGTGCCGAAGTAGTGGCACCACTCTATCAGCTGCTAAAAAAGGGGGAGCCCTGGACTTGGGGTCCCGTGCAACAGCACGCGTTCACGGCCGCCAAGCAATTGCTTTGTGCTTTCCCGGTACTGTCACACTATGACATGACTTTACCCCTGGTAATAAGTGTCGACGCCAGTGAGCGCGGAATAGGCGCGGTGCTGGCGCACCTCTACCCTGACGGGACGGAGCGGCCGGTGGCCTATGCTTCGCGGACACTGTCGCCCGCGGAGCGAAATTATGCTGTCATAGACAGGGAAACACTGGCGGCCGTTTGGGCCGTTACAGTTAAGTTCCACCAGTATGTGGCCGGCCGCCCGTTTGTATTGTATACTGACCACCGCCCCGTAGTGGGGCTGCTCTCCAACCCAATGTCCCCCACGGCCAGCTCGCGCATGGTCAGGTGGCTGCTTAGCTTGAGTGTGTACTCAATGACGGTACGTTACCGCCCAGGGCGTGATAACGCTAACGCCGATGCGCTAAGCCGCCTGCCAGCTGAGCCCGCGCCGGGGGAGGTTCCTCAACCCCCTGAGGTTTACTTGCTGCGCCTGCCCGACCACCGGGCCGGGGCCTTGACAGCCCAGGACGTGGCCGCTGCCACGGAAAAGGACGAGCACCTCAGTGCCATCCTACACTGGACTTGTCATGGTTGGCCAGACAAATGTAATCACCCTGACCTGACGCCCTACTATACGCGGCGCAATGAAATAACCACACTAAAAGGGTGCTTGCTCTGGGGCGACAGGGTAATTATTCCCCGGTCGTTACGTGACTACGCACTAAATAAGCTCCATGAGCCCCACCAGGGCATAGTCAAAACTAAAGCCCTGGCCCGGGCGCTCCTGTGGTGGCCAGGTATGGACAAGCACATCGAGCAAAAGGTGTCGTCCTGCCCACAGTGCGTAGCCACGCGCCCCCTGAGCCCGCTTACGCCCTACCAACCATGGCCTAAAGCAGGGCCCTGGGAAAGGCTCCATGTGGATTTTGCAGGCCCCATTGAGGGGAAGCACATATTTGTCGCACTGGACGCCGGAAGCAACTGGATTGATGCGTGGGTGGCGCCAGGCCCCTCCACGCAGGCCGCCCTTGAAGGGCTGCAACAGGCATTTGCCACCAGGGGCTTACCGGACGTCGTAGTATCAGACAATGGACGGGCTTTTATTTCCCAGGACTTTGCCGATTGGCTCAAGGAGCGCGGCGTACGACACGTGCGACCCGCTCCGTACTGCCCCTTTAGCAACGGCCCTGCCGAGAGAGCTGTACGCACAGTTAAACAGCTGCTAAAACGCTTTAAGGGCACCCTCCAGGAGCGCCTCCAGAAGGCCCTGGAGTCGCACCGTCTTACCCCAGGGGCAGACGGCTGCACACCGGCGCAACGCCTACAAGCTAAAACGCCACGTACGGTCCTTGACCTGCTACGCCCCCGCACACCGCCCCCGGCGGCCGAGGGCACAGGCGCCGCGAGCCCCCAGGGCTCCGCGACAAAACCCACCGACGGCCAGCCCCGCGGTGGCGCCGCGAGCCCCCAGGGCTCCGCGACAAAACCCACCGACGGCCAGCCCCGCGGTGGCGACACGGGCCCCCAGGGCGCCGTGTCACAAGCCGCCGCCGGGCAAAACCCGGAGGGCACACCCCCCGCAGCGCGGCCCCGGGCCGCGCCGCACGCCCGCGCTGACCCGCACCGAGGCAGCGAGACACGCTCCGTACCGCCCCCGCCGGCAGGAGCACGCCCGGCCCGCAAACCTGGCAAAAATGCGTTCCGTAAGGGGGACAAAATTTGGTTCGCGGTTTACCAGGGCGGCAAGCATGTTGATTGGGCCCCGGGCCAAATTAAGGAAACAGATGGAATAATTTACACTGTTTCTGCACAGGACTCGGACCAGCCCCTGAGGCGGCGCCGAAATCAACTGTGGAGGATGTCCGCGCCACTGCCGGACTACTCGGACGAGGAGGAGCAGCTGCTGCACACGCCGCCGCTGCCGGCGCCACCGCCGGCCGCAAGCATGCCGGTCTTGACCAGCCCAAGGTCCCCGTCACCCTTCCTCATGGGAAGCAGGCTGGGACCACCAGGCCCGTTCACTGGAAAAACAAATGTGACATATGTAACGTCTGTAACGTGACCTATGGTTCTTTCCGTTCTTTCTTAAATATTAGCGTGGTGTTAGCTGCAATCATATTTTTAGTTACACCATCGTTTCAGGCGTAAAATTTCGATTCAAACGAGTATACATATGATAGGGTTCTTATTGCAAAACAACACATTGTAAGATGACGCAGGAATTCATTAACATTGCTGTGTCTTTGTTACGATTCCTCAAAACCCCATCATATATATGCTCGTTTGAACCGGAATTTTCCGGTGGAAATGATGGTGACCTCGGAATTTGAATACAGTCAATAATATGGAAGATATTGTAGAAAAACCATAAAACGCGCCGTCCGTCACGTTTCTTGATGCGACATGTGAACATGTCGCATCAAGAAACGTGACGCATGTCACATTAGTTTTTCCTGTGTTCCCGGGGCGACCGACCATGGCCACCACGCCGCCGCCCTCACCAAGAGGGCCGCCGTTGATGGGGCCCAGGTTTCCCCTACTCGGGCCTCAGCATGAGAGAAGGGCGCCCTGGAGAGGAAGCAAACCCGGGGAAATGGGTACACCGATCACTTTCTCAGCGCCTCACGGCCGTAAATGGAGGCGGATGGAGCTGCGAGTGATTCCAGCGTGATCGCGAAGCTGCGCTGCGTTGCTACATACCGATCTCGTTAGAATCGGTTCAGTTTTAACGGAGCGCCAGGCGCTTCATGCCGCTAGAGAGCCGCGGCGGATCCGACGGCATAGCTGCCTGCCAGCGGCGGCCCGGGCTGGCGGCGCGCCGGCTGCCAGCTCCGAGCGAGAGGGCCAGCGCGCCGACGCGCACGGAGACGCGAGAGTGGGGGGAGGCGTCTGCGCATGCGCTCCGCGCCGCGCGCGGCCGCCGCGCGCCGAGCTGGCAGCCGGCGCGCCGCCAGCCCGGGCCGCCGCTGGCAGGCAGCTATGCCGTCGGATCCGCCGCGGCTCTCTAGCGGCATGAAGCGCCTGGCGCTCCGTTAAAACTGAACCGATTCTAACGAGATCGGTATGTAGCAACGCAGCGCAGCTTCGCGATCACGGTGGAATCACTCGCAGCTCCATCCGCCTCCATTTACGGCCGTGAGGCGCTGAGAAAGTGATCGGTGTACCCATTTCCCCGGGTTTGCTTCCTCTCCAGGGCGCCCTTCTCTCATGGCCGCAGCTGCACCAGCCCAACTTCCTCGCGGGGCCGGCCCAGTGCCCAGTGACGGTGCCAACACCAAGCGGCGTGGACAGGGCCACGTCCCCAGAACCCACCAGCACGGCAACAGCGGCGACGTCCCCGATGCCGAGGCCTACGATGGTGTCGGTGGCCACCTCGCCCATACGTGAGCTCACCCCCAGGGACCCATCCACCAGCCGCCCCCCGAGGGCCCAGGGAAGCACCGGAGGAGTGACGCCGCTCCCACAACGGTCACCCGGGGATGCACCCTCCACGCCAGCTGTGTCCGGCACATCCTCCGCCGAATCGGCGGACGAGCAGCCTGTCCGCAAGCGCCGTCAACAAATGACCCCAGAAGAGAAGCGCCAGGATAACCTTGAGCGCAAGCAGCGCCGGCTCGTTGCGGCCAACCTGGGGTTGCGGCAGCCACCGGCCGGCCAACGGCCCCTACGGGGCCCAGCCGCGCCGCCGCCGCCCCCGCAGCATCAGGCCCCTCGGCCTCCGCCGCCCTACGCGGGTCGTGGACAGGGCACCCCAGCATACAACAGGGGCGCGCCCACCCGTGGGCGCGGACGCCCCCCGCTGCACGCGTCAGCTGGACGCGCCAGCACGCCCGTGGCCCCACCAACAGGTCGGCCCCAAGTCAATGATGGGGCCAGTACCAGCCACGAGCCGAGGCGCACAACCAGAGACAGGCGCCCGAACCCAAGGTATGTCCAATATATGCAGCGGGTCGAAGAGGCTCAAAGGGACCTACGAGATTACCTCAATGAAGAAAGGGCGGCAGGACGCACCCTTCCGGTGGTTACCTACAGAGGAGACCAACCCCTCCCAGCCCCAGCACCCATAAGGGATGTGCGTTTGAGGGGGGAGGAGAGGGAGGCTAATAATGCCACCCCGCATCAGGACCAGGGCTGGCACGAGGAGTACCTAGAGTACTGAATCCTCTAACGTACCAGCCCTCAACCCTTAAAGGGTACAAGTAGCCCTTACAGGGCGAAAAGTAATCATCAAACGTAAGACTGATTAAATAAGCTCCAAGTTCGAGCAAGTTAATGTTTAGTTTTTGTAGTGCTCAATGTCTACTATGTTTTCAGTATCAGTTATTATTATTAATTGATTAATCATTATTACGACCACTGCTAAGTGTGAAAAAAATTACATTTATTGTTACGAGCACTTGAAAGTGTTAAATTAAAATTATCATTACGTTGGTCGTTATCAACAATTGACAAGAGTTTGTTTTGAAATTAATTAAACATTCCATATCAGCATTTGTACCCCTGACTTTACAATTTGTAACCACCTGACTGATTTAAATGAATCAATAAACTGAGGGGGTGGCAACCTAAGGGGGGAGGAGTGCTATGTATCAATAATTATTCACAGTAGGTCAGCTGGCCTCAGAGCCAAAGCTTCTGCTTCTCTCAAAACAGCGCCCTCTATGGGCCACTAGCCCAAGCACGCCTCCTCTCCCCTCGGTTGCCGCTCCCTCACTTGCAAACCAGAGCTAGCCGAGTGTACTTCTTCCCGCTCCCCACGCACCAGCCCAGGAAGCAACAAGGAAGCTACACTTACCAGTCACACTGACAAGAAACTCTACCAGCAAGATATATAAAAGAAACAAAGAACAAACTTTAAAGTAATGTGTTTTAACTATTTAAGGGGGTTTGTTAAAAGTAAAAGCATATAAGAAAAGAAATCCTGACATTTTTGCCAAATTGGTGGTATTGTATTGGCAATGCGAACCCTGAGTGTACTGCTTTGATTCAAACGAAAATTATGTATAATCCAATCACATATCCAATTTTTCGCGGAAGGAGCGAAACAACAAAAAGCAATAAAAAAGAAAAAAACATTTAAAAACAACGATGATTTAAATTTAAAGTTATGAAAGTGTTTGAAGCGCGGAGTGTAACTAGCTCGGCCTTTAGTGAGGACTCCACCTAGTTGGGACTAGGTAGATCCTTCAGTAACCTAGGCAGCTGTGGACAGCCAATCCGCTCTAGTGGCGCGAAGCTCGGTGGATTCAAATAGAGTTTGCGATAAAACGTAGTAAAAGTCTCAAAGTAAAGGTAAATACGGTCAAATTATATGTGTTTAAGTGGTAAAATGGCAATATAGCCCACAATTATGCCCTAATTATGCGAAAAGTTCATTATGCTGCGATTTTGTAAAATTATGCGATATTATGCTCTCTAGATTCGAGCTCTGCACTGCACCAGGGTGCTAAAAAGTACTTTTTCCATCGATTTGGGACATGTTTAGGAAATTATGCGATTATGCGAAAGCATAAAGTGCACATCCTTAGTCATAGTCCGGACTAACCGAGGGGACCTCAACTCGGGCAATCCGGTGTACACCCATCCTGGCCTGGCAATCCATGAGCAATCTTCGGCAAATTCAGGAAACAGGGTAAAAAAGCTGCATCTTTTGCCTACATGCAAGCGTTTTGTCTTTAATAGCCCTAAAATTCGATGGGTCCTATGAACAAAGTCCGATGTCCCACGATGCGTTTCAAAACAGTCCGATCTCCTTCGAGGCGTTTCAACAAAGTCCGAAGTCTTTTTCGGGATTCTTAGAGTGACACATGTTTGAAGCTCTAGTAATCTGGCAATCTTGTTTGCATCCGGTGTACTGTACACTGCACGATAGAGTTGAGGGCGGTTGAGGGTTGAGGGCTCCTTGGGACTAACGGTGTTTTTCCGGATGCGAGATTGTGTTTGGGGACGTAATTACAGTGTAAAAATGTTATATTACTTTATGACAAAGTCTTGGATGATAGAGCGACTGAACCTATTTCGGATCATTCCTAATTCGGATCAACAGCTTACAGTGTCATAAGAGATCTAAATGTTGGGGGTCCCTATTTTTTCCTTCAAAGAGGATACCTTTCTGTTGACTTATGGACCGCTTTCACTACGCAGGATGTGTTGTGTAAGCCTTTGGCTAAGTTTAAACCCAAAGGCTTGCGTTAGGGAGGTGGGGAGAATCTGGTAAAATTGCTGATTTTTTAAACAAGGAAAACAGCTCGATATCACATTTAATGTGTCGGGACAGTGCTGAAATCTCGTTTAGGGGTACTCAAAGTATGAACCCTGGTATGGAATGATTTGTGAGACAAGTGGTATGGATTTGTCTGTGGACGAATTTTTGCTGATCCAAATTAGGTTTACATGTCCTATACCCGTGAAACCCAAAACATACATGTCGCATTTGTTCACAACACATGCAGCATGTATCTGTATCATACATACGTGTATGTGGTACGCATGTGAAATACAAACACGTATGTTTCACACACATGCCTGTCCAGCCAGCACATGCATGGGAGACATTTCTCTTGTATGTCACACGTATGCTGCGCCACTACGTATGAAGCATGCGTGTCCATGAATGTGGCGCATACATGAGAGTTATTTCTCTTGTATGTCAGACATGTATGCTGCACCACTACGGATGTAGCATGCGTGTCCTTGAATGTGGCGCATACACATGAGAGATATTTCTCTTGTATGTCAGACATGTATGCTGCGCCACTACTTACGTAGCATGCGGGTACATGAATGTGGCGCATACATGGGAGACATTTCTTTTGTAAGTCTGACATGTATGCTGCGCCACTACGTATGTAGCATGCGGGTCCATGAATGTGGCGCATATATGGCAGACATTACTCTTGTATGTCACACATGTATGCTGTTTCACTGCCCATGTAGAATAAGTTTAAAGCGTCAAGTCTTCGAGCAAATTCATATGCGCGTTGTATACTTAACTCAGAGTACAGCAACGTCGTAGTTTCCTGTGTACCGCGCATGACTCCGGTAAATGCACGAATGGCCCACATGCATGGCACATAGATGTGCCCTAAATAAATGTGTGCAATATTCAAACATATTTGAATATTCACTAATATATTAATGATTTTTCTATCTCCGGCTCAAATCTATGGATGGGTGGCTTTAAAAGGGTCGAACATAAGTTCTCTTTTGTATGTGGCATACATGTCACCTTACGTATCATAAGAGAGCCTACCTGCATGCCTCTCCCAGCGGTGGTCGAGTAGCCTAGTGGATAAGGCTACGGACTGGGACCCGGTTCGAATCTCATCAGGTAAGGTCAACAAAAGGAGGATTGAAATAAAATTGGTGCGAAGATAATAGAAAGATGGATGATCCGAACCTATACACAAACATTTAAAGTAAAATTTATGTTTTTTGTGTTCCTTATTTTATTTTTTCCGAGGGTAACAGCACATGTATTATACATACATTTAACATGCATTTTTCATACGTGTACACATGCATGTCCCATACTTCGGATCCACAAGGTACACACAAGGACTAGAGCTCTCATGTATTGTACACACACATGCTGCTTCCATGTTGCTCGTATGCCACATTTGTATAACACGCATGCTCAAAGTGTATGCCCCATACATGCACAACATGTATGCTCACATGTATGACACATACACTTTTAAGGTTTCACGGGATTTCGGATCAAAATCACGTCTTCCGTCGGTCTACCATATCTCAGGAACGGTTGGAGCTACGGCTCCCGAAAAAATTGCACTTTGTCAAGAAAGGAATGATACTATAAGCTCCCCTCGACAATCTTCTGGACCAGCATTCTTTAGCAGAGAGAACGAAAATCAAAAACTGGTCCGAAATAGGTTTAGTCGCTCTAATGTCATTTCTTAAAATGATAACAGGATCAATGCATTGCATTTTTTTCTAAGAAAAAATAGACTCAAGTAGAACAAAAAGTTTATTACAGGCCTGTCACATCATGGTTTAGGGATGACCCCAACCTCTACACCGAAACAAAAGGCAGGGGTTGTCTCGCCGGAAGTGGCCCCAAAGAGCCGGGCCCGGTACTCCCCATATGGCAGGGTTGGGATATTTGGATGGTACAAGTGCATGGGCTTCTCAGTGAAAACGTTGAGACCCTATAGAAATACAAAATATGAAAGTGACGGCCAGCTTTGAAGCCCTACCTCTGCAGACGGATAAACCCCACGTGTGTGAGTGTCAGTCACTTACAGGTGTGTGAATTCCCGCAGGGTGTGTTTTCCGCTTTCCAGGCATGCTCTAAATTTAAGAATGCTATTAAGGCATGCACTTAGTGCACTGTGTATGCACTGTGTATGCACTGAGTGCATGCCTCGCTGGCATGCATTAATTTAGAGCATGCCTGACAAGCACACTCGTTTTTAGAGTGTGCCTTGTGGTTGACTCCAAATGGAGCTTGCCATGCCAACTCTGGTGCAGCCGGTATCAACTCCTGCGGGCCAGGCTGAAACAATGTCTCGTCCGCCGGATCGGGTCGAGCAGGGCCGCGGCGGCGCTGCAATCCTTCCTACCTTCAATTATATCTCGTGTTTCGGTCAAAGTCACTCACGTAAATAAATACGTACTAAAAGGAAAAGAACGAGGAATACGATGGTGCAGATCCAAATGTCTAATTCTAACTGGAAATAATATACTTAAATAAATTGCAAAGTCGAAGAATGCGCTCGGAAGCCGCCGAAGCTGCCTATTTCTATTTTTTTCTAGATTAACGAAGCTTCATACACCATCACATGCAGCGAACCGATTGCGTTCTACTTGGCAAGCTGTTCAATATTTTCAGGTTTTCATATATTTCCTCTGACCTCAAAGCGAGAAATGGCTGCGAATAGTTTGAAGAGGTTAACGGCCGCCGGAGGGAGATAATCTTTGAAGCATAAAAATAAAATACTCTCTTTTCTAATACAAGCTACATATATATCCGACACCATGTATTGATGTGTCCAGATTCCAAATCTGCTGTCAGATATTTAAAATGTAAAGGATTGCTGAAATATAGATGGATCCAATTTGCAATGCTCTGGCGGGCCTAGCGCAGAATAATGAATATGAAGACCTGAAATTATTGAGCAGCTTGACAAGTAGAAAAATCTGATGCCTCCTAACGACAAAGTCCGATGTGTTGCGCCCCCGTTGCACAAAGTTCTATCTGATGCGGTCCGGATACACATATAGTCCGATCTGCTTTCCGTCGCGCTCTGCAGCACAGTCTCATTATACTCATACGTTCGCAAATGTTACAGTTAGAAAAAAGTAAAAACAGCTGTATGTTACTGAAAGATTGAAGACTAACATACTCTAAAGAAAATGTTAAATGCTACCACAACAAAACTGCAGTTGATCTCCAAACTTGCATCTTCTGAGAGCGGCCAAACGCAGATGGGACTTCGTGTAACTGGACCGCAGCAGCTAGAAGTTTGTGTAACTGGACCGCAGCAGATAGAACTTTGTGTAACCGGACCACCGCAGATCGAAATTTGTCGTTAGGACGCATCGAATCGGCTCGCTGCATGTGATGGTGTATGAAGCTTCGTTAACCTACAAAAAAATAGAAATAGGCAGCTTTGGCGGCTTCCGAGCGCATTCTTCGACTTTGCAATTTATTTAAGTACATTTTCAGTTAGAATTAGACATTTGGATCTGCAGCATCGTATTCCTCGTTCTCGTATTCCTCTTCCTTTTAGTACGTAATTATTTACGTGAGTGACTTTGTCCGAAACACGAGATATGATTGAAGTAAAGAAGGATTGCAGCGCCGCCGCGCCGCGGCCCTGCTCGACCCGATCCGGCGGACGAGACATGGTGTCGACGGTCCCTACGACCAAGTGGCTATCTTTCTCTGCGCGGTAGACACTTGGCTATCTTTCTCTGCGCGGTAGACACTAGGCTATCTTTTGGAGCCTGGTAGACAAACGGCTAACTGCGTCCATGCTTGAAGCACTACGAACTACTGGCAGCCTGAACAGCACTACACTGTAAACAAAATTTGGAAATTTCCAAAAAATATCGATCCAAACAGTTTGGAAAAAATATTTTCTAAAAAATTCTTGGAAGTGACATTTTCTGACTGTTTTGGGAAATTTAAGAACTGTACCAGAAATGCGAAGGTGGACGAGTGTGACTTAAAAGACTCACCAACCGTTTTAAGAACGCATATATTTAAAAAGTTGTAGGAATTTCTTTACGAAAGTCTGGAAGGGTTATGGAAATTTCCAAACAATTCGGAAAATCTGTTTTCCAAACAATTTGGATTTCAAATTTTCCAAACTATTTGTGGTACAAATTTTCCAGTAAATTGTTTGGAAATTTCCGAACAAATTTTTTAGTGTGTACTGTGGCAAGTGAGCTAGCGAGCACCAGGCGCGTAGCCAGACTTGGATTTTGGGGGGGGGGGGGGGCAGCTCTTTAGAAGGGCGGTTTCTTATTCCGAAATTGAGCATGTGATTGAGCAAAAAATTTGTATTTTCGCGACCGTTTAAAAATGCTTTTTTTGAGGTCCTGGTCTCTTTAAGATACTTCCAGATCTTGGTTCGGGGATTGGGATAGAGAAATTGGAAGGTTGGGAGAGTAGGCTTAGGACCGGTTCAAGAAAAAAGGAAAAGCCGAAGAAAACATTTTTTGGGGAAGATTCTGACTTTTTGAGCAGTTTTAGTCTGGTCGAAGTACCAAAATTGCCAACTTTTTGCTCGTCAAATAGAAAGGAGAGATCGAATACCCCAAGATATTACTTTGATACTCCTTGTAAATGGTGGAGAACACATCCAGAAATTGAGGTCTCAACGCTTAAAAACGCGTGTTTTCAGCGAAATTCACGAGTTTTGCCTTTTCGTCGGCATTGAGCACGAAATCCAGGTTCTGTCCTACATGTTTATTTGAAAGATGTAGTCGCTAGCCTCCGATCTGAGCCCTCATAAGATTAAAAAGTGTTTTTTTTTTTTTTTTTTTTTTTTTTTTTTGGGGTTTTTTGTAAAATTCATCTAGAACGTTATATGCGGAGACACGTTTTATGCGATGACGCTTTATCGAGAGTTGACTGTATCTTTAGGCAAGTGCTTTTTCAACTTTAACTTTCCTGCGCCTAACGCTGGACAACTTTTACCTTAACAGCTGTAACTGACGACGTTCCAACCTTAACTTTTAACTTTACTTCAGTGCAAGCACAAGCTGCTGAAACTAACGTATCATATGCTAAAAAAGTACAGTACGACACACACAAGTGTGTGACCTTTACACTCTTTACTGTCCAGTGTGGGAGGTCGTACCGGTCGTATCTGGCACGGCTGACGTGAGTACAGGTCACCCGTGAAGGTGGTGAGGTAAGGCGCGTTGGACATGATGCCGGAGCAGCCCGCTCTGCTGAAGAAGAAGACGAAGGCGTTCTCCTTCCACTGGTTGTTGCTTCGCCGATCCAGTATGCAGCGCGCCTGCCAAGGCAGAAGCGAGGGGTCGACAACAGAGGAATATTACTAGGAGTACGTGCGGCAGGCACGTAGTTGCTGAGCGAAGTGAGTGTTAATACAAAAGGATTAGTTTAATCCTTCCGCCGTGTAGATAGGCAACCTACATGGTGCGAGTCAGCGTGGAGTAGTTGAGAATTCGGGGGGGGGGGGGGGGGCAGCAGAGGTGGTGGAGTGACAACAGGCCAACAATCACCGTTCGTACACAACCGAGATAGGGGAGCATCCCCTCTCAGATATCCTGATGTAGAAAGTCCCGGACACCCAATGTGATTGACACCAGAGGCGCAGGGTGCCATGGTCTCCAAAGTGCGGTTGTCCTGTGCGGTGACCTCGTGCTTCTCCTGTGCCCGACGGGGGGAGGGCGCCCAAGGCGCGGGACGGTGACACCCTTCCCGAACCCAGAACGACATTATGAGTGTGACGCCGTTGTGGCAGGGGCATGTTGAGCATCCCCTCTGAGCTGTCCACAGGTCGAAAGTCTCGGACACCCTATGGGGTCGACGCCAAAGGCGCAGTGGCCTCCAAAATGTGGTTATCCTGCGCGGGGACCTAGAACACACTTCCAGAACCTGCCTTCTCCTCCCCTCCTCCTCCCCCCCTGTAAGGTTCAGATATTTTAAGAGAAGGAGCCTGAGGCAATTGGTGACAATTATATATTTATTTTAACAAAGGGGCAATAGCGCTAGGCTAGCAAAAGGAGATATAGTTAAAAGGGGCACACAGGCCAACACTAGTAAGACAAATATAAGGGCGCTTAGGCCAGGAATAAGAAACACAAATGGGGCACTTAGGCCAATGAAATAATAAAATTAAGGCTCTATGGCCGTTAATGAGAATATATAGGAACCAAAAGGCACTAAGGCCGCTAATAAGAATATATAAATAGAATAAGGCACTATGGCCACTAAGGAATAAATAGAGAAATAAGGCACGAGGCCGCTAATGAATAAACAGAGAAATAAGGCACGAGGCCGCTAAAGAATGAACACAGAAACAAGGCACGGGGCCGCTAAGGAATATACAGTCTAATAGGGCACGGGGCCGTTAACGAATAAAAGAGGTTAGAAAGGCACTCAGGGCCTACGCAGAACATACAAGAGAAACCACCTCCGGGGTTTCGATATAAAAATATTCAGGCGCAGCCAGCGTATAGCGGCAGTACCAGCCTGCAGTGGGCGCAGCCAGCGCAAGGTCAGTTGACCTTGGCGGCAGAACCAGCCCGGGTTTGGAGGTGCCGAGATGGGCGCTGGGGCCCCCGGGTCATGGCTCGGCGGCGCGCCGTTCATACCGCGCACCGGGCGCAGCGCGTTGGCCAGTGGCGCTCTCCAGCGGCGGCGGCGCGAGAGTCGCGGCGGAACGGCAGCGCGGCGGCGTGGCGCGGCGCGGCTCAGCGGAGCGCGGGGTATCGGCGGCGATTGCGGCACGCGGAACCAACGGCGGAGAGGGCGGGGTAACGCCGGCGCAGCCGAACAAAAGTTTTTTTTGTAGGGTAGGATAGGCACCTCACACCCCCCCCCCTACCCCCTCTTCTCTATGTTTCCCCTCCCTACCCGGAGGTAAGATAAGTGCCAATAAGTATCATATACATGATGAATGTAAGAATGCATCTGCATGATATGCTGTCCGCCCCCCCTGCCCCCTCTCCCTTCCTATCCTTCTGAAACAAGTTTGTCTTTACACCAACTTACTAGTACTAGGTAGATGTACGCCAGACCACGTCTCGCGTAACAGGCTTCGCGATATTTCGCGAAACACTGTTACGCTGCGACGCGCCTGCGTACATCTACCTAGGCCTGCGGCGCTTTCTGTACAAAGAAGAACGCCATAATTTCGAAAATTATTTGAACCCTTGTCGTCAAATCGAGGAACGCCATTGAACTTCGTTTTGGATAGGGAAAAGCAAAAGCTATCGACCAGTCCAAACTGCATTCTCAAATGTTTGATGGTTCAAAAGTTATTCGAATTTGAAAATCGAGCCGTCCATAAGCCGCAATGCAACTCAAGATCTCCAAATCGCCTTTTCTCAAAACTAGCTTTGGAACACTTGCGACCTTATACGGAGCCTCTTCGAATTCCGTCCTTCTACCGAACCTCTCCAAACTACGACCTTGTACGAAGCCTCCCCGAACTACGACCTTATAGGTTTCAAGTGTCGATTTTCTGGTCTCCTAAGAGGTATCTCGTCGGGTTACGACCTTCTACCCAAACATTTTGTCCGTTTTGCTCTATCTCTTACCGTTTCGACGCTACAGCCACGTCGACGACCGAAATATCCGAAAACATTATGTTGGGTATCGTGTCATGGGTTTTGCGCCATTTTGCGACTCTTTGGACCAAAATTTGTCCGTTCTACTCTATCTCTTACCGTTTCGGCGCTAAAGCCCTATCGACTACCGAAATGACTGAAAACACTATGCGGAATGTCGTGTGATGGGTTTTAAGTAATTTTGCAGCCCCATAAACCGAATTTTGATAGTTGTACGTAATTAGCGACCGCTTTGAAAACACGGCTTTATAACTCCTATACTAGCAGCGCGTTTTCAAAGCAGAAGGGAGGGCTGTAGTTAAGGTGGTTCACCGTTACAAACTTTTAATATTCCCAAAGGGAATGCCCGTATGGGCTGAAGGCTCGATAATTTTAAAGTGAAGAAGACGCTTTGAGGCTTTTGGGCTGCCGAACGGAGTTGCCAGCGTAACGAAGCGGAGCTGGCAACGACGTTTGGCGGTAGGGCGGGCCTGCTTGTTAACAGTGTTCCTCACACAGTAACACAAAGGAAGACATTTTTGTGTTCCTTTGCACTGTTAAAAATATCTTTATAATAGTTTTACGATAAATTTTGTAAATTACGATCCACGAAATATGTTGTAAATTACCAAGGGCCTTGTTTTATGTCCTCGTGGATAAATTTCAAGCCGATACGTTGTGCTTATAATTTTACGATTTGCGAATGTAATTTTACAACTGCACATCTTGGAAAATAATTCGGTGATGCACTGTTTTACAATAAAACACACGGAGCTTTTGGCTACAAAATTGTCACCGAAAAAAAGGTCACACGCAAGTGTCGCCGAAAAAGGTCAAAGATTAGGGATGTTCTAGATTTCGGGTGTGTCGCCCAATTAAGGTCACATGTGCACGTAACACTTAAGTTTCCAGTCCGTTTGGGTCGGTCGCGGTTGGGTAGTTTATTCGCTTACCCAGTGGGAGTCATCCAAAACCGTCGTCCCTGACATGTTGCCAGTGAAGCGCTGGGCTTCGTTCGGATGCGCTGGTTTGAAGTGCGTCGCCCGTCCGTACCAGTGCCACTGCAGTTTTTCAGGGTGAGGCACATCGCAGTTGAATATTTTTTTCACATGCATAATGTAGGGGCCCTGCGGAAGACACTCTGTAGAGGTTGCATCGCAAACAAAAATCGCAACACTGAAGTACATTGTTTTACTTCACACTTCGACCGGTACACTGCAAACCCATTCGTGCAAACGTCTTACACTTTAGAGGCCGAGGAAACAAGCAGGCCCGCCCTACCGCCAAACGTCGTTGCCAGCTCAGCTTCGCTACGCTGGCATCTCCGTTCGGCAGGGGGCTTGCCTGCTTGGCCTGCCGGCGGCGTTCGGTCGGGCCTTCGGCCCGACCCAAAAGCCTCAAAGCGTCTTCTTCACTTTAAAATTATCGGGCCTTCGGCCCGAACTGGCATTCCCTTTGGTAATATTACAAGTTTGTAACGGTGAACGACCGTAACTACAGCCCTCCCTTCTGCTTTGAAAACGCGCTGCTAGTATAGGAATTATAGAGCCGTGTTTTCAAAACGGTCACTACTTACGTACAACTCTCAAAATTCGGTTTATGGGGCTGCAAAATTACGCAAAACCCATTACACGACATGCAGCATAGTGCTTTCAGTTATTTCGGTCGTCGATAGGGCTTTAGTGCCAAAACTGTAAGAGATAGAGCGAAACGGACGAAATTTTGGCCCAAAGGGTCGCAAAATGACGCAAAACCCATGACACGATACCCAACGTGATGTTTTCGGATATTTCAGTCGTCGACGTGGCTGTAGCGCCGAAACGGTAGGAGATAGAGCGAAACGGACGAAATTTTGGCCCAAAGGGTCGCAAAATGACGCAAAACTCATGACACGATGCCCAACGTGATGTTTTCGGATATTTCACTCGTCGACGTGGCTGTAGCGCCGAAACGGTAAGAGATAGAGCGAAACGGACGAAATTTTGGCCCAAAAGATCCTAACTCGACGAGATACCCCTAAGAAGACCATAAAATTTTATTAAAAATATTTTAATTTTCAGTTCTGCAAAACTTTCATAATTTTTTTCAGTGCCTTAATGAGGGTTGGCAGGATTTGCACCAGGCGTTTCGGTGTCCAGGAGTGACCCTTAAGATACCCTAAAAATTTCAACACTCTAGCTCAACTCCTTCGAGTGGAACAGACAAACAGACAGACAGACAGACAAACAGACAGACAAACAAACAGACAGACACCAGATCGATTGCATAAGCCCGCTCTGAAGCTTTTTCAAAGCAGAAGGGCGGGCTAAAAAGGAAAGTTACGTTAGTTTTCCAGATAATAGATTTCATGTAAAGAAGACGTTTGGTCTTTGTCCGGAGTCCGTGCGACAAAGGACGGCTGGGCGCATGGCACTTTTCGGTTGGGCACGGAAAATCCGAGGACGGCGCACCGCACCTACGTCGCCTCTAGGAGGCTAAGTATCAAGCATTAGTGGGTCTATAGAGGTGTCGTTAGATTCGCCAGACAACGTCCTTTGTAACGCCGGAACGCATGCCAACATATCTCATCCTCTGTTAGGAGAAACAACAGTAATTTCATACAGAACTGCCAATCAATTCTTGCAACGTACTTGACATAATTTTTAGGCAGTCGATTAGACTGACTTTTACGTTCGGATCATCCATCTTTCTATTATCTTCGCACTAATTTCATTTCAATCCTCCTTTTATTGACCTTACCTGATGAGATTCGAACCGCTCCCAGTCTGTAGCCTTAACCACTAGGCTACTCGACCACCGCTGGGAGAGGCATGCAGGTACGCTCTCTTATGCTACGTATGGTGACATGTATGTCACATACAAAAGAGAACTTATGTTCGACCCTTTTAAAGCCACCCATTCATAGGTTTGAGCCGGAGATCGAAAAATCATTAATATATTAGTGAATATTCAAATATGTTTGAATATTGCACACGCACACATTTATTTAGGGCACATCTATGTGCCATGCATGTGGGGCATTCGTGCATTTACCGGAGTCATACGCGGTACACAGGAAACTACGACGTTGCTGTACTCTGAGTTAAGTATACAACGCGCATATGACTTTGCTCGAAGACTTGACGCTTTAAACTTATTCTACATGGGCAGTGAAACAGCATACATGTGTGACATTCAAGAGAAATATCTCTCATGTATGCGCCACATTCATGGACACGCATGCTCCATACGTAGTAGCACAGCATACATGTTTGACATACAAGAGAAATATCTCCCATGTATGCGCCACATTCATAGACACGCATGCTACATACGTAGTGGCGCAGCATACATGTGTGACATACAAGAGAATTGTCTCCCATGTATGTGCTGGCTGGACAGGCATGTGTGTGAAACATACCTGTTTGTATGTCACATGCGTACCACATACACGTATGTATGATACAGATACATGCTGCATGTGTTGTGAACAAATGCGACATGTATGTTTAAGGTTTCACGGGCAGCAAATATTTTTTACGTGCAGTTCCTGGTTGATTCCGGAAAGCACTTCCCGGTAGCTGTTTCTCTGATGTATCCTGATGTATCCATCCTTGACCGCCAGGGGGCGCTGCCTCCCGGCGATGTTCATCTGTTCTGTAGCTCCTGGCGAGCATTAGTTCTGAATAAATCGTGTTATAGAAAAGACGTATGTCATTTCTCCCGACCGGAGTTATTCCAAAGAAAACTCCAGATCTAATAATCGGTATCGATTGTGACTGCAACTAAGTAATAGTTGAGTCGTATATATTAATGGCGACGAGGATCTCTTCGAACTTTGTGCAAAATAGTGAACTCTAGTGATCAGTGTAGTGGACCTGTTGCCGGCCCGGCAAGAGACAGTCAAATTGGGCCACCATGGCGGCTGGAGGGAATCCCCAGCCACCACCAAATCAGCCTGTTGGTGTTCTTTTGCGCACCATCGGGGCAATTGAACACTTTGACCGTGCTGCATCAGGATCATTCTCTGCTTGGGTGGACAGATTTAGTCTATTCTGCTCCGCCAACGCCATTCCACTGGAACCGACCGACGAAGCCGGCAACTTCTTTGTAGCTTCGAACCGCCGCAGAGAAGTATTCCTCCTGCTTGTGGGCCCGAGGGCCTATACTGTGCTGCAGCAAGCTCTACTACCTATTTCCCCCAGCAACAGGCCCATTCCCATGCTGGTGGAAACCTTGAAGGAACACTACGAACCCCCTGGTCTGAAGCAGGCCAATAGGTTCATATTCAACCAACGGCTCCAGCAGCCTCAAGAAAGTGTTAAAGACTTCATCAGTGCTTTACAATCTCTGGCTTCCACTTGTGCTTTCGCCAATTGGGACGAAGCACTTATGGGCCAATTAGTGACTGGCATCCGAAACCCTACCATTAAGGGTAAATTGTTGGAAATGGAAAACCCCACATGGGCCAGGATGGTGGTGCTTGCTAAGCGCCAGGACGATCTACAATCACAAATCCGTAATCTGGCCCAAGTCCAAAACCAGATCCAACAGCGAGTTATGTCTGTCACGAAGACGGAGGGTCCTTCTAACAAGAAATCTCCCAAACCGCAGAAGACTAGTGGAACGAAGACTCCTGAACCATCTTCTTCCAAAACTTCTGCTGCTGGTGGTGATAGAAAATTTGGACCATGCCACCGGTGTGGACGGCGGCATGATGTCAAAACTTGCCCAGCTATCAAGATGGAGTGTCACACTTGCAAGAAGACTGGTCATCTGGCGCACCGTTGCCCCAACAAGCCAATTCCTGTGAAGTTGGTTACTGTTCCCCCCGAAGGTGAGGGTGCAGTGCACATCCCAGAGGACATCGACCAGCTGGTCGAGATGCTCCTCTCCCTCGAGTAGTGTTTTGCATAAACTGTTTAGGTAACTTGTGTCTCGTAATTTACCGACAATAAGAGTGACAACTGCCTACCTTGGAAGTGGGTTAAAAAGCAAGCTGGGAGTGTTGTTTCCTGTGTAAGAAGAATTTTTAAAAGACATTCTACAGTTTCCTCCCCGGAGATTTCAGTGTTTTCCCCTGGTGAGATTTCAGAAGTTCATGTTTTTCTATCTGATTCAAGTAGTGCACCTTTATTGATAGACATTTCTGTTAACAATCATGTTATCACCATGGAGGTAGATTCTGGGGCAGGCGTTTCTCTTGCTACTAAGCAATTCATATACAAAGCTTTTCCGCAAATAGTCATTTCTCCTACCAATGTTATCCTCAATTCTGCTTCTGGCCCTATCACAGTTTGTGGGGAGGTAAATGTTTCAGTATCCTGTTCAAATCAAACCTTTGATTTACCTCTAATCATTTGCGACAATGTGCAGTACAATACCCCTTTGTTGGGTCGTCCTTGGTTGGACTCTTTAGTTCCTGAATGGAGAAATCTTTTATCTCCTAAAGCCATTGTTGCAAAAATAGATTCTGTTGAAATTCCCTCTGTGGAAAACCTAATGTTACTATACCCTAGAATATTCGATCGTAATAATGACGATCCTATCTCTGGGCATTCTGCTGTTCTTGTTCTCAAACCGGGTGCTATCCCAGTAAAACATCGTCCTTACAAATTAGGCTTTGGAATTTCTGAGGAAATTAATAAGATTCTTGACACCATGGTTAAAGAGAAGAAAGCTGTCCATGTTAGACACGCTGATTGGGCTTCACCCTCATTTCCTGTCCTCAAGAAAAATGGTGATTATAGATTGGTTGTGGATTTTAAGAAAACTCTTAACCCACAACTTAGAGTGGACCACTATCCAATTCCATCTCCAGAGGAGATATTTTCAGATTTAGCTGGCAGTGTTTTGTTTGTTTCATTAGACCTCAAAGATGCTTACATGGAGCTACCTCTTTCTCCTGAGGCCCAAGAATTGTGTATCATGACCACACCCCGTGGTTTTTATAAATTACTCAGATTACCTTTTGGTATTGCCTCTGCGGCTGCAATCTTCCAATCTGTTATGGAAGAGATTGTCTGTAACATTCGCAATGTCAAGGTCTACTTAGACAATATCCTTATTCATGGTAATTCTGTTGCTAATACTGTCCAGATTACTAATATGGTTCTTTCTCGATTAGAAAAACACAATGTTAAACTCAATTTATCCAAGTGTGATTGGTTTGTTGATAAGCTAGAATTCCTTCGTTTTATCATTTCTAGGCATGGGCGCCAGCCCACCCCTACCCTTACTAAGTATATTGATATGGCGCCAACACCAGAAAATGTCAAGCAAGTTAGATCATTTGTAGGTTTGATTAACTTTTACTCTATTTTCATACCTCAGTTTGCTTCTGTTGCCAAGCCAATGTTTAACCTCCTCAAAGCAGAAAATAATTTTGTTTGGAGTGAAGCTTGTGAAAAATCATTTCAGGAATGTAAGAAGCTCCTTACTTCTGATAAAGTTTTAATACATTTTGATCCTAAGCTTCCAATAGTGGTGTATTGTGATGCAAGTCCATATGGTGTTGGTGCCTTGTGTCACACCGTGACAATTAACAATAAGCCTGTCGACAGACCGGTAATGTTTATCTCATGCACCCTCACTACTGCTCAACAAAATTATGCGCAGATAGACAGAGAGGGCTTAGCAGTAATTTACGCTATTTCTAAGTTCCATAGATTTTTGTGGGGACAGCAGTTCACCCTCATAACTGATTGCCAAGCTATATCCCGTATCTTTAGCCCTTCAAATTCCCTTCCTACTAGGACAGGGCACAGGCTTCAGCACTGGGCAACCATACTTCAAGCTTATCAGTACAAATTAGTGCACAAGAAAGCAGAGCATCTCGTGGTAGCGGACGTGTTGTCACGTTTGCCTGCTCCAGTCACTATTCAGGACATCACTGTAAATGCAGTTAATGTTAAAATAGCTACTGCTGTCCCACTCACTAGTCACAAGATTGCTAGTGAAATCCAACAAGATCCTGTGTTAAGTCAGGTATTTAAATTTGTTCACCTGGGCTGGCCACCCAAAGATCAATTTAAAAACAATCCTGCTATTCAACCTTATTTTAGACTAAGAGATTCTATTACTATTGTAAACAAGTGTCTTATGTTTGCTAGTCGTGTCATAATCCCATGTACTCTCCGCAGTGAAGTGCTTCAAGCCTTGCATGAGGGTCACCCAGGTATTTTACGCAGTAAATTGCTTGCTAGGATGTATGTCTGGTGGCCTTCATTAGGCGTGGATTTAACGGAGATGTCATCTAAGTGTTCTGTCTGTGCTCTTGTGAATTTTAAGCCAGAAAAAGTATTCATTCCATTGCCTAAGCCAGCCTCTCCCTTTGAGAGAGTGCATATTGACTTTTATGAGAAAAGCTCTCAATCTTACCTAATTATCTGTGATGCTTACTCTAAGTGGCTTCAAGTTGCTCACATGCAATCTACTACTGCTGCATACGTTGTAAAGGAATTAATGTCTGTGTTTGCTATTTTTGGTGCTCCAAAATATCTAGTCTCTGACAACGGACAACCCTTTGACTCTAACGAATATGCACAGTTTTGTACTAAGTTTAACATTAAGATTATGCATTCTCCCCCTTACTGTCCTCAGTCCAATGGTCAGGCTGAAAAAGCAGTTGATCTAGCCAAGAAGGGTATGGAGAAAATTATCTTGTCAGAGTCCAATGACAAGAACACTGTGGAAAATAATTTGCTTGCAATTCAGTGCAGGCTTAGTAAATTTTTGTATCATTATAGGAACACACCTACAACTACTATGCTCAAGACCCCAAACGAATTGCTCTTGTCATTCCCACCTAGAACTTTATTGTCAAACTTGTTACCTGAAACAGATGTTAAATTGAGAGATTATCACTTCAGAGTCGGTGAAAAAGTTATGTTTAAACTTAATAAGCCAACCGTCCCAGTTGATGCATTCATTGTTGCCTCTAAAGGTGACAACATTTATGTTGTTTTAATTCATGGTGTGCAGAGAGAAGTGCGCCACAATCAGCTTACCAGAGGGACGCTGTGATCTATATTGGAATTTCTTCCAGTGATTTGTAACCTTTTCTAGTTTGTTTACTATTTATTACCTTGTAAAATCATTATTTCTATGTTAACCCTTGTGTGAATTTTGAATTCCTTAAAGAAATGTTTGTAATTTTTTTTTTATTTTTCTATTGATGTTAATTTGCCTTCCTCAAATTAGCCTGGGGTGGATGATGTATCCTGATGTATCCATCCTTGACCGCCAGGGGGCGCTGCCTCCCAGCGATGTTCATCTGTTCTGTAGCTCCTGGCGAGCATTAGTTCTGAATAAATCGTGTTATAGAAAAGACGTATGTCATTTCTCCCGACCGGAGATATTCCAAAGAAAACTCCAGATCTAATAATCGGTATCGATTGTGACTGCAACTAAGTAATAGTTGAGTCGTATATATTATTCCCGCCGCAAATTTTTAGGTTATATGTTGCATTTTAAGATTGAACACGATGGTTGACGATAAAATGACAGAAAACTGATGAAAAATCAAAGCTGAGTATGTCCTGGCTTTATTTTTATCTCCGGGCACGCAGAACATGTAAAATAAACAATTTGTTAAATATGGAAATCTAACTTGTGTTCTGCGCATGCGTCACACAGAACCGGGAATAATTTTAAAGTTTTGCGTGAATGAAAACTATTTTTTTTTTATTAAAATTTTATGGTCTCCTTAGGGGTATCTCATCGAGTTAGGACCCTATGGGCCAACATTTCGTCCGTTTTGCTCTATCTCTTGCCGTTTCGGCGCTAAAGCCCTATCGATGACCGAAATATCTGAAAACACTATGCTGGATGTCGTGTGATGGGTTTTGCGTAATTTTGCAGCCCCATAAACCGAATTTTGAGAGTTGTACGTTATTAGTGACTGCTTTGAAAACACGGCTCTATAACACCTATATTAGCAGCGCGTTTTCAAAGCAGAAAGGAGGGCTGTAGTTACGGTGGTTCACCGTTCCAAAATTTTTAATATTCCCAAAGGGAATGCCCGTACGGGCCGAAGGCCCGATAATTTTAAAGTAAAGAAGACGCTTTGAGGCTTTTGGGTCGGGCCGAAGGCCGAAGGCCCGACCGAACGCCGCCGGTAGGCCAAGCAGGCAAGCCCTCTGCCGAACGGAGTTGCCAGCGTAGCGAAGCGGAGCTGGCAACGACGTTTGGCGGTAGGGCGGGCCTGCTTGTTTTCATTGAAACCGCCCGGAGGTGAGCTGTTCAATAATGTGCCTTATACGTGACTGAGATCAAAATTTGAACCGCTCTGAAAATCGTGGTTTTTGGTTCGACAGCAATTCGCTGCGCTACGCTACGCCACCACCAGATGGCCCCATAGACTTGGGGTCTCTGTGCCTCGCGCCGGGCCTCCCGTCGAGGGTCGCTCCACCGCAGGTAGTTGCCCTCCCCGGCCCTCCATTCGGGGCCGGTCTCTGTACAAGCCTTTCGCGGCGTTCAAAGAACACAACTGTCTACAAAATCGTTCTTATGAGCTTTTCGCAGTGTCGTTCAAAAAAAAAGATGAAAGTTGTAGGACAATTTTTACACCCTTTTGGGTTCACAAATTCAGCCCAAACTGCCAGTCCAGCTCGTAGCTGGCTGCTCAGAGCGTCCAAGAAGGCCTGGGCAGGCCCAGTCCGCAGCCCCCGACGACATCTGCATTGTGCACGCCTCCGTCCCCGCCTCCCCCGCACCCCGCAGGGCCTGCCGATAACTTCATACGCCACCCAGTCATTTAAAACGCAGCCATTCCCAGACTGACGAGACGCTCCTACCACCTTAAAACCGCGCCTGGTTGTCACGACTATCGTCTGCGCCAACTGGGAACGAGCCTGGCTCGGGTCCTCGCCTATGTAAGTGCAGCTTCTTCGCCAGCCACCACTGCAACATTCTGACCTGCGCGTGGAGGCGGGGCCCTCCCAGACCCTCTCGGGGACCCTTCCGAGCCCGCCCCTTTGTGCGGGTGGCAAGGCGAGGACAAAAGGAGGTGCATCTCATTGGCTTTTAACTTGTGTCCATATATGAAATAGAACATCATGCGCTTATTGGTCCCGACGTTAAATGCATGAAATTAGGCTATAAAACATGAACACTGTAAAAAAAAAAAACTTCATTACATTTTAATGACATTGACATGAAGCTATTTTCATTACATTTTCATTACAATGTAATGAGATTTTCATTATATTTTTGTAATGAAATTTTATTAAACGTGTTAAAAAATAAAAAGGCAATAATTCAAAAAAAAAAAAAAACTCGTTACCGAGGATTTTTGTTGGACTTTGTTGTCTTTCTGACTGAACTTCATATTTTACTGACACAGTTCATAGTCGTCCACATGCCTTTTCTGGGATCCTCCCGAGAGTTGAACCACGAACTCTGGGTCCAGGATCCCACTCCTCAGACCGCACGGCCACGGGGACTACCTGGGAAGAACGCCACAGGAACGTGGTGTCGTTCTTCCTCTCTACGAAGACCTTTTCGCAACTTTTTAATAAGTGTTACAAAATTTTAATTACAACTATTAGAAATTTTATGACAAGTAATGAAATTAGGACATGTTGTGAAATTTCATTTACGTGTAATGAAATTGTCATTAAATTTCCTCACAATGTTATTAAAATGAAATGGTTATTAAATTTTATGACAAATTTATTAAAATTCATGTTAAAACCTAAAGAAATTTCAAACATTTCTAGCAGTGAACCTTTTGGTGAAAATGACGCTTTTCTACGAGAATTTTCAGGTTGAAATGCGCGGTTACGCTAAAAGTTTATCGTACCTATAAAACGTGGTAACGATTTCGATTTTTTTTTTTTTTTACTTTCTGAAATTTTGTGCTGAGCACATTTTTTCGATCAGTTAATACGAATTTGCCCTCATTATATATAACTTCTAAAAGCACGCACCGTAGTCGCTCTTTATTAATGGGGTGTCAATTTACCGAGACAGATTTTTCAGAATAGGGGTCCGTCCCCGCCCCCGACTCCCCGGGACCGCTCGCAGCAGGTAGAGGATCTACCACTGCAGCTGCAGCAACACTCAGGCTCGTTCCCAGTTGGCGCAGACTATAATTCGTCGGTTGTCTCGCGGTTAACTCACATAATTTTTCCGTGCAACCAGAGTGCCGTGTGCTATGCCGTCCTTCCTCATACGGACTTCAGACGGAGACCAAACGTCTTCTCTAGATAAAATCTATCATCTGAGAACCGAATCTCTACAACATTTTTTTGGACCGGCCTGTTGTAAAAGCGTGAGAATGAAGCACACTTGTAGG
Source organism: Frankliniella intonsa (assembly GCA_033675135.1). Classification (NCBI taxonomy): domain Eukaryota; kingdom Metazoa; phylum Arthropoda; class Insecta; order Thysanoptera; family Thripidae; genus Frankliniella; species Frankliniella intonsa. The sequence goes on along the minus strand of CM066246.1, from coordinate 257,206 downwards.
CGTTCGAATTTCGATTCACACACCTCCAAGTTTGGGACATTCATAAACTTGGGTTTCCAACAGGGATCCGTAACGTAACTCAAAAGCACCTCATAACGTTACACTCGGTTACACTCTCAGACCGATACTGATTTTTTTTCTTAATAAACACCTACGTTTTTACGCAGCAGGATTACTGACTCATTTCTTTGTTATTCGGTGAAGTTTTGTACATGATTTATTGATTTAAAAAAAACGAATTGTCAGTAATATAAAAAGGAATTAGTGCGTACAACTGATGAAAGAAGTTGTTAGTAGCTTAAAGAGGTTTTTAAGCAGCAGGAATACTGCAAAAGGGGCTCAAAAAATAAGTTTCAGGCTGAGAGTGTCTTTAATCTTGAATGTTTACCCCATAACTGATAACTCGTAGTGTGACACTTAACATAAATAATTAACATATACAATATCGATAGTGGAATAACCGTTACAGATTTAACACTCATTAGTTTTGCAAGTTCTGTTAGTTATACATACACTCTCATTTGCTTACGGATGTGCTATCCGTCAGTTACGGTGAATTTTGTGGAAGCGTAAGGTATGGACAAATACACTATAATACGGATGAAAACTGTCCATATTACAGACAATTTGTCCGTAATACAAACATTGCTCGGTACATATGGTATGAAAAACAAAAACGAAATTTTCTCCGTAAGTTACGGACCGGGTTGTGTTTGTATTACGGACAAAGTTACTGTAATACGGACAGTTGTACGGTGGATTTGTGGTCCATACCTTACGCTTGCACGAAATTCACTCCCGTGAAACGTTTTTAATGTATGTTGCATACATGTTTACATACATGTTAAACATGTAAGGGACATACACTTTGTGCATACATGGCACATATATGGCACATGTATGTGCAGCATAAGAGAACGATATCCGACGTTTCTATGTGGTTTGCATGGCGCACCTATGTCTCATATATGTAGTCATGTATCACTGTTAAAAAATATCTACTGAAAATTCAGACTAATTGGTAGGAAGCAAAATTACATACTTTAATCTGAAAATTCAGACTAATATTTAGTCTGAAAAAGAGGTATGAATTTTCAGAGTAAATTTTCAGACTACTTAATATGAATTACAATTCAGTTCTTTGTCTGAAAACTACACTGTAAATTTTTTTTACCTGTCTCCGTTGTTCGAATTTGGCTTGTTGCTTCCTCTTTACCCGTCTCCTGTCTCTCACCCCTTTAGATTCATGTCTTAAGTAGAAACTTACTCGTTTTACCTTTCTGGATGGGGAGTTGAACCACGGACCTCTGAGTTGACATACCACCACGTATACCATTGCGCCACTGAGACGCGATGGGAGAATCGCTCCGGCGTCCGAGAGTCATCCTACCTGCCCTCGCCGGACCGCACCCCGGACTGGGCGTTCCCAGATGTACGGCTGGGCCGGGGGCAGCAGGGATCCCTGTGCCACCACATGGTGGCTTTCCGGCCACATTTGTTGAGTCCGTAGATTTTACTTCACTCCCCACATTTATACTACTTATAGAAAGTAAGCTTTTCCGAAAAGTTTATCGTCAAACTTACGAATATTACGAGGCATTTGCTTCTGAACTACTTGCTTCCACTGTGATGCATAACAAATTGCTGAATTTACAGAATTTTTTTTAAACATGCATACCAAAGCGCTCCTTTCATAGAGAGATGGGAAATCTGCTTAGCAATTATCCCAACATTTTCTAAAGAGTAAATTCGGTTTAACAAATTTGCAATAAAAAGTCTTGCAGGCACCCAAAAATTTGACCACAATGTCAATATTTTCAGAACATTTTCTAAATTTTCATACTTATTTCTCTGAACTCGAAAATCAGACATGTCTTAGTCGCCTTATTGGCTGAGCAAAGCGAAGCCTATTACGCCACTGGAGTGCTAAAAAAGTTCATTGTCCGTCTGTCTGTCTGTCTGTGTGTGTGTCTGTGTGTGTGTCTGTTCGCACGATAACTCGAGAACGAGTTGAGATATCGAGTTGAAACTTTTACTGTAGCTTCCTTGCCGAAAAAGCTCGGTCGAGTTCGAAAATGGGCATTCTAGCTCAAGAATTGACACCGTTAAAATTTAATTTACATTTTCGCAAAAATAATTTTAAAAATAAATATTTATTTTTAGTGTCCTAAGGGGTAACTCGGCGAGTTGCGACCCTTTGGGCGAAAATTTCGTCCGTTTGACCGTATCTCTTACCGTTTAGCCGCTACTGCGTGACTAAAGGAAGAAAAGTCCTAAAAATGCATGTTGGGTGTCGTTTCCGAGGTATTTCGACGAGTTGCGACCCTGTGGGCGGAAATTCCGTCCGTTTGGCCGTATCTCGCTCCGTTAAGCCACTGCAGCGTCAAATTTCGACAAAAAGTCCTTAATATACGCTTAGAGTTGTGTATTTCTCAGATTTTCGCTTATCACAGACTAGCATATCGCCGGAACCGTCTGCACGAGTGAAATTTTATTGCGCCCACTGTTTCGTTATTCCAAGCGTATTTTTTATGGCATCCTAATCTATACTGACCGCGCCGCAGGCCTAGGTAGATGTACGCAGGCGCGTCGCAGCGTAACAGTGTTTCGCGAGATATCGCGAAGCCTGTTACGCGAGACGTGGTCTGGCGTACATCTACCTAGTTCATACTATTTACTCTGAAAAGTGAATTTCATACCACATTTTCTGAATACTAAGATCTCTCTGAAAAATTTTAAGACACTTACTCTGATTACACAATTCAGATTGCCTCGTCTGAAAAAGTTAGTCTGAATTTTCAGTTTTTTTTTACAGTGATGTGTTATGCATGTCATTCGTATGGCACGTGTATGATCCACGGCAGTGCCCACGTATGTAAATTGTGTGTGCCATACATGTAACATGTATGTGGCATACACTTTGTGCATGTATGCTACCTAGAAGCTGCATACTTAGGTCATGTATGTGTTGCATACAAGCAGTGTCTCTCGCGTACGTATGGCGCACCTATGTGTCATGTATGTAGGAGCAGCATAGATGTCTGACATAGCTGGTCGTGACGGTCGAAGGCACTTTCACATGTATGTCACATGTGTGGGAGAGCAGAATAGATGTCTGACATACGAGCTGGTCGTGCCGCCATGCATGTTGAAGGAACTCCCACATGTATGTCACATGTGTGTCGGAGCAGCACAGATGTCTGACTCATACGAGCTGGTCATGTCGCCATGCATGTCGAAGGCACTCACACATGTATGTCACATGTATGTTGGCATTCCATACATGTGTTCCATAGAAGTCGTGCACGGACACACAAATGTCGTATGTATGGAACCATATATGTGTGACATACACGTTCCTATGTTACGTTTATGTGACATATATGCCATTTGTTACACATGCATGTATCATATATGCCATTTGTATTGCACATAGATGTTTAGTGTTTCACGGGCTGTAACTTACGGATAGCACTTAGGGATAGCCCGGGATAGCACATCCGTAGGCAAATATGAGTTTTTTTTTTTTCGTATCTGTGCGATATCACAAACCAAAGTAGCTTGTAACTTTTTGTAATGGTTACATACCATTCAGACAATTCCAATTCTAACCGTTACGTGAAGTAACTTGCCTATAAATAACTTTCCTTTCGACTTTCTTACAATTTGTAACTAACGAATGAAGTTCGTTATGTTAAGTTACGGATCCCTGGTTTGTAAGGCAGCGTAGCGTACCGCATACATATTGATAACCTTCCCCTCCGCGCCAAACAGAGCCAAGAGAATAACCAGGTTGTTGTAGATGCATGACAGCTCCTTCTTGGCCACCATGGAGCTGCAGCGTCGCGTGCAGCACGAGCAGACCAAGGGAATGGTCAAAACAAGAGTGGGCCGTTGGAAAGAAACGGTGGCAAAGTGGCCGGACGTTAGTGCCACTCGTACAACTCCAATGACACTGTACGTCGTGCCCAGCATAGCGTGCAAAATTACTGATCCTTGATACACTATTGTTTTTTATTTCATTAACAATAGAACATTCCAGTGAAAGAAATATTGCACAGTTACGGTATCAAACAGTTAAATTACAAAACTTTCGCCGCAGGCTACGAAGAAAACCCTTTGCAGATTACAAAAGATTGGAATCCTTCGCAGCCTGCAAAGCAAACTCGTCGTAGTTTGCAAAGAATGAAAATTCTTCGCAGCCCTACGAAGAAATTCTTCGCAGACTTTTAACAGTGCAGGATACAAATTTCTACATTTATATAGTGACGATGTACATATAAAGCAGCATTGCAGGTGCGTGTCGGCGGGCGGGGGAGGGGGTGTGGGGGGGGGGATGTACGGCGGTAACCGCCAACAATCGAGGACGGGCGGAGGGAAGGCGTGGAAGGACGGACGAAAGGACAGGATCGCCCGTTATTGGGCCACTTTATATATGAGTGACTGAAGAATATTGGTATTGGAATATTGGCTAGTAAGGTTATTACCAGCGTTGCCTTATGCTGACCGTCAAACTATAATGCCATAATACCGGCAACTATGAAGTGCTATTTTAAGGTTCTGATGATAATCTTCCCACCGTTTGGTATGTGTCTATCGACAAGTGTCAACCCACATCAGAGGCAGAAAATCAATTATTGAAAAAAAGCAACCTTTATTGTCTGGAATTACCCCAAGTGTACTCATAACCTTCAAATGACCACACTCTCAGACCTGTACTGATTTTTTCTTGGTAAACACCTATGTTTTTACGCAAACGGATTACTGACTTCTTTGTAAGTTATTCTGTACCGGCTGTTTCTTTGAATGCTTAACAGTGTTGCGGGTTTGCCTACCCCATCAGCCCGTAAGGCGCGATATAAATGTTGAAAGTCACATACATTTTTATGCAATAAATTTTCAGCTATCTCTATTTGATCAAAAGAGATGCTTTCCACTACTTAACATAGAAATTGCAGAAAAAAATTTCAAGTGGTGGAACCAATAAATGTCGGGTAGTACACCATGAAGAACTACCAGAGAATAATAAGTCATAAACATTTTGAAATCAAATGTCTTATAGTGACCCCAGAGGGAGAGAGAAAAGAGAGAGGGGGAGAGAGAGAGAGAGAGAGAGAGAGAGAGAGAGAGAGAGAGAGAGAGAGAGAGAGAGAGAGAGAGAGAGAGAGTAGCGAGCTAGCTGGATGGCAGCAGGGCAGAGTCAGAATTCCAATGTAGTCTGTGGTAAGTTTGACGGCACGCTCTGCTACATCGTGGACTCCACAGTTTCCAGTGCAGCATTAAAGCTTGCATGTGAGTGCCATTCGGTTGGATGGGTCGCCAAGAAACTATCATCTATATTTAGGAGAGATAAAAATTCTTTTGTGAGGCAATTCACAAAAGATGCAACTGTCAAGTCATTAGAAATATTTTGTTCTTTGGGCCACCTCAACCTTTTAGGGGGTACTTTATCCCTACTTTCTATGTTTAAATTATTCACCATGTCAACCTTGACACCGACAGGGACGTGCTTGTCGAAGAGTGCCAATGCAACACAGTGGGGGGCCAGGTACCACAGATGGTTCAGCCAGGCTTTCATGGCAATATTCGCCACTGTCTTTGAAACACTTTAATATTTATTAATATTTATTAATAAATTTAGATCTGTCTGAGGTACGACAGACGGGACAGTGGCGGTGAACCATGGCTTTACATATGTAGACACAATGAAAAGGTTGAAGTCACGCATTGCCATTAATGTTTTCTGCACGGAAAAAAATGATTGGTTGTCACAATCAGAAGTTGATTGCCACAACCAAAATTCCTGGTAGCTGGGGGCGCTATCGACTATCTGATTGTAAGAACCAAACGGCTTAGTAGTCAGAGGCTTGTTGCGAGAAGCGAAAAGTTGATTCTGAGGATCAAAAAGACGGTCGTCCAGACCATCGTTTGATCAGTCGTGAGAACCGTCCCGAAATGTATGCTGGTTGGTGACAACTGGAAAGAATGGTCGCAATGATCAGATGGTTGGTTCCTGTGATCAGGCGGTCGGTTTGAGCAGAAAATGAGAAAAGAGTCAAAAGAATACACGTGGTCTCCCTTTTCCGTAGCCTTATATTTCTTTCCGGTCCACCTCCCTTCTTTCTGTTTACGTTGAACAATGTCGGAAGACCGCGCATGGAGAAACTGGATGGGCGCGGGCCGGAGTCGAACCTCGATCCTCCACTCAACCGCCAGGCACGGAGACCACTGCGCCACAGCGGCGACAGTCGGCAGGGAGGTGGACCCGGCTACTTGGTCAACCTCGGCTGCTGAGAAGCCAGTCGATAGCGGCATATGATCAACTCAGGTGGTTCCAGCAACCGACCTTCCCTCAGCAAAGCCGACTTGGTTGCAGGAACCAGCCATGGCCTACCAAGAGAGCTGTACTTGCCCAACCAACTCACTTGTTCGTCTCAACCGACATGTCCGATGCAGGCAACCAACTTGCACTCAACAAAGCAATGCTGATGGCTACAGCCAACCCTTTTTTTCCGTGTGGTCAAGAGCGTATTGCCCTGCAACAAAAGTCGAATGTGTTATTCGGATAAAATAGTAAAACGAACCGAGGGCCTAGGTTCATAAGAGAACTGTAATTACCTGAGACAGGAAACATGTATATTGTTAGGCAATAAATGATATGGCCCTAGGGTAGACCAAAATTTTTCCGACTTCTCCGGATTGTCCAACGCCACCCGGATTCGGATTCTACGTCGAAAAAAAGCGAATACGTGTTTTGGGGTTTTTCGATAAAATGATTTTAAACACCTCCGCCAAGCTCATTTAGGTTTTGGCAGTGTAGCTTAACTTCAAAAAATCGCCAAGTTCGTATTTATTGAGCGATTTTAAAAACCGCGAAGCAGATCTCTTCGTTACGGGGAGGAAACAAGAAAAAAATTAAACCTAGAGTACCTACGACTTTGCCTACCCTCCACACTGTTAAAAGTCTGCGAAGAATTTCTTCGTACACTGCAAAAAATAATAACGGCGAGATGACGGTTAGCAGCCGCTAATTAATTTCCGCTGGTTACCGTACTTGATACGGCGCTAAGTACGGTCAGCTGTACCACGGTTTGAGTGCTACGGAGCTCGAAAACGGTTCTTCCATACGGCTTTTAGTGGGTACGGTAAAGCCGTTTCACGGCTCTGTGGTGTCAAATCAGTGGGTACGGTCTCTCCGTACTCTGTGCCCCGTATGATATTTCAATTTCGCAGGTACGGTGCACCGTACCTGGCACCGTATGGGTCTCTCATTTTTTACAGTGTAGGGCTGCGAAGAATTGTCATTCTTTGCAAACTACGAAGAGTTTGCTTTGCACGCTGCGAACACTGAAAATTTTTTTGTCGTAAAATTACTAATTAACTCTGGGAAAATATCTTTCATGAATTACTCGTAAAACTTATTTTACAAATAACTCGTAAATTAACGAATGACTTGTAAGAAATTCCTAATTTCGAAACCTGCTTGAAGCAGGCAAATTTCTTCCAGATTCCGTAAACAACAAATGATTCGTTAAATAACGAATTCCTTGAATATTGAGATTGTTGTGTGTATTTATAGAAGGATGGTACAAGCGATGGTATAGTTCGCCATGGTCCTTCACACCTACATGACCCATTCTGAATATTGAAGAGTACAAACCATCCGTAAATTTATTATTTATCATTTGTAAATTGTTAAAACCATCCGTTATAGCACTGGAAAAACAAAGGTGCTAAGTCCTACCTTTCCAGGGGTGCTAAACCCGTTTTAGGGGTGCTAAAGGTTAAATTTTCAGTTTTTTAAAAATATTTTCTGTGTGAGCGAACCAATCACATTTTAGACCACTTTATGGAATTCGTTGTAAAATTCCGCGTCAAACGAGCCTACATGTGATGGGGTTCTGATAAGCGCCCAGCAAATGAAAAGCAAGTAAAAAAAAGTACAAAAATTGAAATCAATTTATGCCATTTTTGAACAGAACCCCATCACATGTAAGCTCGTTCGACGCGGAATTTTGCTGAGAGTACGAATATAGGTCTTCGAATGTAATTGTATTCCATAGTAAGGAAATATTTTGAAAAAACATAAACTGTAGTGCCTTTGGAACTTTAGTGCCTTTTAAAGGTAGGACTTAGCACCTTTGTTTTTCCAGTGAGTATCTAGACTCATGACTCAAATTCGTTCCATTACGAATCGTTCGTTTAATTACGAATCATTCATGTGCTAAAATATAAATTGTTGATTTCTGTAACCACCAGATAGTATTCTTAAATTTCTATGAATGGCTCGTAGAATAACGAATCATTCATGTTGTAGTTTGTCGTAAAATTACGAAATATTCATATTCTGTCTAATACGGGGAATTAGTGACATAGTTTGTCGTAATTTTACGACAACTTTTTACAGTGAAGGATAATAATCCTTTGTAATCTGCGAAGAGTTTTCTTTGTACCCTGCGAAAAAAACTCTTCGCAGATTACAAAGGATTACTATCCTTCGCAGCCTGCAAAGCAAACTCTTCCTAGTTTGCAAAGAATGAAAATTCTTCGCAGCCCAACGAAGAAATGCTTCGTAGACTTTTGATAGTGCAAGGGCGAATAAATGCGCCTTTTAGGCACTTTTGGACACGTTTTATACGGTTTTCTTGTTCTGTAGGCCGCTACTGTTACTACTAGGCAGCATTTTGAGTGTGAGAGGATGCCCACATGTCTGTGGAAGCCTTAACGACTAAATGCGTCCATCGAGCGTGGATCCAGGGGTACAAATATTGTGACCATTCCAAGAAAACGCACTTTGGCTGAGCGTAGGTGGCTCAGGGCGTTCGGAAGTGACCCTTGACCCAAAAGCACCACGAATGGAGTACTGTAGTCATGTAGGGCGGGTCACCTGTCTACCAGGGAGCGGAAATAGCGTGCTTTTGGCTATATTAAGCGGTTTTGCCGTTATTCCAGAGTGTCCGGACCACACTATGGGTCCTTGCACTACAAGGCCATGACCGCACGACTTAATGAAGGCAACGGTTGCCTATGCCCCGGGGGATATTTTTTTTTAATTTTGAAAAACAACAACTAGAAAGTGAGGTTTTTGATGAGAAATATTTTATTAAACGAAAACATCCACAATAAAATATGAAATATTGAATATGAAATGAATATGAATATGAAATATTAAATTTTGAGCATAGATTTTTTTTTCTGTTTTTCCTAGTCTTGGCGTTGGACAATCCGAAAAAGTCGGAAAAATTTTGGTCCACCCTACCCAAGCCCAAGAGGAACACGATGCACTTTGCATAATTCGACTCGGTTAATGTAAGGTGCCTTCCTTTGAGAATACAGTTTCGGTTATTTAGTCGGAAACACACAAACTTACGGTACAGCAGTTATGGTGTTCAAATAGCTACTGAATGGTTCTGAGAGTGACTTTTTGAATAAAAGTCATTATAAGCTGTCCCAGAGTTCATTTCGAGTCGTGAAAGTTACCCCTTGCCTACCCTCTAGGGAAGGGAATAGGTCAAAATAACCCGCCATGTGGGGAAAAATGATGTTTCATTTGCGTAACTCCTGGCTAAGGCGCGTATGAACGATCTGAGGGTCGATTTCACCATAAGCCACCTCGAATAATTTAGAAATGACAGAAAACTGACCGTCGGCAAACCGTAACTGCGGACAGTATTTTTTACAATGTGCGCTGCAGCCAGCGGTTTGCGATATATTTTGGCGGGTATTTATCAGCGGCGTTCAAGACGGTACGCCGGGCGAACCCCGTAAATACGTGCCGATACAGGGGTCACGGAGAAGGTCTCAAGGTGTTACGTGTTGAGAAACACTGCACAGAAGTGAACGCAGAAGTCAAGAGTCCCAGACACACAACCAGGCGGGTGCCTGGGCCACTTTGGCCTCCTAAATTCCACTCAAATTTGTATTTCCCCGGCGTGAACCTCGTGGTACGTTTTCATATGCGTTTCCCACGCGCCGCGCACACGTCTCGCACTACCTGCGCGCTAGTATAACACACGCGGTTTACACAAATTCATTGCTTTTATGAGAATTCTCCAATATTTTACTGATACTTAAGACATACAGTACTTAACTATTGGAGGCCAATATCGCTCGGTGCATGTGATGTGCCGAACTAGACTTCGGGTGTATCCCATATGCTTCGCTGAGGTTACCTGCTTATCAGAATATTTAAAGTTTTGGATATCGGGGTACAAAGCAACAGCTGATCTTTTTCAGTGGTTGGGAAAACCCGCGAAATAGTTTTTTTGGTCATTCTTTCCCCGACCCGGCTCAGACTGGCTGCTTCGCTCGTAATTACCATAAACAGCGAATGCAAACTAATTTTACGCAAATTTGGCCAGGCAGTTCGACATCAGACCTATTTCAAAAAATTCCTAATTTTTCATCCTATTTTTCATTCAAATTTGATGGGAGTCGTATAGACAAAACCGGCTGCGGCCATAAGGGGCCATCGTCAAGCGGATAAAACTCACTGGCGTGAGCAATAAGCACCGCTAACGGGGGCTTAAAAAATCGCATCCTGCGAGACAAACCCATAAGGCTACTTCGTGCCTAAAAATCGCATCATGAGCCAAATCCATACGGTTACTTCGTGCCTAAAAATCAAGTTCGAGCATTTCTTTTTGAAGAAGCAAATGAAACGTTCCACTGAAACTGAATAAAACTTAAATTTAAATAAGGTGAAAACCTAATTTATTTTATCGTGACACTACGATACTAACCAAACTTACACTTTTGTTGAACCTTCGTGAAACTTAAACTGAAACTTGCTGCTACTTCTTGACTCCTAGGATTTCACTTGCTTATTGTTTTAGCGCAGCTGCGTGTTGCTAGGCTGAATTTGACTGCAGCGGCTATCAATTGCATCCTTTGGACACGCCGAAAACATGATGATTTCATAAAATTTTCGTTGTAATTTTGGGCAGTTCTCGTAATATTTTTCGGACTGTCGCACCCACTCCCAGGGTATGTCCTTTTAATGCATTGTTGTGTATGCTTGTGCACAAATTAGTACACCGCAACGTTAGGTTTAATATGTATCATGTGCTGGTAAGTAAATATTTTACCTACCTGCGCATGATTCTATACCTTACGATGTACTAATTTGTGCACGAGCAACCAGTGTTTGTATAATAGAGATGCGGTCTGCTGTTTGTTGGAGTTAGGGCAGAAGCAAACGAGTATGACAAATTTCGTGTACTCTGCATCACAGCGTATACGCTTCCATATATGGAAGTACGATAGGCTGCCTAGGTATCAGGCTGAGGTTATTGCTAAAAGGTTTTAAAGGCTTTCAGTTTGATATCTTTTTTGCGACAAATTCGTACAAAAGAAACTTATAACTAGCGGTGACGGCGAGGGTACCCACTAAACCCTTATGCACTTTGTTGTGCATAAGCCTTGCAGGATTTTCAGCAACCATAACTACTGTACGCACATTTTTTCTGCATACCTGTGCTTAACTCTGCTCCTTATGCACAAATTTGAGCATAATTTTGAACAAAGTGTGCATAGTTATGAATAAAATAATGCGCATAACCATGGTTGCATAAAATTGTGCATAACGATAACGATGCAAAAATCGTGCAAAAAGGGTTTAGTGGGTACTTAACACAGAAACGCACACACTATCACTTCACTCTACTACTCTACTTTCCGGAAGCGCAAGGGAAGTTCTTTGTTTAGTGTAATTATAAAGGCCATATTGTTGATGGGCAGCTCTTCCTCGCAGGTGGGGGTGTCCTCAGCCAGAGAGACCTCGTAGTTCAGGATGATGCTGCTGGTCACAGACTTTACGCTCATGTCGGCAAATCGGCTCCCTGAAAAGTAAATAACGTAACGCATTATCCATTATAAGCACACTATTAAAAGTGCTTGTTGAAAAAACACCGTATTTGTATTGACCGTGCTATTGGCAAAAAGCATTGCCGTTCAAAAATAACAATGGCTGTTAAGTCGAAACAAGAAATCTTTTATTCCTAGAGAACTTATGTTGTATCTAGTTTCGTTTTTACTGGACAAATTTGGTAGTGCTTTGCTGTTACTAGACAATTTGGTTGTCGTTCGAAATCATACTTTGTTGCCATGAAATATTATGTACTATTTTACACAGCTATCTCTTGCGTAGGTCTATGCGCATTCTGCATATCTTACGTAAAATTTCTAACTGATCTATGTATGAATTGAGCATGTTTACGTAGGAATTTTGGATTCACTGTGCAGCTAACGTCGTTGTAATACAAATCCATGTTTTCATACGACAACACGACTAAGTGAAAAACTAAACAACAAAACCACTATGAATTTATAGTATTATTTTTTTTTTACAGTAAGGTCTGCTCACTAAAAAGTTCCGACCCGAAGTCAGTGCGAAAACCGCACATCACAAGTGCAAAAGCTCCAAATCACACTTGGTGGTGCGAAAAGTGCTCTTTTGCACTTATGAGTGCGAAAGTTGATCAACAAGTGCGAAGTCACTAGATGACAGCACCTGTAGGTGCAAAAAGTTTTAACGCTCACCAAGTGCGAAATCTCTCGGTTCTGATTGGTCCAGTAAGTCATGTACTATGGGTTGACGCGCGATGTGGTACGTTTTTCAAGACGATGACAATGCCCAAACTCAAATGCCGGGTGGTGCAAGGGTCTCGGAGGTGTCTCCAGAGGGGTGAAAACCGGTAGGATCGAATGTCGAAGTAAGAAGTCGCGAACACAATGACGAAGGCGCTAGAATCACTCTGGCCTCCAAAATTTCAACGTATCTCCGCCGAGAAGCCCGCGGTGCGTCGTGGTACGTCCTCGTACCTCAGTAAATTGATGCCGCGGGTTTTAAGATGCACGACCGATTCTTTCGCCCTCCGAAGTGCGAGATTAGCACCGCTAGGAGTGATGTGTTTTCGCACTGCAACAGTGCAAAACTCGCACTGATAAGTGCTAATCCGACCTGGAACTTTTTAGTGAGTGTGGTGCAACCTCTGTCGCCGTTTCGGTAAACGGATTTCAAGGCTCACCGATACAGGCCCGCGGACCGGTGCCGAAGGGCAGGAACGCCAGCTTGTTGATGTTCGCAGAGTTCTCCGGTGCAAAGCGCTCCGGGATAAAGGCTTCCGGGTTGTCCCAGAACTCTGGATCGCGCTGGATCGAGAAGCTCGGTAGGAACACAAGGGTGCCCTTTTCGATTGTGACGTCGGTGCCGGGGAGCGTGTAGTCCTCGGAAGCCACCCGGTCTAGCCACGGCATGACAGGCCAAAGTCGGAGAACCTCTGCGGCAGGAGGAGCAGTGCACCCCACGCTCAAAAATCAACAGTCCCAAAGCTCTTCATAGCAAAGGGTCGATCAGTCATGGCTCAAGTGAGTACAGGAGTACATCTAAAATTTCAAGAGGTCTATTCCAATTTTCTTCCTCAATCTAGGCGTAAACTGTGCAAAAATGGCATCATCAAACAAAAATTTGAACATATTAACGCTCCCTACGAACAAGTGGAAATCTTTCTCTTCGCGGTAGATACTAGGCTATCATTTGGATCCTGGTAGACAAACGGCTAACTGCTTTTCGCACCTCGCCACCGTCGTCACCAGAGGGGTATTCACTTTAAAAAACTGTGACCTGACCATTTCGTCTGTTACGCTGTATAACGCTCCACAATTATACAAATTCGGGCAAAAATGTCCCGAAACGACCCAAAACTAAGAATAAAATGGATAATTTTGGCTATTACGCATTCTATAACAACTCTAATACACATAGAGTGACCCGACTATTACGGGAGTGCAAACCCCCCTCGGTCGTCATTTTGAGTAGTTCCTCTCATCACTGACCATGACTTTGACTATGAAATTGTAGCTATGCGCAGCTCTTGGTTGTCAAAGCAAAATGAATCGTCCCCGATAATTTTAAGAGATCTAGAAAAGGAGTGATTCGGTGTCAAAGAGGACAATCCTAACTTTCAAGAAAAGCAGTTAGCCGTTTGTTGGCTGAGCGATAGCGAAGCCTATTACGCCACTTGAGTGCTAAAAAAATTCAATGTTTGGGTGGGTTTTTTGTCTGTCTGTGCACACGACAACTCGAGAAAGGGGTGAGATATCAAGTTGAAATCGTTACTGTAGCTTCCTTGCCCTTAAAGCTTGGTCGAGTTCGAAAATGAGCACTCTAGCTCAAAAATTGACACTATGAAAAAATGATTTACGTTGTGACTCTATGGACGAAAATTTCGTCTGTTTGGCCGTATTTCTTACCTTTTTTCTGTCACAGCGTTGAATTTGAACAAGAAGTCGCCAATATTCCCGTAAATGGTGTACCAATCAGATTTTCGCCTGTCAGACCAGCATATCGCCGGAACCGTCTGCACGAGTGCAATTCAATGGTGCCCACTGTTTTGTTATTTGTCGCGTATTTGTTCCGCAGTCAGAAGGGGCATAATTCAAAATTCTGACATTTATCGATTCCTCCGTCCCAAGGGGGGCTGACTCGCCTCAGCCGTGTACGGAATACTATTATTATTGGTGTATTATGGGTATTATAGGTGCATTATATGTGTACTATAGGTGTATTATGTGTGCTATACAGATACCACATGCGACACAATAAACCACTAAAAGAAGAAAGTACTTTTAAATTTGACAAGGGCTATTATATTTTTCAATGAAGAGTCGAGAAAACTCGTGAAAAATCGACATTCAGAATCGCACAGACCAAAGACACTTATTGCAATCTTTTCCAGAAAGTGATATCGACCCCTCGGTACATCCATAGCACACGCCTTGCCTTGGGAGAAAAGAGGAAGATAGCCCAGCCCATTGGGCAAAGTTTTCGAGCGCATTTTAGGGAAAATGCTTTGCGCTGTTAGTCAAACACACTGGTAAAGCTCATCTTAGGTAAAAATAGTGAGGAGGTAGAAATGTATTTTTCGATATTATGGATTCTAGGTATCATATGTATTATGGGTGTATTATGGGCCAGTGTACGGAGTATTATAAGAGTCAGCCCCACTTGCTCCGTCCTGTACATTGTCGGAACGGTCCTTTCGAGTGCAATTCAATGGCGTTTCCCGATTTAACAACAAGGGTTCAAATAATTTTCGACATTATGGCATCCTATTTTATGCAGAAAGCGCCGCAAGCCTAGGTAGATGTGCGCAGGTGCGTCACAGCGTACCAGTGTTTCGCGAAATATCGCGAAGCCTGTAACGCGAGACGTGGTCTCAAGTACATCTACCTAGTGAGCCGGTCCAAATAAGAAGGACAACGACAACCCATGACCCTCTCCGATTTTCATGAAATTTTTTTCTTAGGATGGCCCTATAGGTGGGAGAACACGGCTAAAATATTAGGCCTTCAAAAAATTTATTGGCTGAGAAAAAAAATATTTTTACAATTTTGCCTGTTTTGGCCAAAATTTGGAACTTTTTCGACTATTCGAAGGTTTTAGGTAGTAGGTAGTTGTCCATTGGGTTCCCAGGGTCAAATTGACCAGGGAACAGGAATATGGCCACGGATTCGACCTACGACCATTTCCTCCGGAGATATCGGCCCCAAACTGTGAAAAATGTCGAAAAATACCCAAATCTTGGGGAAACGGTCAAAAATTCACATTTTCGACCATCCGATTATGCAATTTTGTAGAGAAAAAGCCAATGAATCTTCTCCAAAATCACCCATATTTTTAGGTCAAACCGTTTGGAAACTACAGCGTCTCAAAGATTGAGGTTTTTTAAAAGGAGCAAAAAATTGTCATTTTTCACCTCGTGAGTCGGGCTCCGGCACTTGGGACTATATTATCCGGCATACCTAGCCCTTAAAAGTAGTTTTCTGGTGGCAGTGGAGGATTAGGACGTGGCAAACTGGCACTGCGATGCAGCGCAGCGCCCGCAAATAGCGCCTGACGAGCCGGGGCACAGTGGGGCCAAATCGGAAAAACTGGGACATAATTCTGTAGTGCCCGGATTGGCTCAAAAATTCATATCCGGGGGTTTTCCGGTATGGACAACCCATTTCCGGTGTCCACACTGGTAAAACTAAGGCGTAGTTGTACGCCTTTTTCAAGCGTACAACTACGCTTGAAGACCTTACGCCCTTCTTGAAGCATACAACTACGCTTCAAGAAAATTCCCCCATGCATTTAGATAGGAGGAAAAGAGCGCATGGGCTCTTGTACGCTTCAAGAAGGGCGTACGGACGGTACGCTTCATAAAAGGGGTACAACTACGCCTTAGTTTTACCAGTGCAGTTGCACCTCCAGGGTCATCCTGGGGGCGTCGTCGGGGACCTAGGGGGGTCGCCGACGACGCCCCTCA
The DNA here is from genome assembly GCA_033675135.1 of Frankliniella intonsa. Taxonomy (NCBI): domain Eukaryota; kingdom Metazoa; phylum Arthropoda; class Insecta; order Thysanoptera; family Thripidae; genus Frankliniella; species Frankliniella intonsa. Next base: position 240,896 of record CM066246.1, on the reverse strand, counting down.
CCGAAACTCGTGCAAGGGGTTTTTCGAGGGTGCTAAATTCATCCCCGGTGTCCGTTTGCCCCTCCAGGGTCATCCTGGGGACGTCGTCGGGGACCTAGGGGGGTCGCCGACGACGCCCCTCACCAAAACTCGTGCTAGGGGTTTGTCGAGGGTGCTGAATTCATCCCCGGTGTCCGTTTGCCCATCCAGTGTCATCCTGGGGACGTCGTCGGGGACCTAGGGGGGTCGCCGACGACGCCCCTCACCAAGACTCGTGCTAGGGGTTTGTCGAGGGTGCTGAATTCATCCCCGGTGTCCGTTTGCACCTCCAGGGTCATCCGGGAGGCGTTTTGGTGAGGGGCGTCGTCGGCGACCCCCCTAGGTCCCCAACGACGTCCCCAGGATGACCCTGGAGGGGCAAACGGACACCGGGGATGAATTTAGCACCCTCGAAAAACCCCTTGCACGAGTTTCGGTGAGGGGCGTCGTCGGCGACCCCCCTAGGTCCCCGACGACGCCCCCAGGATGACCCTGGAGGTGCAACTGGACACCGGAAATGGGTTGTCCATACCGGAAAACCCCCGGATATGAATTTTTGAGCCAATCCGGGCACCACAGAATTATGTCCCAGTTTTTCCGATTTTGCCCCACTGTGCCCCGGCTCGTCAGGCGCTATTTGCGGGCGCTGCGCTGCATCGCAGTGCCAGTTTGCCACGTCCTAATCCTCCACTGCCACCAGAAAACTACTTTTAAGGGCTAGGTATGCCGGATAATATAGTCCCAAGTGCCGGAGCCCGACTCACGAGGTGAAAAATGACAATTTTTTGCTCCTTTTAAAAAACCTCAATCTTTGAGACGCTGTAGTTTCCAAACGGTTTGACCTAAAAATATGGGTGATTTTGGAGAAGATTCATTGGCTTTTTCTCTACAAAATTGCATAATCGGATGGTCGAAAATGTGAATTTTTGACCGTTTCCCCAAGATTTGGGTATTTTTCGACATTTTTCACAGTTTGGGGCCGATATCTCCGGAGGAAATGGTCGTAGGTCGAATCCGTGGCCATATTCCTGTTCCCTGGTCAATTTGACCCTGGGAACCCAATGGACAACTACCTACTACCTAAAACCTTCGAATAGTCGAAAAAGTTCCAAATTTTGGCCAAAACAGGCAAAATTGTAAAAATATTTTTTTTCTCAGCCAATAAATTTTTTGAAGGCCTAATATTTTAGCCGTGTTCTCCCACCTATAGGGCCATCCTAAGAAAAAAATTTCATGAAAATCGGAGAGGGTCATGGGTTGTCGTTGTCCTTCTTATTTGGACCGGCTCAGTCTATCAGGCTCTAAAATATAGCCTTGTGTCTACCGCGTATAGGAAGATAGCCACTTGTTCGTAGGGAGCGTTGATGTACCGCTTACATTTAAAAATGTTGTCTGAAAATTGTCGTTGTGTACAGATGAGTACGTCTTGAGGTGTACACATGAGTACAGGAGTGATTAACTCTTCGCTTCTTACCCTGCTTTTCGTATACAGTGGCTCCGTACTCGGTAGCCGGAAAAGAAATTAGTGGTGCGGTGATTTCCATAGTTTCACCGTGGTTATTTTTTCCAGTGCACGCGGAGATACACGTCTACCGGTTGGCAACCCACAAAATGCCTATCTGACTCTACGACCGCACCTGTAACTCACCTTTGAATACCATGTCGAGGTAGGTGATCTCCTGTGTCGTCTCGTAGGTCAGATCCCCGCCGTCACGCTCACGAGCCTCACGCAGCGCTTGGCGCAGCTTGTCCTGCACCTCTGGGTAACGCGCCAGCATCCACAGCATGAACATGGCCGTGGCGCCCGAGGTCTCGGAGCCGGCCACCTGCATGGACAAGACCTGCGCCTCGAACAACTGCACCGAAACTGCGGACAGAGGAAAAGAAGGGCGCCATCAGGGTAGGTCCCCATCGGAGTCATCCGGTAAGCAGCTCCTCTCGAGGGGTGGTAAACTACTCAGGTTCCGTACGAGGTAGTACATATTACCAGTAACATGAGAAAAATATGGTAATACTACACTGTCAAAACAAGTGTGCAACTGTTCAACACATGTAAGTGTTGAACGCCCAGTCTAACACGTTCGAGTGCGCAACTTGACAATTGTGCAATTATAAGTATCAAACTTGCCACTTGTACCTTAGGGTGGTCCACTTTAAAGGTCGAGGTAAAAAGTTGTGAAAGTTCGGGTCTCAGATGATAGATTTTATCAAGAAAAAATGATTTGACTTTGTCCGAGTTCCGTACGACGAAGGGCGGCTGAGCGCAGGGCACTTTTCGGTTGGGCCCTGCGGCGCGTCCGAAGCGGACCCTCAACTTGTACCCCTGGCTCTGCGCGCCCCGCGTGGCAGGCGGTCGCAGCTAACTGCTGAGGTGAATCCCTAGGGACCCTACATTCGACCCGACCACGTGAATCTAAGATCGGCGCACCTACGTCGCCTCCAAGGGCCTTAGTGTCCCGAAACACACTATTTGCTTTTGACGGAAAAGTGTCCAATATAAGAGGGGTAGATAAAGATACCATTGGGTCCGCCAGACCATGCCTTTCCAACGCCGCACCGCATGCCAATAACACTCATCCGGTTTGGGCGTTAATGGAGAAAACGCTCGTTTCGTACGTATCCGCCTGCTAAATAGGCAGCCAAAATGCACGCGTGTATAGCTCTTGTTGTAAGTGTTGAACAGTTGCACACTTACTTTGACAGTGTACGTAGGCGCACAGGTGGCACGTGTCGGGCTCAGATAAGAGTGCGCCTACCTATTACAATTTAAAAGATGTGAATGATAGTTGTTTTTTACTTTATGTTGGCAAGCTAGCCGGGTTGAATTCCCATCCCAATTCGCTTGACTCAGCCCAGACGTCCACCCTGCAGTGAAATGAAGGCTGAGCTATTTAGAGTTTTGTTTTTAAATAGATTTAGAATTAGCTCAGTTAATATGGAACAATAGTAACGAAGTAATACAAGGTAATATCAAAGTAATATAATGATAATATGGATCAATAGTAACGAACGAATACAAGGTAATATCATGGTAATATAGTAGAAACACGGAACAAAAGCAACGAAAGAATACAAAGGAGGTTTTATATGATGGTATTTGATAATGCACTAATAAATGATAATACAGTAATATATGATAATATGAGGTAATATAATGGTAATATAAGCCCAAGTTCGGAGTTATATACGAGTTGAACACTCGGCTTCTTTCCATAATCTCACCTCCACTTTTCTTAAGCGACAGCAGGTTGTCGAAAATGTCACGGTTGGCGAGCGGCGTGCGCTCACGGATCGCACTGGACTCGCGGAGCAGGTTTCGGATCACGGTCGTGCGCCACTCCTTGATCATGGACACGCCGAGCGCACGGTAGGCGAAGTCCGAGAACAGAAGCATGAGCGAGGACAGGGCTTCCAGCGGCCCGAAGCGGAAAGCGTCAGCGACGGCATTCAGGAAGTGCGAGCGGTCCGTCTCGAGGAGGGAGTTGGACTCGATGCCGAACGCGCAAATCGCAATCACGTCGATGCCGTACAGCGAGCACAACGTGTTGGCCGCGACGACGTCGTCTGAACAAGCCGCAATGTCAATAGGTTGTCTGCAGTCGTGGGAGGCGCGGTGCGACAGCCGAGGGGGTATTTTTTAGACAGTCCCCAGTAGGACTGGCTTTACCAGCAGGTAAAAGTTAAAGCCAGCCAGCCAGTCCAGTTAAAGCCAGCCAGTCAGTCCAGCCCAGCCAAAATATTCCTAGGGGAGCCCGTGGTGTTCCCGTTTTCTGTCTGAAACAGAGGGCATGCCGCCCTCTGTCTGAAACAGAGGGCATGCCGCCATGTAAACATTTTGCCGTTTTACGACCCATAACCCCAAACACTAGTCGGCCGCTGTAGGCCCCTACGCCCCCACTCCCCGCGCCACGCCGCGACGCCGCGACGCGCCACGCTACGCTATCTCGTAATGATTCGCAGTTTTTGTCAGTAAACGTTAAAAGTTAAAACGTTAAAATTTGAAAAGTTAAAAGTTGAATGGTAAAAAAGTTAAAAGCTGGAAAGTTGGAGTGTTGAAAGTTGATAAGCTAAAAGCTGAAAGTTAAAGAGCTAAAAGTTGATAAGTTCTGACAGTAAAAGTTAACGCGAAAAAAGGTTAAAGTTCTGAGTTTGAAGTAGGAAGTTCAAAGTTTGAGACAAAACGTACTAAGTAAAAGTCATCTGCTTTCACGTTAGCGTTAGCCAGTTAAAGTTGTCAAAGCAAATGTTGTCCAGCGTTAAGCGTAGGAAAGTTGAAGTTTTTTGTGTTTGCTATTGGAGCTGGACTGTCTGTCTAGTGGCCGGTAGGCCAGTTTTTTCCGGATTTTCGTGTACAACGAAATGTGCGTAGGTGGGTCCCGAAATCCCATGAGGTTTCCATGAGCCATGGGACATCATGGAATGTCGTGGAACGCACCATCCTCTACGGAAAGACAGTTTCCATGTATATATTGCCGTTTTTCGATGGGAGTTTGGTCCCAAAGAAAAACGAGTTTCATTGGAGGTTGGTCCTATGGAAAATTAAATTCCATAGGGAGTCCATGGGAAATTGTGTTCCATTGGGGGTCGCTCCCGTGGAAAATTGAATTCCGTTGGGGGTGTTCCATGGAAAATTGAGTTCCAGTGGGGGCTAGTTTAATGGTAAAAAGAGTTCCATTGGGGGCATGATGAGTCCAATGCGAGATGTGTTCCATGAGGTTCCTTACAGATGTGCTTTTCCATGACGTACGGAAAATGAGTCCCCTGAGCTGTATCGGGTGTTTCTTTGAATGCGTAACAGTGTTGCACGATTGGATACCCTCAAGCGCTGTAGCGCTGCATGGCGCTTGAGGGCGAAACTCGCAGGCAAACCCGCAACTCTCCTGCGCATTATTCAAAGAAACACACAACTGTGAAATCCGTGATCCACGACACCGTGTTGCCTCCAATCGTTGGGCTAAGAGTCACTCGTGCTACACGGAGAACGGGTGTAAAAGTCTAGTTTTTTTATGCCGCTTGTAAGTCTATGGGATCCTATCACCAATGTCCCGTAGAATACCTGGTAGATCCGATAACATCACAGTAAAAATTTCAAAAAAGGTGAAAAACGTCTGTCAGCTAGGCAACACGAAGACAGACGTGTCATCCGGGAATTCCATCTTCGGTGACCACAGGCGCAAATGCCTATGCTTCTAAATTTCTACGGCGATGGCTTTTGATCTATCAGGCATGCTATGAGTCATTGGTAAAGGCATCCCATAGCTTTACTAACGCCATAAAAAAGAACTTGAACTTTACACCCGTTCTTCGTGTAGCTCTAGTGACACTCAGCCGAGGGGGACTCAACTCGGTCCTGCAGAGTACACCGTATTGCCAAGATTGCCAGATTGCCTGCGTATTTTTTGCATTTTCCGTGAGAAGACCCCTGTATGTAGGCAATACGTCCGGCTTTGCACCGATTATTGTGAAGATTGCCGAAGATTGTAAATGGATTGCCAGAGTGGGTGTACACCGGATTGCCCAAGTGGAGGCCCCCTCGCACTCAGCCGGTCACTAATGCCCCTGGGAGCAACATGGTCCCGCGGATAACGGATTTCACTGGTGGGGCTTGTAAAGGAGGCCCCAGGCTTGAACCTCGGCAACTCAATAGAACCTGTCTTGCGCACAATGCAAGCCCAAAACCATGGCAGAGCACGTTTTCTACCGTGCGAGGTTGGACCGAAAAGGGCTTTGAGAGAGCACTAAACGTTGTCCGATCGAGCCGCTACTTCGCACAGGCCCATTCCTACGTGAGATCTGTTCTTAAACACCCGAACCTCAAAATATTACTTTTTCTAGTGGTGCGGTCTAATGGCCATTCCCATGGAGGATGTATTTCCATGATGCCCCTTTCCCTGAAGGATGTATTTCTAGGATGACCCTTTCCTTGGAGGATGTATTTCCATGATGGACATTCCCATGGAGTTTCCTTGATGGCCATTTCCATAGAGGATCTATTTCCATTGTGGCCATTACCATGGGAGTGCATTTCCCTAGTGGCTATTCCCATAGAGGATGTATTTCCATAATGACCAATCCCGTGGAGGGGCAGTTTCCATTGGTTTCCATGGTGATTTTCCGTTGGACAGACGAGGGATAAACCAATGCCCATGGAAACAGGTGCGTCGCTCATAGAAATAGGCAACGTTGCCATCAAACGAGACTCATGGAGTTCCACGTCACTCATGGGATTCTTGGACTGGGGTTATTACTTTAATAATCCGCGCATACTACGTGTTATTACGGGGTAGTTACGTCTCCTTACGCGTTATTACGCTCGTATTACGCGTCAATTGCGCGTATTTTAAGCTGTTTATCTCGCGTTATTACGTATTATTACTCACCAGTCTGTTTACGTCTTAGTACGCATCAGGCTGAACAACGAATTATTACGAATTATTACCCCCTCGTCGACAGCGCACAGTGGTCCAGAGGTAGGAAATAAATCAAAAAAGCGATTTTTTTTTTCGATACCAACCACAGAGTTTCTGAGTAGTGAAAGGGTCAGTGCATTACGCCCTGACGCTCTTTTGCGTTAATTCATAATAATTAAGTCAAAAACTGCCAATAAAAGTAGCATTTTTGTACCCCTGGATTCGGTGCCAGCAAAGTCTTGAAATTATGTCACGTTTAAAGCCTTGTTTTGAGTTATGCGACGTGCTTTTATTGACAAAACGTGTTGACTGATCGAAAGAACACACTTTCCTCTTTCTGTAAGAGTCGGAAATTTTTCAATCGGTCCAACCATCTTATTTTTATGCACTTTGAAAGGCTTGCGTGCAATAACATAGGGAAATGTGAAAATGATTATTTTCAATTTGAGTTTTAAAAAATCGCCTGAAACCGCCTGATGAGTTTACACTCTTATTTGGTTGTAAAGGCAGAGTAGTTTACGGGGCCGTAAGCATTTTATCCTCTAGCTTCCTCTTTCGTCGTACAGACGGTCTCCAAGTTATGCGATTTCGTAGTCGGACGAGCCCAGTCCAGAATCGCCAAAAGCGGGAAGTAAATCGTAAAATGAACAGGGCACGTCGCACCTTGAAACCAACGTCATTTCTAGGGTTTTCAATGGTGCTCTTTCCATTTCTGACAAAATTTTTAAGATGCAAGGGGCGGAACCAGTCCAAAAAAGGGGGGTAAATTTAAAAATTTGCTCCAATTTCACGGAAATTTGTACTGAGGGGTTTTTAAGAGTGCCCTTTTCATTTCTGATGGAATTTTTAAAATTCAAGGGGCGGAACTAGTCCAAAAAAGGGGGGGTAAAGTTAAAAATTTGCTCAAATTTCACGAAAATTTATATTGAGGGGTTTTTAAGGGTGCTCTTTTCATTTTTGACGGAATTTTTAAAATGCAAGGGGCGGAACCAGTCTAAAAAAGGTGGTAAAGTTAAAATTTGCTCAAATTTTACGAAAATTTGCATTTTAAAAATTCCGTCAGAAATGAAAAGAGCACTCTTGAAAACCCCTCAGTATAAATTTTCGTGAAATTTGAGCAAAGTTTTAACTTTACCCCCCCTTTTTGGACTGGTTCCGCCCCTTGAATTTTAAAAATTCCATCAGAAATGAAAAAGGCACTCTTGAAAACCCCTCAACACAAATTTTCGTGAAATTTGAGCAAATTTTTAACTTTACCCCCCTTTTTTGGACTGGTTCCGTCCCTTGCATCCTAGAAATTTTGTCAGAAACGAAAAGAGCACCCTTAAAAACCTCCTAGATGAAGTTGGTTTCAAGGTGCGACGTGACCTGTTCATTTCACGATTTATTTCCCGTTTTTGGCGATTCTGGACCACTGTGCAGCGGCAGATGTCCTCACAGGCACTTACACTTGTCCTTCTTCAGCTCGATGGCCTGCAGGAACTTCTCGCCGACAGCCTTCACCTGGGGGTACATGGACTTGAGGCGACCACTGCTAAAGGCAGGTGTCATTTTGACTCGCATTGATTTCCATTCTTCACCGCCCAAGGCGAACAGGAAGTTGCTGAATTGCGGGTCAATGTGCGGGTCCGGGCTCAGCTTGTGGCTGTTGAAGATGTTGAAGTCCTGCGGGACAGGAGCAGGAACAGAGATGCGCGTTTAGGTGTGTCAACTGCGACAAAAAAAAAACTACGGTGAATCCTGTTAATTTAGGTTCCAGCCTTAACTGTAGTTTCAGGTACAGGATTCACTTGCTTCTTAGAAGATGATACCTTCAATACCCTTAATAATTTAAAATAAAAATAAAAGGTGGAGCAGATTTTGCCTCGCGTGCACATCTCTGCTAAATGAAGACAAAATTTCGAACAAGACACGAGATTTATATTGAATAACCTGCTTTCATTATCAGTTCTGAATTGAGATTTTTTTCTTAAAGAACAACCCAAAAACTGAAGGGGTGTTGCACATAAAATTTGCCATTTTCAGATTACTTGCTTTTCCTGCAGCCTGGGGAATAGTCCACCAAATGCCGAAATCCGATTTCTCAAATTCACATTTTTACAGCCGTGAGAGAACATGTCTTCAGGGAGGTCCTTCGTGCTGTGGCCTGAACGGATAAAGGTATCTCTTGAAAACTTCGGTTGCCTGTTCCCGGGTTTAAACAAGCCTGGTGCTTGCCTCGAAGTGCACATACGATACCTCACTGTAGAAACCGCTTGTTTTTTCAAGCCGTTCTGAAAACCGCTTATCTTTCCAAGCCGTTCCAAAACCCGCTTATCTTTCCGAGCCCCCCCGAAAACCGCTTATTCTCTATAGAATTTCTATAGAGAATAAGCGGTTTTCCGGGGGGCTCGGAAAGATAAGCGGTTTTCTGAACGGCTTGGAAAGATAAGCGGTTTTCAGAACGGCTCGAAAAAACAAGCGGTTTCCACTGTAAGGTATCGAATTAGATACCTGAATAGATCACAGGGACAAGTTCACAGTTGAAGGTCAATATCATATCATATGTACAACTGTACTTTTTTTCTAGGAAAATATATATATTTTTTTTTTTTTTTTGAAAAATTCATGATTTTTTTAGTGAAACGTTTTGAGTATAATTTCTAACTCAAATGAGATATCAATAAAATCCTGTGTATTTTTGTAGACACGGTCTGTTGGAATCTAATGTAGCCAAACGGCAGCTCTCTCGGACTTTTCATATCAGAAAAAACTTGCGCGCCGCACGAATATTGGACTTCGGAGAAAAGAAGGTTAAACCGTTTGACCTTCAACAGTGCACTTGTCCCTGTGATCTAATCAGGTATCTAATGTGCCATCCGAGGCAAGCATCATGCCTGGTTGAAACCCGGCAACAGGCATCTGAAGTTTTCAAGAGATACCTCTATCCGTTCAGGCCACAGCACGAAAGATCTCCCTGAGGACATGTTCTCTCACGGCTGTAAAAATGTGAGTTTAAGAAATCGGATTTCGGCATTTGAAAGATTATTCCTCAGGCTGCAAGAAAAGCAAAAAATCTAAAAATGGCAAATTTTGGGTGCAACACCCCTTAAATTGTTGAAGGCCAATAACTTGTTTACTTCGAGGCGAAATCCATGACAAATGTAGACATTTATTTATTCGTCTCGTCGAAACGAATCTATTTCCTTAATTGGTTTTCCATTTCAACAGTTTTACTTTGGGGGCACGGGCCGTCTGTAAAAAAGTACAGTGAATCCTGTTCATTAAACTGCAGGCTTTATAAAAATTAAAGGGATTCACTCTAATTGTTTTTACGGTGTCACGGGTATAACCAGACACTCCTGCGCCATTTATATTTTTGTTTAATTCACGTACGTTTGTGTGCATGCGTAACTGAAAGACGTTTTTTCTATAACAATGTACGAATTTTAATGTCATATTATGGAGAACTTTGCGTAATTAAACTACATTTGATTGCTATGGACTACTCGTGCTCGATCCATGGTATTTATAATGGGAACCGTGCACAGATGATCATTTTAAAACAAAATCCATCTTAATTTTAAGAACACGAGTTATGAAGCAATTTACAAAACAAATTTGGTCTTAAATTCAAAAACAAATATTTTCTGAGAACTTAGAACGTGTTTTAAATATTAAGAAGTTGTTATCAAACGACATAAATTCCTTTCTCTTCCAGCCTAACGCATAAATCTGGAAAATATTTAGTTCTTCACCATACGGATAGATCTCCAAACCCGATTTTTTAAAACTTTTTACACATTATTCTATCTTACCCTGGGTGGGTTCGAACCTCGAACCTTTCAGTAGGCAACCTTACGCCTTAGACCGCACGGCTGTCAAGACATGCCTGGGAAGGGAACGCACGCACCTGACCTCATGCGCCGCTCGTTCCAGGGGCTTTTTCATAGTATAAGTGTTTGGCGGGGACGGAAAATGTGTCTTATCTTGTTTTTTGACATGTGTGACTACATTATTATGCCCGTCTAAATTCGATATTGTTCACCCAATACCATACTGAACACCGAAATTCTATGTTCAATGGTCAAAAAATGTATGACTTTTAAGAACTGTTCTCAATGCTTGTATTAAAAGCAAGAATGGTTGTGACTTTTCAAAACAATTTTGTCAATACAAAGTCAATTTTTTAGATTTTATAAACTTGTTATGAAATTTCATGACCTTCATTACAATTGCGAAGTTTTATTAGAATTTTAATAACCTGGTTCGCAAAGTTAAGAAAACTTCTTAAATATCATAAACTGTTATTACGTTTAAGAACTAGTTGAAATGTTATTAAATGTGAGATATATTTAGCTCTTAAACTTCATAATATTTTTTACACTGATGGTGACAACATAGTCACCCGAGGTCGTCGCTGGTTAACCACTTTTTACGTAAGCAACCGTTGTACAAAACGTCGTACACTGAAAACTGCGTGGCGTCTTTTGAGGCCAAGGTTGGCGTTCTTCTCTGAACGCCAAATGTTGGTGTCAAAAGACGCCAAATTTTGGCGTTCAAAGACGCCAAATACTGGCGTCCTCTAGGAGAACACCAAAATTTGGCGTCCTCAGGACGTATTTGGCGTCATAGAACGCCAAGATTTGGCGTCTTAAGACACCAAGATTTTGGCGTCTTAAGACGCCAAGATCTTGGCGTCTTTAGACGTTAACTAATTTTCAGTGTACGCAGCTGCACAAAAGGTAAATAAGAAAAAAGTACAGACCCTGCCAGTGACGCGGTTCCGTTCAGCTCACGCGGGAAAGATACCTTGACGGCGATGCTCTTGATAGCCTCCACGTCCTTGACCAGGACCACGGGGCTCGGCCCCGCGTACAAGCCCACGTACGGCTGGCCGGGGAACTTCTTGTAGATGCGGTCGAGGCCACGGAACAGAGGCTCGCGCTGCAGCAGGACGAAGGGGAGGTTGCCGAACAGCGGCAGCGGCCAGGAGACGTGCGGGAGGCCCTTGAGCTTCCAGGTGAGGAAGCGCCAGCAGGACAGCACGGCCAGCACCAGCACCAGCGCTAGCACGCAGCCCAGCAGCGCCAACACCACGGCCATGGCGATTTCTGAACCACACGGAATTAGGAAACATTCAGCTACACACAAAATTGTTATGATGCATTCTAATATGCAGCTATAGATATATCCCAGTATGCTATAGTACACTGTAATCAAAACACTTAAAAAAAATACGATTTCACGAAATCCTGGTAGGCACGAAGTTCATTAATGTTCCGCTTTCATAAGAATTTTAGGTGGGTCTATGTAGAATTTGAGCTAAAAATTAAAAGTTTTTTGGTAGTAATTGAACTTTTTATCTCAGTGTACAGGTCATTAGTGCAGCTCACATGCTCAATCTGAGCTCCCTAGCTCAAACGGTTTAGAAGACCAGTAAAGAAATGTCCGATCAACATGATTTTTGAACTGTAGTCTCGTTGTGCAATGATTTAATTAATATATAATGATGTTGATACAATGAAAATTCTTTAAAACAAAGAAAACTCTTTCTTACTTTGAAGAATTTCGATTGATTTAAAGTCAAATTTGCATGGGTCCAGTTTTAAGTCCAAATTGCTTTGAAGTAAAGGAGCCTTTTTCTGGGTGTGCAGGAGGTCGCGTCATGTGGTGTGACCGTAGTTTAGGTCACGTTTGTGATGCGACCTCCCATGTGTAATTTTGTATATCATGGAGCTGGCGTCGCATCACATGGTATGACGTAAATTTAGGTTGCATTACGTGATGCGACCCAAACTGGTCACACTACACTTTGCTGTGCATAAGCTTTTAAGCAAACATAACTATGCATAATTTTTACTGCTGGGGTTCTCCATATGGGAAAGTTTTCATAGACAAACCCTGCCTACTAGGCAACATGCCTACACCCATGTAATGCAGCTTGCCTAGTACGCAGGGTTTGTGTAGGAAAACTTTCCCATATGGAGAACCCTATTTACTGCATACTATGCTACACTCTATCTGTAGTTATGCATAAAATTTTGTTTAAAACTATGTTCGTTTAAAATCGTACATAACGATGCACAAAATATGCTTAAGGGCTTAGCATTCAATTAACGTGACGCACATCACGTTTGTTTTTCCAGTAAACCTGTAAGTTTATAGGAATTAAGCGTCTCGCGCAATCACGGCAAAAACAGTTTCTTGTATTTCAAGACATGGTCTTCGGATGCCATTGGCGTTTTCCATAAGATCCAAGATCGGATCTTGAAATACGTGGGCAAGTTTTTAATTTCAAGCCACTGGCCACCGGCAACGGCAGTATTTGTACTAAATTCCTATTATGGGATTTTAATCGAGCGGCCAACCATGTTCGGTTGTAGTGTTCGAGTGTCGTTTAAAGATTGTGCGGCAATCGGAATGGCGTCATCCTACTCGATACCTCAGTTCGACAAAGACCTAGTCCACGGAGGAGCTACGACAAAGACGCAGTTGGGGCGAGCGCTTGGAGAACAGCTCAGTTGGAGCGCAAGCTTGAACAACCACTCAGTCGGAGCGAGCGCGTGGAGAACAGCTCACTCTTAGTGTTATTCATATGGGGACTAAGCTGTTCTCCACGCGCTCGCTCCGACTGAGTGGTTGTTCAAGCTTGCGCTCCAACTGAGCTGTTCTCCAAGCGCTCGCCCCAACTGAGTCGTTGTCGTAGCTCCTCCGTGGACTAGGTCTTTGTTGAAGTGAGGTATCGTACTTAGATTGCTATAGAAACGGACTGTCAATAGGTTTCACGAACTGCCTCATTAACGAATGTTATCGACACTTGCAAGTCACCCTGTATAATTTTGGAATCGGAGGGCTGACTTTCTGTTGCTTGTTGTTGGCGGGTCGTCGCTTTCACGGCCTACAGTATCATTCTCTTGAGCCATATCGCAGAGAAAGTTAGATAAGGAGGGAGGAGGAAAATCATACCCGAGGGGGGCTGACTCCCCTCAGCCGTGTATGGAGTACTATTAATGGCTATTATAGGTGTATTATGGATATTATAGGTCTATTATAGGTGCGATACAGATACCACATGCAGCACGATAAACCATTAAAACAAGAAAGTACTTTTAAATTTGACAAGAGCTATTTCGTTTTTCAATCAAGAGTCGAGAAAACTCTTGGAAAATTGACATTCAGAATCGCACAGACAAACGACCCTTATTGCAATGTTTTTCCAGAAAGTGATATTGACCCATCCGTGGCACACACGCCTTACCTTAGGAGAAAAGTGAAAGATAGCGCAGACCATTGGGCAGAGTTTTCGAGCGCATTTTAGGGAAAATGCTTTGCGCTGTTATTCAAACACACTTGTACACTGGTAAAACAAATGTTTAAGTTTTATACATCATGGTGTTTAAGTTCCACTTCTTTACATCAAATGGTGTAAAGTGTCAACTATACATCACTACATATTTAACAACTATGCACTTCGTAGATGTTTAGATGTTAAACGTTTCGTGATGTTTAGAAGTATGCATTTGGACGAGGCTTTCCATGTCAAAGCATAGGGATGCGACGACATCCCAAGTGTTTAGTCATACACTTGCTAAATGTTTAAGAACTATACACCAACTAATGTTTAGTTAGAACTGTGCATGACATAGTGTTTAAGTATTATGCATTAGGAGCTATGCATCAAGTGGTGTATAGAACTAAACATTTGTTTTACCAGTGTACAGCTCATCTATTGGTAAAAATAGTTAGAAGGTAGAAAGGAGTTTTGCGATATTATGAATTATAGGTATTATATGTACCACAGGTGTATTATGGGCCCGTGTACGGAGTATTATAAGCGTCAGCCCCCCTTGAAACTTTGGCATATTTATTTATTCTAATATTCTAAATTCTGTCAGATCAGAACAACCATCTGAAAATAAAATATCTCAATGGTCAGACTTCCATTTCGGTGTAAATTAACAAACAAAAATTAGATGAGGCGTGCAACTAAATTTGTTGCGGAAGGCCTGTTTTAAAGATAGTCCCTTTTTTTTTTTTATCAAAAAGTGTTTGTTTTAAAGGAACCGGTGTACCTTTTGACAAGCAAAATCGGGGGGAAAAAATTCTCTGTTTATGACCAACAACACTGGAAAAACAAACGTTGACCATTTATGGTCACACCACGTAATGCAAACTAAACTTACGTCACACCATGTGATGCAAACTCCAGAGTAGGTCGCATCACACACGTGACCAAAACTACGGTCACGCCACATGATGGGATCTGTCCAGGGGTCACACTTGCAAGTGTGACGCACGCAACGTTTGTTTTAGGGCTCTTATTTGTACCCGGGTACCCGGGTTACCCGGGTACCCGCCCGCCCGGGTAATACCAGGTAATCGGGTTTTACCCGGTTCCACGGGTTTTACCCGGGTAACCGGGTAACCGGTTCCGCGGTTCTGACCCGCTGCCCCGGGCCCGCGGTTCCGCGGTTTTACCCGGACGACCCGGGTCCCGAATGTCTTTGCGCGCCCTGTTCGAACGACGGCGGCGAGCTGCGCAGCGTCTCGGCGGTTCCGGACGCAGCCTTCCCTCGCCGTTCGGACGAGGCGGGCCTGGGCGGGACTGGGTGCGCTCTCGCTCACCTGCATCTGCACCGGGCGAGAAGCGCTCGCAGGCTGGTCAATCACATCTCGAAGTTTTGTGATATACGAAGCTAGCTCGGGCGGCCCGCTGCCCACCGTGTCATTCGATGACAAGAGCGACTTTGCGACCGGGTCGAGGCGTGTGTGCGTGTGTTGTGTGTGTGATGTCTGATACGCGCTGGAAGAGCTGGGTGTGGAATCATTTCCAAAGGCCCGCAGAAGACGATCCGGATCATGCAAGGTGCAAAGTGTGTAACAAGAAGCTTGTGTATAAAATGTCTCCGTCTGCGCTAGCCAAGCATTTGCGCAGTGTGCATAAAATTCAAGAATCGACTGGAGCCGAAACTGACAACAGGTGAGTGCAATGTGAATCTTTCCAGTGACCAAGTAGGACGGTGCTGTTTTTGTTGTGCTGGATAGCTGACCGGTGCACTCGTTACAGGGAGGAGGAGGTGGATATGCCAGACGACGCGGCGCCCGGCACTAGCCGCGGCCGTCGGCGTGCTTTGGGTGATGGTGATGGCCAGGGTGGCGAGCAGGATGGCGAACACGGCGCCCTCACGCCCAAGCGCCCTCGTGTCGCCGTGCGTCCATGCACCCAGGAGCGGCAGGAGGTGGTCAGCCAGGCCATTGCGGTGCTGATCGCGGCATGCCAGCTGCCCATCTCAATTGTGGACACGCCGGGCTTCACCACGTTCATGCAGGTGAGTACCCAACACCAGTGCCCCCCCCCCCCCCCCCCGCATGTTTACATACCGTGTGTTTTAGCAAAGACACGACATTCGAATGGGTTGCCTGCTCGGTTGCCTGCCACCCAGGCGGATGCGCTCCCGTGCCAGGCGGCTGCAGCGCTCGGCGACGACGCCGGCGGCCGGGCGGGTGGAGGTGGTGGGTAGGTCCACGACTACCCTCGCTAGTCCGCGCCTACCTCCGCGAGTCCGCAGCTACCCCCGCGACTGCCATCGTGAGTCTCGCGTCCCTCTTGCAAGTTATGCGGCAGCGAGCACTCTCACTCCACTTCCCCACCAGCTCCCCTCACCCGCCCGGCCGCCGGCGTTGCTGAGCGCTGCAGCCGCCTGACGCGGGAGCGGCTCCGCCTGGGCGGCAGGCAACCCATTCAAATGCCGGATTTGCTGAAACACCCGGTACACGTCATACGCTTGGGTCACATATGTCATCATACGCTTCCCCCCCCCCCCCGCTTCTTTCCGAACGACCGATTGATTGTTGTTATTTATCCACAGATCCTGGAGCCGGCATACAAGGTGCCCTGTGCAGAGACCATGCGAAAGGGGCTGCACGCCCTCTACAGCCAGGTCCGCGACGACGTGGGGGCGTCTATGAGGATGCTTGAGGCTGTGTCCCTCACCACCGACTGTTGGACCTCACGCGCCCTGGACTCCTACATGTCCCTCACGGCGCAGGCCATCACCAAGGCCTGGCGGCTGTGCCGGTTCACATTGTGCACTGAGAGCATGGAGGTCAGCCACTCGGGGGACAACTTGGCACTGGCGCTCATCGATATGTGCCACTCGTGGGACCTGGAGGGCCGGACGACGAGCATCACCCGGGACAACGCCAGCAACATGGTGAACGCCGTCGACCAGGTGGACTTCGTTGAGTTCAACGTGTCGTGCGCCGCCCACTCATTGCAGCTGTGTGTCAACGACGCCCTGAAGACCAACTCGACCTTCAAGGCCGCCTGCAAGAAGGCCAAGCGTGTGGTGGCGCACTTCCACCACTCGACGAAGGCCACCACGGCGCTCGAGAAGGCGCAGTCGGCGGCGGGCATGAGGGAGGCCAAGCTCGTGCAGTCCTGTGCAACGCGCTGGGACTCCACATACTTTATGTGCAAGAGCCTGGTGGAGTCTCGCGGCCCCGTGCGCGCCGTGCTGGGCGACCGGGCTGTGACCACGGCCAAACAATCCAAGGCGCTGCAGATGACAGCGGAGGAGTGGGGAGAGCTGGAGGCGATGCTGCCCGTCCTCAAGCCCCTGCAGGTCGCCACAACTGTCCTCTGCGCGGACGACAAGGTGACCATCTCGGCGGTAACCCATGATAACATCGCCACCCGGGAGAGACCCGGGAGGGACCCGGGACAGACCCGGGACAGACCCGGGAGAGACCCGGGAGAGACCCGGGAGGGACCCGGGAGGGACCCGGGAGGGACCCGGGTGGGGCCCGGGTGGGGCCCGGGTGGGACCCGGGAGGGACCCGAGGGGGGACCCGAGGGGGGCCACGGAGGAGTCTAGGTGCGGTCCTAAGTGGGGTACGGGGACCCCTGCTGAGGAGGCGGAGGGGCTAGGTGGGGTAGGGGTGGGCCTCGGTATGGCTACCAGGCGGCACGAGGCGGGGCCCAGTTTGGCTGTCCAGGGGCGCACTTAGCACCCCGACCCCGGCTGGAACTCCTACGAGGCGCGCGCCAGAATCGTTCTGAGGCAGACGGGTCAAGTCATGAGCGGGCCCCGGGAGGGGCCTGATTTAGGCTTTTTCGGCCCCACCCGGGGCCTACCCGGCCCTCGCTCCGGGTTGAACAGCAAAGGGGTACCCCTTCCCGTCCAGGGGTTAGGGGCTCATAATGGTTTTCGCTCGTAACCGTCCGACCTTGCCCAAAATTTGTACCAGGGGGTTTTGCGACTCGCTGAGTTCGAATCTGGCGGTGGCGAGACCATCCGGGCATCTATAAGGACGTTATCGTAGACCTCAGAGCACGCCGACGATGGCGGGCGTCAGCGTACTCGCTGGCCGCAGGCAGATGGTGCAAAGGGCTGCAGCCAGTGCGCCTGATCAGTAGGCAACCCATTTCGCTCTGCATACAGGACCCTCCGTACACTGTGAAATCAAGTGTTCAACTGTTCAACACTTGTAAGTGTGCAACTTCCAGTATAACAGGTGCATGTGCGCAACTTAGTATTTCTGCAATTGGAAGTGTCAAACTCGCCAGTCGTACACTTGTAAGTGTTTAACTCGACAGTTGTGCACTTGCAAGTGTTCAACAAGGATAGTGTTGCACGGGGCAGTTGAACACTTGCAAGTGCACAACTGTTGAGTTCAACACTGATAAGTGTACAACTGGCGAGTTAAACACGTGAAATTGCACAACTGCCGAGTTGCACACTTGTGCGTGTTAGGCTGGAAGTTGCACACATACAAGTGTTGAACAGTTGAACACTTGGTTTAACAGTGTACCCATGGACATGAGTTTTCGTTGAGGACGTCATCGGCGACCTGGTGAGGTCCCCGATGACGCCCTCAGGATGACCCGGGAGGTGAAAACGGACACCGGACATGGACTCAGCGCCTCTGCAAACCCCTGCAGGGGTTTTCAGGGGCGCTGAGTCCATCCCTGTTGGACGTCATCGGCGACCTGGTGAGGTCCCCGATGACACCCTCAGGATGACCCGGGAGGTCGATCCCCGCGGTCCGTTTGAACCTCGCGGGTGAAAACAGACACCGGATATAGACTCAGCGCCCCTGAAAACCCATGGACATGAGTTTTAGTTGAGGACGACGTCATCGGCGACCTGGTGAGGTCCCTGATGACGCCCTCAGGATGACCCGGGAGGTGCAAACGGACGCCGGGATCGGATTGGCCGACCTCGAAAAGTTCGATACATGAAATTTGGTGTCTTTCGGAGTTGTCTAGCGCCCCTGAAAACTCCCTGAGATGAATTTTCGTTGAGGACGTCGTCGGTGATCTGGTAAGGTCCTCGATGACACCCTCAGGATGATCCGCGAGGTGCAACAGGACAACAGGCATGGACTCAGCGCACCTGGAAATCCCTGCAGGAGTTTGCAGGGGCGCTAAGTCCATGTCCGGTGTCCGTTTTCACCCCCCGGGTCATCCTGAGGGCGTCATCGGGGACCTCACCAGGTCGCCGATGACGTCCTCAACGAAAACTCGGCGGCCATGGGGTACGGAGGGTCCTGTATGCAGAGCGAAATGGGTTGCCTACTGATCAGGCGCACTGGCTGCAGCCCTTTGCACCATCTTCGCCTGCGGCCAGCGAGTACGCTGACGCCCGCCATCGTCGGCGTGCTCTGAGGTCTACGATAACGTCCTTATAGATGCCCGGATGGTCTCGCCACCGCCAGATTCGAACTCAGCGAGTCGCAAAACCCCCTGGTACAAATTTTGGGCAAGGTCGGACGGTTACGAGCGAAAACCATTATGAGCCCCTAACCCTGGACGGGAAGGGGTACCCTTTGCTGTTCAACCCGGAGCGAGGGGTTGGGTAGGCCCCGGGTGGGGCCCGAGAAAGCCTAAATCAGGCCCCTCCCGGGGCCCGCTCATGACTTGACCCGTCTGCCTCAGAACGATTCTGGCGCGCGCGCCTCGTAGAGGTTCCAGCCGGGGTCGGGGTGCTAAGTGCGCCCCTGGACAGCCAAACTGGGCCCCGCCTGGTGCCGCCTGGTAGCCATACCGAGCCCCACCCTTACCCCACCCTAGCCCCTCCCGCCTCCTCAACTTGGGGGGTCCCCGTACCCCACTTAGGACCGCACCTAGACTCCTCCGTGGCCCCCCTCGGGTCCCCCCTCGGGTCCCTCCCGGGTCCCACCCGGGCCCCACCCGGGTCCCTCCCGGGTCCCTCCCGGGTCCCTCCCGGGTCTCTCCCGGGTCTCTCCCGGGTCTGTCCCGGGTCTGTCCCGGGTCCCTCCCGGGTCCCTCCCGGGTCTCTCCCGGGTGGCGATGTTATCATGGGAAGGCCCATCGTCCGCTCCCTTCTTGACGTGCACTTCAAAACGGACGACGCCGACGACGACCTAGACTTGGACCCCTGCGAGGAACGTGTGCGCGCCTTCAAGGTGGAGGTGAGCCGCGTCCTCAAGGAGCGCTTCCAGATGGATGCGTCGCCGGCGCGCCCCGTCATGGTCCAGCAGCTCGCCGCCCTCCTCGACCCACGGTACAAGAAGCTGGCGGCCGAGCCGTCTGTAGCCGAGGCGGACAAGGTGCGCGAGTTCCTCAAGTTGAAGTTGCAGGCAGAGGCAGCGGTGGCCAGGGACGTCAACCAGGACAATGCCGAGGAAGACCTGTCCAACTCGAGTGACGCCTTGGACTTCCTGTTCGGTGGGACGGCCGAGGCTGCGGGCCCAAGAACATGACAAGCGGAGTTCGACGGGTACCTATCGGAGCTTAAAATCGGCCACGGCTAGTGCCCGTTGTGCCCGGTGGAAAAACTCTACCCCAACCTCGCACGGCTGGCCCGCCGGTATCTAGCCGTACCTGCCACCTCAGCAAGCAGCGAGAGGGACTTCTCGGCAGCTGTTAACACAGTGCGCCCTAGCCGCGCTTCTCTTCTTCCCGAAAACGTGTCCGTACTAGTCTTCCTATACCAAAACAGGCGTAATTTACTGAAATTACTTGGCTTAAATTGAGTTTGTTTTCTATGTTCCTTAGGCAGTGAATCAGATTGTTACAGGATACTGTTGTTTTTTTGTAGTGTTCACTTTTGCCAGTAAGATACATTTTCTTTTCTGTCAGTTTTGAATTTATTTATAGTTGACCTATAAAAATATTTGTCACACTTTGAAGTTCTGCTAGGAATGTCTAGTCAGTTAGATTTATCAATTATTGTTGCATATGTTATTCTGTAAATTACATTTTTGGTATGTTTTGTGTAGTATTATAACTCTTTTGCATATTAGTAAATTTTGAATTTACCCAGGACGGACAATTGTCTTCATTTGTATTAAACAAATCTTACTCATAGGTATTTGAAAGGTATCCAGATACTATTTCCAAAAAAATACGATTTCGGGAAATCCTGGCAGGCACGAAGTTCATTAATGTTTTGGTTGGTTGCATAAGATACCTAGGTGGTTCTATGTAGAAATTGCGCTCAAAAATTTTTGAGTAAAGTAATTGATTTTTTTCATCTTAGTGTTCGATCAGCGTCATAAGAACAGGTCACATGCCAAATTTTAGCTTTTTATCTCTAACGGTTTAGAGGTTCATCACAGAAATGTCCGATCAACATAATTTTTGAACTGTAGGCTCGTTGTGCAATAATCATTAGAATAGTGCATTAACATTTTTATTCTACCATGTTCTTTCAAATTTTAAATTAAAAAGTACTGTGCATGACTAGAATCAACAGGTCCCCAGCCACGGGCCTCCTCCCCTGCGCGCCACGCGGTGGACGCGAGCCTTCGCAACAATACCCCGATCGGCTCGGCTCCGTGACAAGTCGAGCATTACCATAGAAACGGAGATTTTAACGTCAAATTTCTCAAAATTGGCCGCTAACTTTTGGATGGCATTGCAGCAGTGAACTCAGGAGATTTAGTTCTACCTCTCTGCCAAATCTTATCAAAATTGTTATACCTAAATTGCAGTTGGCAAGACTGCCGTTTTATTCTTCTTTTTATATTGTACTGTGTTTAAGCTAATGACCCGATTATTCGCCCTACCAGAGTTTACCTGTTAATGACCAGTGAATAAACTTATCACTCTGCCTCGCCACAAGCTACCGCTTACTTACTTGTATCAGCCCTCTACTCCCAGCATAAGTCAATAGGTTATGGGCCCAGCACGCTTCCACTGCGCCAGTAAAGATGACGATTTCTTCACTGAAGCAAGACTTGACCACTGAATTTGTGCGTGAACGACTTTTGAACTGTGCTATTAATGCAAATAATTCTCCTGATGCAGCCTTCCTTGCGGTAAAGAATTCTCAACCACCAGGGCAGATCAAGAAGAAAGTCACCTGCCACTTTTGCAAGAAACTTGGTCACATCCAGAAGGATTGCCGTGCTAGGCTGAGAGCACTGCAACAAAAGAAGAACGGTGCTCCGCCGCCTGCTAAAGGACCAGAGAAGGCAAACCATGTCACTGATGATCTGACAGAGGGGCGTAAGTCCACGAAGAAAAATTTTCCACAGAGAAGAAAAAACCAATAAAAATTTTGGGCTTTGAGGCTACAAGTTATATGAATATATTAATTTAGTCCCTATTCTACTACCTTTTGACTTATTTGTTAAGATTTTTCCCACTAGAAATATTAAGGGAGATAGCTGGACTTGCACCGTTAGGGACATGGCGCAAGTCCAAGTGTTTTCAGAAACCACGGCGCAAGTCCATCAGTTTCTGAACCAAAGGGCGCAAGTCCACGCAAGTCCATATGGTTTCTGGAAACATGGTGCAAGTCCACCGGGTTTCACAGAACATTGGACTTGCGCCCCTACGAACACTAAGACCATAAAAAATGGAAAGGCGTGAGGGTTTGACAATGATAGATTGAATTGGGTCCAGCATAGTCTCTGTATCGGTTACCTTTTGCCCTTGTGTGTTTGGGGTACGACTAATGGATTAATGCTAGGCACTACAGATCCACAGTCCTCATAGCGAGAGAATTTCTATACTTTTTTGTTATGATGTTGGAACTTTAATTTTTGACTCACCTCAACACAGCTGCAGCATGTACCCAAAAAAACTGGTTAGAAGAGGGCACAGTAGATTATGAGGGGTGACAGCAGCTTGACTGAACACTACTTGTGAAAATAAAGTGTATTATTGTGCATGCCTGTTGTCTGCAGAGGGAGACAGGTTAACCTCCACACCATTCTCTTCCTCTCAGTCGTTTGAAATTGTCCACACACCCTCGAGTATGTACATGATGACACCACCACTTCATCAAGTAGTTATCGACGTTCTTGTCGAGACGGGCAGTTCGAAGGTACTTGTAAGCTGTCATCCTGACAAACCGCAAAACCAAACCGAAAACAATCTTAAATTAAACACTGAACCGAAACAGCAATATTTTCTTCTGCTTCTGCTGGCCGCTGGCCTAGCGCCTTCCAGCAAATACTCCTTATCACTTACGAGTTAAAAAAAAAATAATAACAATAAAGAAAACAGTTTGACAAAAGTCGCAGAGGGCGGAGGGCTCTTCAAAACAACTACACTGAGCAGACGACACGGCTGGGCGAGAAGTGCCATAAAAACAAGCTGAGAGATGCATTTCCTAAATGAACTTTGGACTTTAATAAATGTGTTTGTGAATCTTAAAACCAGGAAATCTTTGTTTTTATTATCCATACGACCTACAAAAAAAATGTGATTTTGTTGACTCGTTATCATAGTTTGGTCTGTTTCAAAGAAATGGTTAGCTGCAGTATTTGCTGATTAACTCTCCTATATTCTTGCCTTATGTTCTTAATATGAAGCTGATTTTGGAATCCTAGAACAACCTATCTCAGCAAATGGAGGTGTTTACTTTATTTCTTTAAAAAAATATGGTGGGGTGTTGGTGTACGACGTGAATGTTTGTTCTAGATTCATGTGTATCTGTATTACTGTGTTGTAGCTTTGGGTCCCTTTTTTTTTTTTAGTTTATAGGAGCAATGCAACCCAAGATCCTGAAGCTCCATTACATTGGGCCATTCACTCAAAGTTCTCCAAGTGCAACAGCAAGGGTAATTGATGAGGACCATTTGTTTTGAAAGATCATTTCTCACAGCTTTTTGTAGGCTGCTTTGATCAATGAAGGCAAATGTATTGTAAGGAACAGAAGTGGTATCAGTAAAGATTCACATATAAAATCAAAATAAATTTGTATTAGGCTATAATTTCATAAAAATAATACTATGACTAGTGAGTAACAAATCAATAATGGTAGAACATTTCTGAATTTAGTAAAATTAATTGTCATAATAAAATTCATTGTCATAATAAAATTCATTGTCATAATAAAATTCATTGTCATAAATCTAATCTATATCTTCTATATCTGTATCATCATTCTCGGAAGGTAAATCGGGATCAGTTTCCTGCATAATACTGGCATCTACAACTAAATTTCTGTAAAATGCATGATGTTTACTGTCCACATATTGCAGAAGAGTCATCAGGTTTTTCTTCTTTTCTTCTGAAATCTTATTTCCAGGGTTGCATTTTTGAAGTGTCTTCCACCAATTTTTCTTCAATCTTCTGTTCTTGGATGTTCCTCGAATCATGCTCAGTTGGTCAAACTCTGCAGAGGTGTTGTAGGTAGCTTTCACTTCAACTAATCCTGGTTCTGAGTACTTGAACCAAACTGTCTTCGTCCAGTACATTTTGGAACCATCATCTTTTTTCTCCCTCATAATGAGGGGACCATCTTTGGCAGTTAAAGCTTCAAAATCATAGAACTTTTGAGCCATTTCAATAACTTTGAAAGAACCACTAGTGTTTCTCACAAGGCTGTACCAATCTTGTGGAACATCAATGGTTGCAGTCTTCTTTTTCTGACGCTCAATCAAGGAATGCTTGGTGTCACATTCCATGCGAGTGTGCCCAGGAATCAAAAATATGTGGTTGATTCTCTTGAGGGATGGCTTAACAGACAACAATACTTGAAACATTGTGCTGACAATGCTATTCCTGTTCTGCCCGGAGCAGCAGTCGCTGAACAAGTACAGCTCTTCAACTGTGTCGGGGACCTCGTATTTGAGGTGATGGTAGAGTGCAGAGGCTATCTGATTCGCCCCACGGGCAGCCTCACCCTCGTGCCACATGTAGCAGTATGTTATGTTGGTGCTTGCATCCACTATAGTAAGGTTGTACGTATTCAATTGACGTAGGTAGTAGGCGACTCCTGTGCTGACACAAGGTGTAGGCAGAACCTGCTCAAGGTCGAAAATAAGACAACCTACACTACTGTCTTCTTTTGCCTTGGTTTTAAACTGCCTCTTCAATGTGTAAGCAGCTTCAGCTCTTCGGAGGTGAAACTCATGTTTTTCAGTCAGTTTCTGCCTTTCCTCATTGTCTTTAGATAATTTAATTTTCATTTTCAGAGTGTCGCAGGTGCTACAAGTATCAGAAGCTGGGACTTTAAACTTTAAATTTAAGGTTGAGAAAACCCTCCTGTAAGTGGAATACGATACTTTCTTCATGGTAGCAGCTCTCTCAGCACTGGCAGCATTGTTATCAGCACTCTCCCCTTCTGAAATCACTTCATCAGAATCTTCTTCAGCATTACCAGACCGAACAGCATTAGCTGCTTGTTGGGCATTAAACTGCTCACACATAATTTTCAGATTTAATGTGTGAGGTAAGTATTTTTGCTTTGTTTGCTGTCTACAATAGTGCGATTCATAGGCTGGATATGAATTAATGTGGGTAAGTATTCTCTTTCTTAGTATCACTTTTAAGGAATGTTTAGGCTTTTTGATTCCCCTTCTATCATCAGAGGGAATTCCAGAGCGAGTAGTTTTCTTCTTTCTAGCACACTCACGAAGAAATCGATCCGTCTCACCGAGAGTACAGAGGAATGCATCTTTACAAACATTGTGGCGAACACCACCAATGTCAAAATAATAATGGTAAGAGACAGTTTTTGAGTGTGGTTGAGCACCATTTCGGTTTCTTGGCCGGCGTCGCTCTACAGTAGAGGACTCAATTCTATTGCAAATATAATTGACCCTCTTGTCGTAACTGGACTGTTCCCAGTACTCCTGGAAAATATTTTCAGCATCTTCTTCAGATATTACTAAATGGCACTTTCTTCTTTTGCATGGTGGAACTGGTTTGCGTAACCTGGCAGCAATCTGCTTTCCTGTTGTAGAAGTATAAGGTTGACCAGAATTACGTTTCTCTTTCCTTTCAGATTTTTTTTCCCTTGCAGTTTCCTTTGGTGTCTCAGAGTCAAAGTTAATATCATCATCTTCATTTTCATCAGGTGCAATACCAAGGAGCCCTCCATCTTGAATTCTCAAGGGACTAGAAGCACGTTCCATAGAATGAATTGATTCAACACCTGAAAGTTCCAAATCATCTTCAGAGGAAGGCTCAGGTCCACCTTCAGGCTTCCATTCTTTGTCAGAATCAACATCTGAGCCACTATAGTCCCAATTCTCTTCTTCTTCTTTCTCTTCCTCCTCATCCCCGTGAGAAAAAAATTAATTTGGTTCAAATATGGTTTGTAATATAATTTGTATTTGAAGTGAATTTAAATTAAATTAAATTTAAATATAAACACATACCGCCAACTATATCTAATCAAATATATTTTAATATGGCACAGTATAGATTTGTAGAGCAGGCTAATAGGTGTTACTAATTTATACTTCATCAAATTTGTTCTTAACTAGATGATATTAGTTTTTAACTAGATATTTATTAAAGTAGATATGATCCTATTAGTTTTAATTTGTTCAATTTACTAAATTAAATTAGAATTTAATTCAGATTTAATTTGACTAGTTTTTGTTTAAAAAATTCTTTTAAATAAAATTCAACATTTTTGAAGTTAAATTGTCTTTTCCATATGAGTACAAATATATATGCAGTACTTCAGCGGTAAATGGCCGGAAAACAGGTGAAAAGAATGTGCACCGGTAGGAGTCGAACCTACGACCTTTGCCCTCCCACGCCTCTGCGCTACCACTGTACTACCAACTCAACTTGCTGAATGGACCGTACGCTACGCAACAGTTTCTAGGGTTCTGCACTTCATTAAATTTAATTAATTAAACGGCCGGGACTTACAACACTTCAACGCTGTTGGGCTAGTGCCATTAGAAAATCCGGTACAGGTTCTTTTATTAAAATTAAATATGTTCATATAAATATTTAATATTCTGGTTAACATTAGGCATTGTGCTTTTAACATATAAGCATTTAATTAAAGATCCATATTAAGATCATATTTGTCTTGTTACACCCTCCATTTGAGATTGAAGACGCTTAATTTGACCCATATTAAGGTTAATTTTGCTATATTAAACCTTATTTCGGTCTCAAATTAAGGCGGTTGCAGTCATATTCAGGACATATTAGGCCGCAAATAAAATTTAATATAAAATCACTGCCTTAATTAATATTACATAAAACTAAAATTTAGTTCGTATTAAATCATATTTGAACTTTATTAAATTTTTTTTCGCGGGTCCTCTAATGTGTATTTCACAGTACTCTTTTTTCTGAGAGATTTCTGACCTGTCAAATTTTTAAATCAATACATATTAGGAATTCACAATCACCAAAGGCTAGGTAAAGGACATTAAAATAAAGTTGTCTTACTTGAGTTAGTTTTGGGGGATATTTGAGGGGTTTTGATGGGCGAGACCTCCTTGCTAGTAATTGGATGATTACGTGAATTATGCTCTCCTTCCTTTGGTTTGTCAGAGATGCTAACAACTATGGAGGTACTTCCATAACGTTTCTGATCTGTAGACAAAAAAGTTGATTTGAGTTAAAATTGTACTAGGAGAGAAAAAGCAAGAATAACAAATATGACTGAGAAAAATAAAAACTCATGTCAGGAAATTAATAGATATTAGTACCCTACCAATATTTTTTTTCTTAGGGTTGATATTTTCATTGTCATTAGAAAATGTTAATGACCGCTTTGCTGGCCCAGCAGATTGCGATCTGGAATCTTTCCGACGGCCACTTCTTCCTAAAAAACACATAAATGTGGCACCCTTGATTTAAGATTCTTAGTGACTTTATTGTACAAGATAGACAAAATAATGTATTGAAGGAAAGCATTACCTGGGTTCTGCTCAGAGAGAACTTTAGGAGTATGATCAATGGGAGTTCTAGAGATGGATTTGAGTGGTCCTGAACTGATCTTCTCTTTACTTTCAGGATTCTCATCAGATATACGGTCACTGGGAGCGAATTCTGCTGCTGGGATGCTTTTAGAGTTCGAACCCTTCCCACACTTTGACCGTGACTTTGTGATACCTTCAAACCAAACAGTTACCAAAAGTATGAATTAAAATTCAAGGAGTAAGGGGGACTTAGACTAAGAAGAAATCGACTAAATAAAATGAGGTAGTATGGCATTTTACCTGAGGTTTCTTTTGGTGTAGCTTCACAAGAGGGAGCAATGAGAGATGAAATGTTAGATTGGTCTGGACAAGTACTTTTCTTTCCTTTCCTTTCACAGCTGTCATCTCCACCATGGCATGCAGGGTCAGCATTGGTGACTTCAGCTGCTAAGCTATTTTTACAGTATTGACCTGCAGAGTTACAATTTAGTTTGTTAGACTGTACAAGAAATAGTAACAAGAAACATGCATGATGAAGTTGCAAAAAGTGGAAGTTAAAGAGGACTGAAATATATTATTTGAATGAATGAAATTGGATGTACATTCTCTGACTAACCAGTTGAGTTCTTCTCTGACAATTCTTGATGTTTCACAGGTATGTTGTTCTGACTGCTTTCCATTGACGATGCTGATGGAGGCCTTGCCACTGTGGTGCTTTTGGAGTGTTG